>PVIW01001674.1:132803-274534 GCA_004026585.1 Noctilio leporinus | reverse complement strand
TAGCACAGTGGATAAGGCGCCGGCCTGTGAACCCAAAGGTCGCAGGTTCGATTCCCAGCCAGGGCAACATAAGTAGGTTGCAAGCCAGGTCTCCAGTCAGGTCTGTGGCTAGAGGCAGGTGAAAAGCAACCATACATTGATGTCTCTCTCCCTCTCTGCCTCTCTCTCTTCCCCTCTTTCTAAAAATAATAAAAATCTTATTTAAAAAAAAAAATACAGAAAGGCTTCAAATGAAACATACAAGTCATCCCTCCTTGCACCAGTCCTGCTTTCCCGACAGTCACCTCTCACCGATGCCTCCAGTTCTGTTTACCCACATTGAAGAAGAGCTACCGACATCCTGATAGGAGTTTATGGATTTAGATCTTATTTATATCCCCACTCCTTCCTCTACTCCATATTTTTGTTGAATTTTGTTAGTCAAAGCAACCATGGTTTAAATTTTCATTTACTTTTCTTGTTTCCTGATTGCTCCTTTTTCATAACCCATTCCTGTTTTGCAGACTAAGTTTCATCTTAAATCTGAGGATTCTAACTTAGTCTTTTATAAGTTCTATTCCTTGTCTTGTTTCTTCTTTAGACAGCTGTTCTACTTGTTTCTTTTTCCTCCTCTTTGCTGCTTGTTTCCCTCCAGTCCCGGGATCTTCGGTGGCTCGTTCCTACTCACAACGACGTGCAGGTGGCTGGTGAGGCTCTCTGCCTAATAAAGCACTCTCTTACCCAGTCTCACCCCTGAACGGGAAGCCTGGCGTGGGCCTCTGCAACGCATACACAGGTGACTGGCTAGAGTCCCGAGGCTCCCTTCTTGTGCACGTCAGTCTCCACCTGGAGCCCCAGAGCGGACCGCTCAGGATCACTCGAGTAACTGCCTGGCTCCCCCCGGGGCTGACAAGCCACACAGCCACCACGCAGACAGGCCCTGCATCAGCTGCCTCTGCTCCTGGCCTGCCTCCAGCACTTGCCAGGTCTGCTGTGAGGAGGAAGCACTTCTGCCTGGGCTGCAAACAAAGCTCCTGCTCGTGCTTTCGGCTGGGACTCCCTCCACAGCATATCCACGAGTATGATACCAGAGGCCTGCGCATCCCGAAACTCCACTAACACGGCTCATCTTAGGAGAAGGCATTCCCCTGTTCTCCCAGTCATTTCATTAAGATCTGGTGACAGGAAAATAAAAGTATGGTCAGTCGGTCTTCTTAAAGCTGAAAATGCCCCCCAAGGAACATTTATTTAAATGTATTTGGTCTTCTGATCTGTCTTTTCTCACGTGTTAATGCCTTTAACAGCTGGCTTAATACTCCCTTCCTTCCAAGGGACTCCCTGGACCAGAACAGAAATACCCTTAATCCTATAAATGCTTTCTGCTATTCTGTATACAGTTATCCTAGGTTCTTCCGTTTCCTTGTATTTTTGCCTGTTTCTTTTTCTTTATTTTCTTTTTCTTTTTCTTTTTTTAATTTGAAGACCGTAAGGTTGCTTCTCTAACTCCCCAAAACTCCTCAAAGGTAGGGCCCACAGATAAAATTTGTGACACCTTCCTTCCTCCACTATCCTACTCCCAACTCAAGACCTCGTAAACAATGCAAGGCACATAGAAGACACTAAAAATGTACCAGAGAAATCAATCAAACACGATTATTTAGCAACTGGTTTTCTTACAGATGAGGTAAAAATGCGCCACATACCAGACCTTAATTTAGAAAGCTCTGGGGGTTACAGAGGAAGCACTCCAGGTGCTCTCAGAAAACCAGGAGAGACTTAGTCCCAAGAGGGCCTCTGCCATCATCAGTTAGATTCCTTCCCTACTTCACAGACAGCCCAGTGGGTTCAAAGCACAGGATCTCTATTCCTCATCTTCTAATAAAGGATTAGAATGTAAAAAGTCTCCCAACAGAAGCAGCTGGTAAATGGATGCTCTGGAGCCTACAACCACCTGAATAAAGATCTGCACTCTTAGCAAAGACGGTTGACTGCCTTTCAGAGACAGAGCCAAGCTGGAAAATTTCACTCCTCCTCCTGCATCCCAGTTATCTATCCCTGGCTCACAGCTCAGATGCTTATGTAATCAGGTCGGGGCTTACCTTGCTAGAAGCAACCATCATAGAACATCAGAAAAGGGAAAAGCTATCTATCTTCTATGATGTTACCAAACTTACAGGATTTGGGAGAAAAATCTGCTCTGAGTTGACAAAACAACGAGGGTAAGAAGATGAGGCACAGAATTTTGTGCTTGTATTGGAAAAAACTCAGTTTTCCACTTTCCTGTGTTGAGAAAACCCCAATTCTTACCACGTTTCTCTCTTACGAGTTCCCTGGACCACTCGCACAAAACAACTGACTCCTGACACTTCTGGTCACCAAGCACATGGAGGTCTCCCCTGCACATCAATGAGCAATTCTCAGACACCAGCATTTATCTCAATTCCTCCCAGAGATAGCATCAGATTCCACAAGTTAAGGGATCAGGCCCACAGGACAGCTTGTCCCCACCTCACTTCAAATGCCACTCACGCCCTGGCTGGTAGCACAGTGGGTAAGGCGCCGGCCTGCGAACCCAAAGGTCTCAGGTTCAATTCCCCAGCCAGGGCACATAACAAGGTTGCAAACCAGATCTCCAGTCAGATCTGTGGCCGGAGTCAGGTGAAAGGCAACCATACATTGATGTCTTTCTCCCTCTCTGCCTCTCTCCCTTTCCCTCTTTCTAGAAATAATTAAATAAAATCTTTAAAAAAAAAAGAAAAAAATGCCACTCACAAGCCAAGCTTCTCACCCAGGCTTCTGACCAACCAGCTATAAACTGGAAATCCCAATGATACTCTCCTTGGGTTTAATTAGTTTACAGAAACAGCTTACAGAACTCAGGAAACCATGTTTATCAGTTTGCTAAAGGACACAGATGAACAGTCAGATGGTCTTACACAGGGGCATGTCTAGGAGGGTCCCAAGCAGCACAGAAGCTTCTGTCCCTATGGAGCTGGGGTGCATCACCCTCCTGGCACGTTAATGTGTTCATGAACCTAAAAGTTCTCCCAACCACCCGCCACTGGAATATTATGGAAGCTTCATCACGTAGGCATGATCGATTCCTAACCCTCCTCCTCTGAAGATTGGGGGCCAGGGGCGAGGTGTAGGGCTGAAACTAAGTTTCTAATTCATGGCTTGATCTTTGATGACCAGCCCACCAGCCCCCTCCAGGAGCCATCCCAGAATCTACCCAGAGTCACTACTTTAGAACGAAAGATGCTCCTAATGCTCTTACAACTTGGGAAATTACAGAAGTTTTAGGAGCCTTGTGTAAGGGACAGGGTCAGAGATAAATACCAAAACAAGGGGCTCTCCCGGCATTCTTATCACTTAATAATTTACAAGGGTTTTAGGAGCTTTGTGTCAGAACCAGGGACAGAGGCAATATGTGTATTTCTTATTGTTTCACAGGGCTAATTAATTACCCCATTCATTTCTTCTTTTTGGTTTTTCATTCCTAGCAGATGTTAAATACGAACATATATGTATGTTCCATCTTCCCGATGATTTTTCATCTGTTTCTCAAAGACAGTCTGAGAACCAGCTACTCTATATATCTGGCGAGCCTTTGAACTGCAGGCCCCTGGGCTGCACCTCAGAACTAGGCAGCATCCATCCACTTTCTAACACGCAGCCCAGGTGATTCCTTAGGAAGAGAAAAGTCCGCGGGTCGGAGACCCAGGAAGACAGGCCTCCAACTGCGCTAGCCCACTGATTTATTTCTTGTCGTTCAAGACAGGGTATAAACCATTGTGACATGTGTGGAAATTCCAAAGCTTATGCCCTGCCCTCAACCAGCAACAAACTTCAACACTCAAGACCCCCACTGACAGAGCAACCTCCAATGCAGCCCCTCGCTCAGCTCCGGACCGAGGAGGGTGCAAACCATGGGGCTGTCAACGCACTGCTCAGGTCCTCCCCACCGACAGAGTAGGAGCCCCAACCAGATGGCCCCCCACACCAGGGGGTCGCTTTCCTACTCACAGGGTTGTGCTTTAATGAGGTGAAGCTGATTTTTACTAAAAGCTATTTCAAGAAAGAGAAATATGCAATTCATACACACATAAAAGCATCTGATTCATAAACTGTTGTTGAGGGCAATAGCCATTACATCACATAATGTTCCCCACTGAGAAAAACTTTTCTTCTCAATCTATAAAAATCTGGCTTCCTTGAGAAACTAATACAGTGCCTTCTAATACCAAAGCATTTTCCCAAAGCCTTTATGATTACTGCATGACCCCATGGGATCCAACACCTGCCTACCTCTCTGGGCCCCGGCTACAGCCATACAGGCATGCATGCCTGTATATGCATAGGTCTGTGTATATGCTTCTACATATGCACACATGTACACCTGTGTGTATCTTTGGAAAAAGGCAAAACAAAACAAAACAAAAACAAAAACAAAACTGTAAAAGCAAATCAGCTATGTTGAGTGAACTTTAAATTTCAGAGTCAGGGAAATGACACAGAGCCCACCTTGGCTTCCTGGAGGAGCCTTCCTACTTAAGTTTAGTATGATACAGAAATGAAGTAAGTTCACACTCCAAGATAATTTGAAAGAAAAGGGAGAAAGGGTAGTTTTTAAAAATGGCATCTCCCACTTGGGCATTTTGGACTTTTATCACTGAAGTAGTAAATGACTATTTGTCACTATTAATATCATTCTTGAAAAAGAAAATGTACTAGACTTGACCTATTAACTGTTTAAGAGGAGACATGCTGCTGGCTCAGACGCAAAGAGAACCCGCACAGGGAAAAGTTGGAACCACCTCAGTCCTTAAGGGAATACTGTGGATTGTGCAAAGGGGAACTGCATAGAAGACGGGCCATGTCCTACAAATAAAAACCAATTTCTGACACTGGATTCTCCCCACCAGTTTCCATTCCTGACCCTCCTTAGCAAGGCAGAAAGAGGCACAAAGCTGTGGAAGAAAAGGATGCATGACACTGGAGTCAAACCCTGACAATGCGGTTCATTAGCTTTGTACCTTGGACAAGCTACTTTTAAGATGTTCACTTCAATTATAAAATGGAGACACCACTTCCTGTTATTTAACATGGAAGTTTTTATATGGTATCTTATATGGGCCTTATTTTCAGGAAGAAGAACTCTAGCTATTCGTTCTAAGAAAACAAATTAATGGATGTAATACCACAATAAAATTTAAAAAAAGAAAACAAATTGTATGTGTAAAATGTTAACATATAAATCATATAATATGTAGATGTTATACACATAAATTAAATTTTACATTATATGTAAATTAAATACATTTAAAAAAAATAAATTTTATGCCTCCTATGTATCCAATGACCTGCCAAACCTCTCTAGTAACCAATCCCCCAGAACCATAAAAAACAAAAGGCAAGGTAGCCCTGGCCTCAGGGACTTAACTTGTTGAGGAGGCCAGTGCACCCAGGAAAACAACAGCGTATGAGTGAGAGGCAGCCTACTGCAGAGGGAAGTGTACCGGCCTGGGAATCAGCAGGTCTACGTTAACGGCACCCATTTCCCTGGCTTCAGTCCAGCAGGGGTGGACTGGGTCCCCTTTGGTCTTCTCTGCTGCAGCAGGCTCTGGCAGACAGTGCGGTGAGTGCAAAGTGGGGCTCCTACTGCGAGAGAAGATCAGAAGGGGATATGGTGAGCTCCCTGGTGTGGGGAAGCAGTGGAGGAACTGGGACATGCACTCGAGCTGAAGCATGGGGAGGACTCGGGATGCTGGGAGGAGGACAAAAGGCTTACGCTGGGACAAAGAGCAACCCTGGGACAAAGAGCAACCGGAAGGAGAAATGACTCAAGCACCTGGCTGGGGAGGTCTGCTGTCAGAGGCAGGAAGGGAGGGAGAGGTCAGACCACAAAGGATTTAAGCAGCAGAGAAGAAAAGGAGTCTGGATTTTGTCCTGGAGGTTGTAGGAACAATGAGAAGTTTCCAGGCAGGTATAAATTGTTAAGAGGGAATCCCCATCTCCCCGTTCCCAGGTTTTCAAGAGAAAAATCACGTTTAACTCCCAAGGAGGGAACAACATTGGAAACATATTTTCTGCCCTTCTTCGAACTCCTCTCCCTTTGACCAGCGACCTGCCAGACTGGTGAGGCTGGAAAAGGAATGGCGCTTCTATGGCCCAGCATCCACTCTGCTCTGGCGGGGAAACTCAACTGAGGGAGTAACTTATAAGAAGCCCGATTCTGGCCACAAGCCAATGGAAGTTCCTCCATCCAGTTCACCAATAATAAAGCTGATTATTGAATCTCCATCTCTACTGACTATTTCTCAACTGGTGTGAATGAAGTGAAGGGAACAGGGGGCTAGATTTATACCACCAACTAAAACGTAAATAAGAAAACAGCAGTGCTTCAGAAAGGTTGGCCAGGTGGCAGCTAGCAGGGTGGACTGAAGAAGAAAAGACTGGAAGCCCTTAAATCATTTGCGGAGCAACTACAATAATCCAAGCATTTAGTGAATCATTTGTAACCATTATTATCTGGGGCTAATCAAGTACATGCTCACATCAAAATAGGTACTTGAACCAATCTGCCAGAGAGTAAACCAAAGAGCTCAAAAAACTGAGACTTAATTACCAACATAACTAAAATTGCCTCTGCTAATCAGAAGGGTCATTAATTAAAGGAACCATAGCAATTTTATAAATATAGAAACAACAAGAAATAAAAGGCTTGCCAGTCCAGAACCCTACTTGGGCTACATACATAGAAGAACTCTATTATGTTACCAATCACTCTTAAATAGCCCCAAAAATCAAACCTCATGTAACTTGCCCACATCTCTAAAGGAATAACTAGCCCTATCTATCCATCAGCCCTCTCTCAAAAGGTGTTTTCTGAATTTCTAAACTTCAAGAGGTTCTGCTTTCTTTTATTTTTTTTTATTTTTTATTTTTTTTTTAACATTTTATTTCATTATTTTTAGAAAGAGGGGAAGGGAGAGAGACAGAGAGGGACAGAGACATCAATGTATGGTTGCCTTTCACCTGCCTCCAGGCACAGACCTGACTGGAGACCTGGTTTGCAACCTAGTTATGTGCCCTGGCTGGGGAATCGAACCTGCGACCTTTGGGTTCGCAAGCCGGCGCCTTAACCACTGTGCTACCAGCCAGGGCCCTGCTTTCTTTTATTTATTTGTTGTTTGTTTCTTTTAGAGAGGGGGAAAAGAAGAAGAAAGGATGTGAAACATCAATGTGAAAGAGAAACATCAATGGGTGGCCTCTTGTACACCCTCAAATGGGTATCAAACCTGTAACCGAGGCACATACCCTGACCAGGAATTGAACCAGTGACCTTTTGCTTTGTGGGACAATGCTCAACCAACTGGGTCACACCAGTCAGGGCAAGAATTATGTTTTCTAAGAGAGCAGCCCTTGAAAACATTACCAAGCATTTCTCCAACTCTCTTATATTTTATAGGCTAATCAGATCAAACTCAGGTTCCTTCAGTATTGCCACATGCACATTTAACACTCCCCCATTTTTGGAAATGCCTCCTCGCTGCCCCAAAATGGACTTTACAGCAACATCTGTAGTGTAGTGTATACACATCATCTTGTTTCACATTACACACAAAGAAAATGTGAATTTCTTTTAGAAAGAGAAGAAAATTGTAAGCACCAGAGGCCAGCGGCTAAAGTGAGCTGAGCTATCTATGGCTTTCTGCTATTTTCTTATATATAAACCAAATGCCACATTAGCGCTGTGGAACTCTCCTCCAACTGCCCTAATACTACAGCATTATCCTCAAGGATTCTTTTGTTTTCTGCAATAAAAATAAGTCACATGAGCCCTGGCCGGTATAGCTCAGTTGGCTGGAGCATCATCCTATAAACAGAAAGGTCATCGGTTCGATTCCCAGTCTAGGTTGCAGGTTTGGTCCCCTGGTTAAGGCGCATATAAGAAGCAACCAACAGATGTTTCTCTCCCTCTCTCTCCCCATCGCTTCCCCTCTCTCTAAAATCAATAAGCTGTCCTTGGGTAACAATAAAAAAAATAATAATGTCACTCTACTAGCTCAAGTCTGATTTTCCTTCTTCACACAGGCTATTACCCTAAGAACCACTGTAATTATTTCTCCAAAGTAATCTGAAGAGGAAAATTATTGGCAGAAGACAGAAACTCACTCTGCTGTCCCTTGCGTATGTCAGAGATCAGAGTACACTCACTAGGTTCACTAAGGAACAGCCCACACATTTCTCATTAGTCAGAATCTTGATTTTACTTCTCTCTCTTGATCCTTTATAAGGTATTTTAGGTCCAACATTCCTAGGCTCCCACCCAAGCCTCCATAATAGACAAAAGATGAAATCTCCCACCAGGCAGAAGGGAGTGAATATGATAAAGACAGTCTTAACTTGGATTACAAAATTATCCATCTGGTCCCAACCAACTGTCCCTCTGAAAATGAACTGAGCCACAGAGTAAATTCTGAATCGCGGCAGACAAGACTTACAATGCCTTCTCTATTTAAAACTTACTTCACCCCATACCAGTCTGATGGCCTCATTACTTTATGTCCTGTTAGTATTCACATCTCTGTATGTTGTATAGGTGCCCCTGGATCTATGTTCTGCCTCTGCACTTAGATTTAGAAACTTAAATTCTTCTTAAATACATATAAAGTTATATATATTTTTGTGTCATATGGCTTCAAAATTCTGGACAAAAAAATTGAGAAACAAAACGTAAAACATTACATTCTGTACACAGATCACAAATGCTGAATTCCCCGAGTAACGAATGCATCTGGATCCTGACAGGACCTGCCGCCAGGGCCCTCGGTTATGAATCAATCCTCACCGCATCTGTATCCATGTCCACTGACCTCCCTCTGCCCGCACTGTGCCCTCCTCTGGTCTCGTTCACTCACCTTTCCTGAGCACCTACGGACGTGCCTGGCCCTGCATCAATTACTGGGCGAGAGAAGAGACCAGGCACAAAGAGTCATTAATTAAAGAAGAGCCTGTGGCCCCAGGAAGCTCAGCAGTCTTTTCTGTCTGGCATCTGCGCACACCCATGGCTCTTGCCAGCCACCCGCACCACTGACTCCCAGGACTGGACACCCCCTGCCACAGAACACTGCCGCCCTCCCTGAATCACACCCGTGCAGGCCCACATACTTGAATTCTTAATTCAAAAGGAATGGCAAGAAACTGCAGGGCCAGTACTAGGTTATCTTTTTCTCATTAGGAGGTGAGAAAATGGCTGGTGTTGGCTGAAAGTAGTACAGCTGTGTCCAGGGGCTGGAGTAAGCCCAAAGGCAAGCCGCTCTGCGGAGACAGCGCCAAGTGCTCTGAGCGGGGAGAGAGACACACCTGGCCTTCCTGGACTTCGTCCTGGCTGTAGAGTCGGCACTGCTCCTCTTCTCTTTGGCCTCCTTCGTACCGGAGGCCTCCCGGGGCTTCCGCGTTTTCTTCGCTCCGTCCTTCTGCTTGGGCTCCTTGGCCCTCCTGGGCTCCTTGGCCCTCCTGGGCTCCTTTGGCTCTCTAGGTTCTCGCTTCCTCTTTGGCTTGGGCTCCCTGTCCTTGCTCCCCTTGGCTGCCCCCTCCTGCTCTCCTGGATCCTTTTTCTTCCGTTTCTTCTTCACTCCAGTGCCTCCTCCTCCACTGTCCTCCATCCCATTGTGAGAGGTCACGTTCCTTGGAAAAAGGGTCTCAGCTTCCTCTTCAGCAGCGTACAGTTCCTTCTGGGGCAGACAGGGACTGGCAACATCTTCAATTTTCTCTTCCTGATCAGTGCTGTGCTCAAACGGGGACAGGGATTTGCAGTCAAAATTGACAGAGGCATCAGACATTGGGGAGTGATTCAAAACTCTGAAATGTGACAACTGTAAAAAAGAGAGAAACGAGAGTATTACTCTTCTCCTACAGGCTTCATGAAAAGAGCAGTATGAAGCTCGAAGGCATGAGTTTGTTCAACATTTACTGAGTCCCTACTGTGCGTTAGCACCTCCCGGGCTAGACCTTGGGGATATGGTGGCAAACAGGACACACGTTATGCATGTTTTCTCCCTTGCTCTGGTGGAGCTATACAAAGTTATTACATTATGGAAGAAATTCCTATGAAAAACCTCAAGGATTTTTCACGTTATGCACAGAAATCTGAAACACCTTATAAGCTCCATGTCTATAACAGGTTAACAACAATAGTTTCCCACAAAATACCTTTAGATGTCACTAACAGACACAAAACCCTAGGCACACTGTTCTCACCCAGAATTGTATTTATCATGCTAACATACAAAAGTTCTGGTCAAATGTGTTCACGAGTGAAGATGCTATCACAAGGGTTACCACTGGGGTTTGATAAGGACGCAGGATCAAACTCAGCATGTTGCTTTATTTCCCCCAAGTACTTGCTCTTACATATCATCAAGCACTATCAACATTTAGCTGGTTTGATTTCCAACAAGAAAACCTGCATCCTTCAGAACTATACCTTTTACTTTTAACTAAAAATGGTGTACTGCTCTATGACCACCTAACTTATTCACCAGACTGAGCACCAAACCACCCCTGGCAACTTGAAAATCCAGCTACCCATATAGAAGGAAGCTTTGTGATGGATGCCGTTAGAAAGACTGTCACGGATGCTGAAGGCAACCCTAAAAAGAGTTTCAAAGCTGTTTTGTGAGCACCATCAAATAAAGGTGAAGTCTCCTAAAGTCACCACCTTTAAGGGAACATCCCTTGGGAAGCCTAAGTTATAGCTCATACTTGGCGTGACAAGGTACATGGGTCATTTCATAAACCAAGCTGAGGTTGACAATAATGTGACAATGACATGGATGCTAGTTTCACAGAGGAACATGCTCTCCTGTAATAACCAAAGTAAGTCCTTATTTTGGGTCAGGAATAAAGAAATTAACTTAGAAAGAGTTTGGAAGGTCAAGTTTGGGAGGCTTGAAGAAAGGTGGTTACTATGGTCCTTGGTGGCTCAGGAGCAGCACCCTATCCTCCTAACCAGAGGCCTGGTTTGTGTCAAGGGCGGACACTTGCCCTGGCGGTGAAGGTCACCTCCAGTGTTCTAGTCACCCAGTCTGTGCTCAGACTTCCCGGCCCACCCAGGAGTGATGGAGAGTACAAACTTCAGCCACATATTTCCCCTTCTGCTGTTTACAGTTCCTGTGCCTCCTCTGATACTCTCCCAAACATAACATTGAGAATCCCAGGAGAAAAAAGATGAAAGAAAAGGATTGGGGGTGGGGGTGGGGAATCTTTAGCATAACTAAAGTCCAGCCTTATAAACAAGCCCTAAATCCAGAGGAAACTAGTCATTCTGGCGGGGCTCACTACTTTACAAAAAGAAAAACAACTCAGTTTGCCTACCTCATTGCTGATGTCAGTACTTGCGACGGCTTAGGAAAAGGAGGAGCCAAGTAAACTTAAAAAGAACTTAAAATCAAGTACAAGGAAATGCTTAAAATGGTTGGTTGTTGTTTTTTTTTTTTTACCACAATAAGAAGAAAATACAAGGCAACAAGAGACCCGGCAAGGCAGACCCAGGTGCCCAGCTGAAGCTCAAAGTCCGCGAATGCGGAACCTTCCCCGGTACAGCACTGGACGCTGGACACACCGGGCCCTCAGGAAGGAAGTTTTTGCTTAGCGTGCAAGAAACACAGGTTTGTTTATGAAGGGAGCTTTCAAAACAGCACATTCTGAAGACTTCATTCCAACAAGGCAGTTCTCTGTGGGTGCAAGTGGCACCGTCTCTTCTGAGGGTAGGGCTCTCCAGTGAAGCAAGGCAGGGGGAGGCAACTGGAGATCCGGTTCAAGGGAACTGGCTAGGCAGCACTAACACTGGTTGGACACATATTACTATGCATTATTATAAAGCATGTTTCATGATACCTCTAGTCTTTCAACAATCCTGTGAGGTTAGTGGAAAGATGCCATTTTGTATATAGAGAAACGGAAGATTAGGGATGGTACGCGATGTGTCCAAGGCTATACACCACTAGTGAGTGAGATTGGACCTGAACCCTCTGGCCAAAAGCTAACAATGCTCGTTTCATTGAGCCGTTATGGCTGGATCACCGGATCAGCATGATCAGACCTGGTTAGAAATGTTATATGTGATGGCATGTACAACCACTTCAAGAAAGTTAGGTTGTTCTTTGAAAAACGAGCGAGAGCTGCCCAGAAAGTAACCAGTCGTGTACTATTGAACAACAGAGGCCTTTATTGAAGGAGATACAAGAAACACTGTACTGTACGTAGAACAATGATACCTCAACCCCCTTCAAACTTACGAGCTTCTTGAAGAAATCTGATTCATTGGTAGCAGTTTCAGTCATTAGCAACTGCAGCACAATGTTCCTTCTGCTCTAATGGCAGAAGCCACGGAACAAATTTTGCCACAACATGTTTCATGACAAGAACCTGCGTCAAAATCTCGGACACAGTAGTTTTTGGAATCCTCAGATCGGCTTCTAGTTCCCATACTGTCAGTCACCGACCTTTGCTGAATGCAGCCTGTGCACGTTCAACATTCTCAGGTATCCTGCTTGTTGCAGGCCTTCCAGATCGTGTGGATCACTTTCAACAGATTCTCAACCATCTTTGAAGAGTTTATGCCACACTTTTATTTGCGCTGTACTCATCGTATCGTCCCAGAAAGCCTTCTGAATCATCCAAATAGTTTCCAAAGAGGAATGTACAAACTTAATGCAAAATCTGATGCAGATTCATTGCTCTACTCACTCAGTCATCTGAATGCAACGGCCACACAGTACACATGCTCACACAATGGCATCTACTTTCCCCACTCACTGGCACAGCGAAGTCATCACTATTCACGCAGGCACATCCGCTCTCTTCGGCTGCAAGGCTGTATCAATGTTGAGCAAACCATTCTCATTATATTAACAATAGCTGGGTTTCTTCCAGACAGATCTTGTACACCTAACAGATCTCTCACCAATTCCACTCCCAGGAATCAGAGATAGCAGTCTAGTCTATTCTTCCATTTTATAGATAAAATCAACAGTTCAAAGAGATAAAGCAATTTATCAATGTTACACTCCTAAGGAGTGACAGGGCTGGAACATCCTATGGGGGAAGGGAAGCCCAAGAAGTGAAGCACAGCTAATCAATGATGAAAAGGGAGATTTCTCTGAAAAGGCGGATGTTCATAATTAATTAGCCCTGGCTGCTGTGGCTCAGTGGACTGAGCACCAGCCTGAGAACCAATGGGTCGCTGGTTTGATTCCTAGTTAGGACACATGCCTGGCTTGCAGGCCAGGTCCCCAGTTGGGGGAATATGAGAGGCAGCTACACATTGATGTTACTCTCCCTTTCTCCTTCCCTTCCCTCTCTCTAAATATAAATATATCTTTATGTAATTATAATCTGCCAATAACCCACCAGATATTTAATTTTTTTTATTTTTAAGGCATCTTGCTGGAAGCTTGAAAAAGATACCTGCTAAGAATTTTAAACTCTTAGGATAAAACATATTTCTTCTATGTGTCTCAAAGTAAGTGGGGGAAAAAGCAAAGAGCCTAAATAAAGCTTTTGTTTCAGCTTCTACCAAAAAGGACAGTAAATTGCCACACTGAAAATGGTGATGTGATGTGGCTCCTCACTGAGCCACAGTAAGTCAGGGCGGGGAGGAGGAGAGTTCAATTTCAGGTATCTAAGGATAAAATGTGTGCCTGCAGCCCTGGCTGGTGGCACATTGGATAAGGTGCTGGCCTGGGAACCCAAAGGTTGCTGGTTCAATTCCCAGCCAGGGCAACATAACCAGGTTGCAAGCCAGGTCTCCGGTCAAATCCATAGCTGGAGACAGGTGAAAGGCAACCATGTACTGATGTTTCCCTCCCTCTCTGCCTCTCTCCCTTCCTCTCTGAAGGATAATAAAATCTTTTTAAAAAAAGTGTGCCTGCAGACCATAACATCTATCGTGTATCACAAAAAATTATACATTTTGTACTTCTCTTAGTAATAAGCAAGGAGTTGGAATAAATAAAAATCAGTATTTTTATATCACAGGTTTATTCCATCGCTAATACCAAGATGTTATTTTCAGCTATACTATATACATCTGTAGTGCTCCAGGAGTTTCCAAAATAACAGTTCACATTTTATTTCTGTAATTTTTTTTCTGCCTAATACTATTTGGTCATCTTAGAGATTAACATAAATAAATAAATACACACATAGTTTGTCCCAGGGTCTTTCAGGACAGACCTCATCTGTATCTTAGAAGCAGTTAATTTTTTAAATGTAAATAAAAGGCTATAGCCAGTGACTAATTTTTAAATGTTTCATTAAAGTCCATTTTTTCTTGCAATACTTCTTTTAGGCAATATAAAGCCAATCTCTAAACTATTTGTTCTTGGCACATTGCTCCTGGTGAATAAGAAGCATAATTATTTATTACCAAGTTTTGATTAACTTGTAAAATTTGTCATCTTAGTTTAATTTAGCTTGATAAAATTTTAGACAATGATGAATTTTCAAGATAAGAATGTATTTAAACATCATTTTCTCCAAAGAAGAGGAAAAATAAAGTAATGAGGGTTTTTAAAGAGTGGATGTTTTATTTGCTGCTACTTCTAACATCTTACAACTGTGGTAAGAGAGAGGACAAAGTTCAATGGTTAATTTTATTATCATACTGAAAGATCTCCTGCCACTGACATACTGAATGCCAAGTACTTGACAAATTATACCTTATTCAATCTTTATCAATACCTTATGAGGCATGTATGACTACTCCCGTTTAAGTGATAAAAATGAGGCTAAACTTGTCCAAAGTTACAAAGCTAAATGGTAGAGTTACAGTTTCAATCCCATTCTACTGGAATCAAAGCCCAGGCTCACTCCACACCATGGGCCTCCACCCTGTCAGACAAGGAGCTCTCTACACATGTGCTCAGTCCTGAAATTGGTAGAATACTGTAGTATAACCAGAACTTTCTGTTCTCGTGCTCTGCAACTTCTTATGGTTTGGTCATCATATGGCCAGTACTATAGGAAGAGAAGGATCAATTTCTCCTGAAAATGCCTTGACTTAATTAACTTGCTCCTCTTTAACTTTTTTTTTTTAATTAATTTATTTTTATTTAAAAAAAGATTTTATTATTTTTAGAGAGAGGGGAAGGGAGAGAAGCAGAGAGGGGGAGAGACATCAGTGTATGGTTGTCTTTCACCTGCCTCCAGTTACAGACCTGGCTGGAGACCTGTCTTGCAACCTGGTTATGTGCCCTGGCTGGGAATCGAACCACCAACCTCTGGGTTTCCAGGCTGGTACCTTATCCACTATGCCACCAGCCAGGGCTGCTCCTCTTTAACTTTTAAATAAAAACTCTTCCCTGTTCATCAATGTTACTGTGTGATCTAAAATGAAAACCTCTCTACTGAGGCTACTTAATAGCTGGCTGACATACCAAAGATCTTAATACTTAAAATCTCAAAAGAAAGAAATTTGAATTCATTTTGGGATAATTTTGGTAAAGAATATTTCTATTGAAATAAAAGCTTACCTTGAAGAATGTCTTGAAATTAAACATGCAGATTGTTTCGAGGATTTGGGGTTCTCTTCAATAACACGGTCTTTTTAACAACAGCATAAAAATATTCCACTAGGTGGATATGCTATGATTTTAATAGCTCCCTTTTTGATGGACATGCAAGTCTTTCCCAGTCCTGCTATTCTAAACAAAGGAGCAATAAATGCCATTATATATACAGTTTTGTGTACCTGTCTAAGTATATCCATAGGACAAATGCCTAATAAATGGGAACTACATTTCTTTATAGTGTTTGTTTACCAGCTGATGCCTCTTTAAGAAGAAATCAGGGTGTAGGAAGTATTTAATCACTGCTTTTCCTGTTAATGAACAGATGGATGTAGTTTGCTACATGAATTAACTCATGTTTTGCATTTGTTTTAGCTTTTGTATAAAACTGTCAGTCAATAACGTGTTAAGAATTGGCAGCAGAGGAGTCAATTAATTTCCCACAACAGGTTGTTTGCTCTGGATTCACAAGAACCTACCCACTGGGGACAAACCAGAAAGTAGTCCTTGTAACCTGATCCCTAAGTCATCCTTTATCTAACTGGTCAGTGCTCCCCAGGAGCAGAGTGGAGAGGAAAGCCAGCGGGTCCCACCCAACATATTTGCACTGAGGGCCAGTTAGGTCAGGGTTGCAGATCTCCCTAGTTACCAGGCCATCATTCAGTTCTATAAAAGGAACACCAGCTCATTAGAGATAGCCTGTTTCCAAGAGACAGAGGCAGATTCCCCCATCTCACCTCCCTGTGCCACACTGGTTGGGGTCTCTGGGTTCCTCTGAATATGTAACCACCTAGAGCACAGAAGTACCAACTAAGGAAAAAAAAATCCTGGAGGATGTGTCAACAGAATAAATGTTTTTATCAACTCCTCTCTCTTCTACAGAAACTGAGTACCAATGTTTACATCCTTTCCATGAGTTCACTATTTTCTCTAGGAGAAAACTTCTACAGATCATCATAAATAAGAATTTTGTAAGTTAGAATCCTTTTAACAAAACATCCAAAAAAATAAATAAAACTATAAAAAATTTATCACATTGCTCTTTATAAAAACTTAGAAGGCTATTCAGGGATGGGGAGGATGTTTCTTTTCTACACAGTTAATTTTTAATAATATTCTGATTTATAGTTTTTATTACATTCATTCCTATATAGAGCTGACCCGAACTTAAGTAAAAATCCATATATTAAGTCATTCAGAACGGACCTCTCAGTTACCACATGGAAAATGGAAAAGAGAGGCAGCAGGGCCCATGCCAGAGGCTAAGAGGTGAGTCTAGACTGCAGTTCTCCTCTTACGTAAAAGCACCAGTGTATGCTGGATGCATTCATTTAAAACTTACCTGCTTCTCTTTCTTCTGTATTTTCATTATCATCTATTGAAGGGTATTTATTTCTGGAAAACATAAAAAAGGGAAAAATTCTGGTAAAACTCAAAATAAAACATTTTAGATGATCTCAGGATTAAATATGACACCTGAAGAAACAGAAGAAAGGGTAACTTCAACAGGACACCTGTAATCAGCAGTCTTCTAGCCCAGAGCCCTAACCATATCCCAGACCCTAACATGTTGCTCCAGGTGCGGTGGAGTCATAAAGATACTGTCTTTGTAGTTGAGTTATAAAAGATGCTTGCATATAAAATTACAAAGGAAGTCAGGAGAGAAACCCCAAAAAATGGCATGACTATATTGGGAGGAGTAGAGGAGAGGGGACAGAAATAAGCTAAACCCTCATTTTCTTTGGAAAGAAATTAATAAATTGTGTCAGCAATTTATAAATCAAGAAATACAAATATACACAATAAAAAAAGAGCTAGAAGAGTTAAAGGTAATTCTTCTGAAAAAGTGAGAGAAGAATTGGTGTGAGATAGGACAGGTTGCTCTTGTATTTCATCCTATGTGCTCCTATATTATTTGATGTTTAAAATCATGTATATATATTACTTGACAAAATAAATTTTGTTCCAATATTTCTTATGACTTTTTTAAATGACTAATTTTATGCTACTCAGGACTTAAGATTGCACGTCCAACTACAACACCCTCGACACAAAGACCTTCTTCTCACACTGACTCCGGGGCACCACGGCAGTAAACCCAGCAGCTGGCTTTCAGAGGTCTCAGAGGTGCGCCGGGCACCCAGGGAACAGAAGAGGCCTCGTCTAGGAAACCGGGGTTTCGGGCTGCACGATCACTCATTAGTAGCACTGCCTCAGTCTGAGGCTCTCACCTTCCTCACACACATGGCGGGGTCAGAAAATCTCAGTTGCCCCTTGTAGCCCAGATGTGTCCACCACCTCATATTGATTATCTACTCTGACTTCCTAGATGTTCTCTGGAGTGACAGAACAACACACCCTCAGGAAAGTACCACAGAGGCACATACATAATCATCCTTATGCTCATAATTATTTCTCCCATCCAGATGAACGTGCCACGTAGGCAATTAACTGGAACTTTAAGATTAAAGTGAGATGATTCCATTTTCCCCATTCATGGTGTGTTCAATGCAAACTGAGAAAAATGAAGGATTTGTAATCCAGTCATGCTTGGGGCCACACTTATAGTTTGTCAGTTTAATGTCGGTCAATTTAGGGTTTTTCCTCCAAGGGCAAAGAGGCGTTTTCTGTAAAAAGGACCCTAAAAAGCTGCCAGGATACTGCTACTCGCAAAGTGCAAAGCAGCCCGGGAGGTCACGACAAGCTTCAGAGTGGGCACAGCGAGAGCCTGCGCCACGAAGAAAAGGAAGGAGCGCAGGGAAGAATTTGGAAAAGTATTCAGGTTAGTGAATGATGCTTCTAAGCACTGTGAGGATTAGCAATTGATGGAACAATTACTCACCTCAAGAAAATGATAAGTAACAGTGCTGTAAATCAGGGCAATTAAATTAATTTTATCCCCAATCTTCACTACAGTAGAGTATGTTCCGGGTGAAATATGCCAGCACAAGTTTATCTCCTTTATTTCTCACCTTTAAATTGTCAGACCCCAGAAAACCAACAATCGCAACAGTTACAAACTATCACAAATTCTGAAAGGAAGTTTGAAGAATAAATCCAGCTAATAAAAAGGAATACATATAATCAATAATCACATATGCACATAAATAAAATTCTACCCAACAAAACGAAATCAATCATTTAATACTAAAGAACAATTCCACCAATGCTAATAAAAACGTACTTTTTAATGTATAAAAGAACAAATATAGCGCAGTAGAGAAATCAAAAGCACAATTTCTGATGAAGTACCACAAATGAGCAGGAAAATCAGCAGGGCCACAACACAGCCAGGAATATGGGGAACCCAGGTCCAACTTATCACTGCCAATGGCACTTTCAATTCCATCAAGATTTCTGAAGAGCACTCAGGCAACATGCCATAGATCTGTAAACTGTTGTGGTCCTTTCCTCTGCCAATCCCACAAGTTAGGAGATAAACCTGGGCTCAGGGATGAAGTGGGGGCCAGTGTGAAAATGCCTTACCCGCAGAGCTTGGACACCAGAGACGACCTCGGAGATCATGGAAGTCCACAGAGATCATACAAGCCCCCAGAGAGTACACAGGCACAGGGGTCACACAGACTCGCCGTTCCTTGGGCCTGTGGCATCACAGGGCCCAAGAAGATCAGAGAAGGCAGATAAACACAGGCTGAAAATCTGGGAAAGGGGTGGGGCTGGCTCACGTATGGCTAGAATTTGATTACTCAGCAGAGAGAAGGCTTGGGGGAAAAGAGATGAGTAAAAACAAGTATCTTCCCAGCAACCTGTTCACATGTAAGAGGTTGCCACCTGTACCTCCAGTGACGTTCATGCTGCACAGATAACCCCACCCCACACTCAGAGAGAGAGAGTGTCTGTGCGTGTGTGCGCTGGCAAGAATTCCAAGTGGTGGGAGTGATGCTCTGCAAGAATAGCTGCTCTTCGGAGTTCACTGAAAGCAGTCCTTGGAAAACCTCATGTTATGATTGTGAAACCATTCACAGCACCCAGATGGACTGTCACACACAGCACTGTGCCCCGCCACAGGATAACAGAAGTCATCAACAACATCAATAGGTGCTGACTACACATTTACTGACTTTCATTTCTTCAAATAGTACCTAAAAATTTACAAAGCACTAGCTCTTAAATTACCTTTTTTTTAAAAATCTCTTTCATGGTGCACATTTATAAAATACAGAATTGCACACAATCTTTTTGGAGGGCTGAATTTTATATAGCAGGAGTGGATGAACAGATACACCCTGAAGCACAGTACTTACGAACAACACTGGAAATTGTTTTATAGCCTCTGTTGCTGCACTGCTGTTGCTCAAAAGTTGGGATTAAATCTTTTTGGCTTAATAAAGAAAAAGATTAAATAGTAATTTCAACAGCCCACAACTTAATTAGTAACATAATACAGAAACATTCTGAAACTCCTGTGTGGGAAAACCAAGAAATGTGTCTGCAGGGGGGAAATGTGTGCAACTGCTGTATTACATGAAAACTGGCAGGACTCCTGCTCTCCTCGTCACTGTGTTTCAGCACTCATGCACAAATGCAGTATTTAATTACCTTCACAAGGAGATACGCAAATAATGTAAAAAAGAAACCCATATAAAATTCCCATTTCTTCTTATTCTCACCCACCTCATGATGCTTCCATTAAGAAAAGTGGGTGCCAGGTTTCAAATAGGACATTTTGAAAGTTATTTTTATTACTATCTCTCTATTTGAAAAATGTGCAACAGTGCCTGTGCCATTTCAACATCCTCAGTGCTGCTAGACACTTAAGATAGTAAAAATACCAGGTACAGACTATTCCACCATTCATCCACAGAAACGCACATTTACTCTACCTTGAGAACTCTGCCACCCTCACAACCCCGCTCGGTGCAAGGGGGTAAGTAAGCACGTTTATGCTCACACAGAGAAGTGCACACGCAACACAGCAACCGCCACCATGGTCCTTGACAGTCAGAGAAACAGCAGAGGACAGAAATGAAGGCAGGAAGAATGAGCAACTTTCGCTGTTAACAGGCCCCCTTGTCCTTTCCACTCTGCCAGGCCCTTTGGGACAGAGTATATGACAAGCAATTGTAAAAGTCAGATGCATCTCACATTTTCCACAATGAACGTGGATTTTTTAATAATCAACTTATGCCTACCCTCAACCTCAAGGTTGGTTCCTAATAACTACTCTAACATCAGCAGGCACAAACAAGGCAATCCCACATTGTTACAGGCTGGGGGTGAGAAAGGAATAGGAATGGGACATGGGGAATAATATCTCATTGGGGAAGTTACTCTAGAAGGCAGTGAGGTCTTTGGGAATGCTGCCTTCCTTCAACCCCTCTTCAAGTACCTCTTACCAAGACTCTTGGCAGACATTCTTGACCACAAAGACAGGGCAATGGAGAAGATATCCCTCAATTTATCACCTCATCATCTTTCACAAACTGGACAAATTTACCCATGTCTTTTGCTAGATTTGGAGCATTCCACAGGAGGATAACTATATGTCAAAAATCAGACTGTAGGCCCAGGCTGGGGGTGCAGTGAATAGGTGCCAGCCTGGGAACCCAAAGGTCACTGGTTTGATTCCCAGCCAGGGCACATAACCAAGTTGCAAGCCAGGTCTCCAGCCAGGTCTGCAGCTGGAGGCAGGTGAAAGGTAACCATACATTTATGTTTCTCTCCCTCTCTCCCTTCCCCTCTCTCTAAAAATAGTAAATAAAATCTTTTAAAAAAATTTAAGAACGTAGCCCTGGCCAGGGGTCTAGTTGGTTAGTGTTGTCCCCATATGCTAAGATGGTTGAGTTTGATACCCTGTCAGGATACATACAAGAACAAACCAATGAATGCCCCAGTAAGTGGAACAACAAACAGGTATATTCACTCTCTCTCCAATTAATTAATTAGTTGTAGTAAAGAGTGTAAATCCAGGCTCTGATAATGATTAAGCAGTTAAAAATCTCTTCAACTTTCCCCTTCACCAATAAAATGGTGACAATAGTTATCGCACAGGGTTTTAGAATTAAAGGGGTAAGCATCTCTAGTGTCTGTCACATGGTGCACTTTAGCATCGCCTCCAATGTCAGAGGAAGGTAGCCCTCTCTCTCTCGGGGGACCACTAACCCTTCCATTAGCAGCCGGGATCCATCCTCTCCCACTTCTCAGCCACCGCAGACCCCGGATCACTTTGCAGTTAGTTAGTCTTCCTTCATTTCATGCAAGTCTTTCCTCAAATGCCACCTTATCAGTGACACCTTCCCTAACCACCCTATAGAAAATGCACCTGTTCCCTCCCCCGCCCCCATCCCAAACCCCCCTCTCCCCCTTCCTGGCACTTGCCACTACCTGACACTACGCTGTGTCTAGCGGACTTTAATTTACAGCCTGTGAGACACATGACTGTTGGGTGCTGTTCTGCTCCTGCCCCGAGTCTGGAACAGCACCGGCCAGTCACTGGTCCTCAATAAACGTCTTCTGAAGGGAAGAACCACTTCCTCTCCTTATCCTTAAGTTACTGTAAAACCTCTCTTTTTCCCAACAAAGAAACAGGGTCAGCTCTATCCAAACACAGAAACTGTGCTAACAATCCCCCAACACCTGAGTTTTCACTTCCTCCCACGCTGCTTCCGGGAAGTGCTCTTAGCAATAACCCCTAGTTGCGAACCCCAACAGGCACTGTCAGGCTTTCCTCTGACTTCCTTGCAGCATTTTAAACCATGGACCATTTCCTTCTCTTAAAGTTCTCATCTCACTGGTTCCTTGGAGGCTCTGCTCTCTTGATTTTCCTCTAAATGCACATTTCAAAAGCTCAGCTTCTTCACTAAACTCTTCCCAACATCAAAGCCTAACCCTTAAATGCCGGTGTTTCCTGGATTCCACCAAAACTGCAAGGGCTCTCCAAGTTCTCTCCGCTCAGTTTCCAAACTCCATCCCTCTACACCATGGCCACTACACATTTCCTTGTCAATGTCCTGAACATCATTCCACCATTCATCATCCAACTACGTAAAACACTGGCAGGCTCTGAAACTAGCTATGCTCACTCAAGTCTTAGTTAAGGCTACATCTCCATCTGCAACAACCAGTTCAGTACCCTTCCCCCGCCCTTATCCTTCGAAGCTGAGCTCTGGTGTCTTGGTCTTCAGGATGCCTTACCTGCCCCCCTAAACTGTGAAAGCATCTTGTGAAAAGCACTCAACTGTAACAGCTGTATCCACGACATCATCTTTCCCTTGCGTGCGCCATTAGCTGTTAAGTGTCTCTGGGCAAGGATCTCTGTTCTGCAGTATTGAGCTCTGTGCCTGACATTTGGACTCTTACAAGGTTGTCTGTGAATGAGTGAATAGATAAATGAGAAAGCCTGTTTACAGAAAGGCTTTGAGCACCTGCTTTTTTCATCGTAACTGGTGACCTGTATCTTTTTTTCCTTTCTTGTTCACTCTGTTCCCCTAGTGCAAATTTCTCAGCATTCTTCATTCACTTTTCAAACACATGTACTTAAGAATTCAATAATACACAGCATAAAACAAAAAATAATCCCTTGACTCTATTCTTCCCCATTCCTGAGTCACTTCCTGAAGGTATCATTTGATCTTTGGCTGATCCTCTGCTACTTTCCTTAATACATATTTTCAAAACATGCTAATAGTGCTTGTAGATCCCACCCCCACCCCATTTTAAACATTATCATTGGCTTCTTCCTATTGAACAGGAGTTGACAAGTATTTTTATGCAAAGCCAGGTAATAAACATTCGAGGCTTTGCAGGCCACATGGTCTCCGTTGCAATTATTCAATTCTGCCACTGTAGGGCGAAAACAGCCTTAAACAACATGCAAGCAAATGGGTCTGCCTTTGTTCAATAAGTCTTTATTTACAAAAAACATGGAGCCCCCTGCTCTGGAAGATGAAATGTTACTGTCTCAAGTTATTAGCACCATTATTTATTAAATCAATATTCAATTCACAGCAAAGCCATGAACTACACTATGCTAAAAATTTCTCTTTGTTTTGGTAATTTTGTTCCCTAAAAAGAGTAAGTACCTCATTTTAAAATTTGCTTTGTTTTCTATGAATCACTAGCTTATCTCAAAAATGTTTTCTTAACATGTGTCTCAATCTAAGCTCAACTGTTTTTTTCCTTGGGTCACTATAATCTAGCATCTTTGTCTCATCTACTTTAAAGCCACCTTCCTGGGGCTTCTCATTACCATCCTTGCCGGGATTTATTCCTTTTCCATCTTTCAAAGGTAGGCTCCTGCTTCGTCTCTCTAGGCTAACACTTTTAACACTCAATAATTCTTTTCTGCGGGGATACTCTGATTTAGTTAGTTAGTTTCTTAAGCTCATACCAACTAACCAACAATGGAAGGCCATTCAAATGACAAATGGTCACACTTTCCTTTCAAAGAAGACCCTGTGATGTAATGGAAACACGTCTACACAACTAGAATATTCAAACAGGTGTGAAGAAAATGCTTCTGTAATAATATTAAGGATTTCCTATATTTTCAAGGCTCTGGATGAGAAGTTTTCCATTAAAGGTGACAAAGTACTAAAATACACTTTATACATATATACATACATGTACATATTCACATATACATGGCCTGCAAGGCTTCTTTGGAACATAGAGAATTTGTAAATTAGATCAACTTCTGTGAAAAGTTATCTTTTCTGTGTAGTTTAGGCTAGAGCAAAATTTGCACAGGTTGATCTCTGACGCTTTCTCTACTATCAGCTAGAGATGAACACACCACCTTCATCTCATGCATGTCAAAAGCATTCACACCTGTAAGACCAAGAGGGCCAGGAGGACATGGACCTATTTTGACTACTACTATTCAGCTAATTCCTAGTACAAATTTAATGAATAGATCCTATATATTGATATTACACATCAATTTATCAATGGGTGGATCTAAAGAGAAGGATCATACCGGTATACGGGAACTATACCAGGTTTGAACTGAAAACCACTCTCTCCATAAACAAACATGCCTAAATTGAAATACCTGCCAAACAGTGAGAAGGCATGGGCTGTCAACTTCCAAACTGAGGCGGTGCTGCTCTGCTGGCTGGAAAGCACACTGCCACCCCCAACATGAACTTATTTAAATACTTTGCTTCTCAAAAGGGAAGTGTTTTAAACATTTAATGCACTATAGTAAAAGCTCTGTTACCCTGTATGGGTGATGTGAACCAAAAGACAAATCAAGAGTAGTGATTTTAATCCTTGTCCATGAGAAGACATAATCAGCAATAAAAATAGTAAGAACCTTCTAGTAAACTCATCAGTGGATCAAGAGTTTCAAAGAGTATGTTTGAAAGGCTTTTTATTGGCCAACTGCAAAATAACAAAGCTTCTACTAACTAAATAAATCTCCTCTGGTGATTTAAACTAATTACAATCGACTTCAATGCCTTGTGTTAGTTACTATATTCCCTTACTATAGTCTGTTGTGCCTGAGATGGTGTGAAGGTGTGTAAACTCAGGAAGCTCTCTATTGACTAGAAACATTTCAACAATGCTGCAGGCACAGAATTAGAAATAAATGGGACCTTTGGGTTCATGTAGCCAAATATTTGATTTTAATAATGAATGAGATACATTTGCATAATACAGGAGAAGAAATATCAACTGTAAATCCCAGTTCATCTTTTCAATCAGAGAAAATCATTTTAACTCCTAATTTGGTGATAAAAATCAAGTTGCTTGGTAAGAATCACTGTTAGTAGGAGCGAGTGGCCAGAACTACCAGAGCTATCAAGTATCACATTGTAAAGTAAAATCTGGCTATACTTTTTAAAAAACTGTCACTAGACCCTACACACCACAATGTCAACTGATCCAGAACAGGAATGATCACAGCTGTGAACACAGGACCGAGGAAACCAATTTCTTGGCAGTCCAACCCACTCACGGATCAGAGCCCTAAAAATTCAAGATGTAACTGTATGTGGGAAGTCGGAAGGTTTAACAAGTGACACTCCATATTCAACTTCAACAGGTCTCACCAGTAATATGAAACTTTTTGATTTACTTCACTTTAATTAATGCCTTTTGTGGAGGAAGAGTAATATTGTAGACTTGGAAGTAAAGACATCTAGGTTCTCAACACTCAGGTTGTATTCCTTGTACAATTTATTTGATCTCCCTGGGTCTCAGTTTCTTCATTTGTAGGGCAGGGACAAAACCTGCCTTTTGGGGCATGAGATGGAAGAGCTTATTTTGAACAGGCTAAGCCTGAAGAAACGGTTAAGACTGCAACATAGTAAAAAGAAGGAACTTCAAGCTCAGGCAATGCAATCCTTTTAGTTTAAGACAATGAAACTAAGAATCATAGCAGCCCCAATGCCCAAAGGCTCACAATTATTCAAAAACACAAGAATTCAATTTCCTAGGTTCCAGTCCACCCTCTTGGCACTGTATCAAACTGCCTAGCAGGCAAATGAAGAAAGCTGAGAGGTCAGGATTTGGAGAGGTTCTCTTTGAGCCACTCAGGGAGTGGGCAGAGGTTAGAAAGCTATTCTGTAGCTAAAATACAACAGTGTAAAATAGTGTGAAAAATTAAAAAAAAAAAAAAAAAGAGGCCTTAATGGGGGGGGGGGGGGGGGAGCAGGCTGTAGCAGAGGGAGGATGTGATCCTCCCCCAGGGTGAACAGGAGGCATTTAAAGCAGCTTGATAAACTCCATCGACTACCCTGCAGGTAGGCCTTTTAAACACATTTTAGACAGGATGGATGAACTCTTCAAATAATATCACAAACCAAAACATTTTTTTTTTAATTTTAAATTATATCCTCTGAATTTTAAATTATATCCGCTGAAGTTAACCAAAATCCTGCTTAGTATGAATTAAAGTTAAGTTTGTTCAAACACTGAATTATAGGATTCGTAGCGTGAAAAGCAGATTGAGGCCTATAAATAAGCAGTTCTAGAAATATTTTTCTCATAGATTTTAGAAATTTGTTGATTACAAGTGATGTATGAACTATACCTGAATTTATTAAATAATCTCTTTCTCAGGTAAAAGGACACATTGCTGGAAACAGAGAATAAAAGACTTGTTTATTTCAAATGTATCATTTAACAATGTTATTTACAGGGCAAAAGTTGTAACCATTGTAGTTTATAAGTTGCTCTTTGAAAAACAAAAAAATACTATAGAGAACAAAATATACAAATCATTCACATGATAAACACAGATAAAACCTTTGGGGATATAACTGTAAATAATTCTGTTTAAATGATCTACTTTCAAAGAGTTTTCCATCTGAATTCTTAATTATCAAAGCAAAATTGTTTGGGGGCAACTGATAGTTAGGAACCAAATCTGACAGCTATCCAGGACAGCAGGAAACAAAGTAAATACATCAACAGAATCATAATACAGGCAATACTCGGCAGTCTTTACTTTGGGATAAATAATAAAAAATATACATTTATTGCCATCCAAGCTCTATATGCTTTATTCTACAGGAAACAAAAGAGCCAGCCCAAGTGCAAACTACTGTACAATCTAAAAATAATCAGCTAGACTTGTGGGACTCCTAGCACTAAAAAGATGGGATTTCCCCCTAGCTCTACAACTGTTTTTGTTGAAATTAAAACCCAGGATTTTTCCAAAGTGTTTTCCCCTATTGTTTAAAGACAAATCATTGATTCTGAACCTGACGCAAATTTCCTTCCCTTCAAGTAGACAGCAAAACCCTGAACCCTAACATCCCCGTCTCAGGAATCGCTGCTGCAAACCCCTGGGGACGCCGCACCCTGACGGCGTCTGCAGTCATTTCAGTCCTAAACGCTGTTCAACTCCAGCGCCTCCTGCACTTTCCTTAAGGTCCAGTACTTTTTAATAGAAACTGAAGATTTTTTTTTAATTTCTGGATTTTTAAAACAAGAAACAGTTCCTACTCCTCCCTCACCCTCCATCCACCCACCTTCCCTGAAACCTGGCCTGCGGAGGAGGAAAAGGTAAGGCAGGGTGCTGCCGACACTGGGGAGGGGGGAAAGGTTCTGGCAAACGCACGCTGAATAACGAGGCGGCCGCTGGCAACAGGCCTCTCCTGCCAACACAATGCCCTGGCTCTCAGGCCTCTGGTTGTAGCACACCCAGAGCAGGAACTGCAGGCAATAAATAAGCAGAATGTGTAAGAGGCCACCATGGCAGATTTAAGCCAAATGGCTAAAATCTGTTAACACCATCTATGTACATGACATGCGGTTCATCTAATATGCCTACTTTAAATTAACATACTAGGAAACATGGACTTGTTAACACTCCTGACTTCAGCAAAATAAATACTTAACTGGAAGTAAAACTCAGCAAGTTTTCAAACTGGCATGTGGTGCTGTTTTAGAAAGACTGGTGTGACAGATGACACAATTCCAGCCCAGAATGCAATTAGAATGAAGCTCCAGATGAAAAGACCACCATTTTGAAATATAAACTTAACTTCTCAACACCCACAACCTCCTGCTTGTATTACATTTATGTCACTGATTTCAATGCTCCTTTCCAGCATCAGCACAAGCATGGAGAACCACTATCGTAGTGTGATTTAAGAGTGTTCTAGATACAGATGACCCGTTTGGAAGACAGCAAATTTCCAAACTGCTACTCTGGAGTAATGGCAGAGAATGAGATTCACTCCTTCAATAGCAGGCACCCTGTCCTCAAGGTGCCAAATTCGCAAAGGAAGCCCTGTGTTGGTGGCACAGTGTAAACCCAGCGAGCAAAAAAAAGTTTTAAAACCCCTCAGCCTGGTTATAAAACCCAAGGATCCGTTCTTAAAGGCTCAAAAGAATCTTAGAGGCATTGGTGACAAAGCTGCATGTCACAGACAAGTATAATAATGGCAGCCCTCAAACAGAAAAATAGCAAATAATAACCCTTCCTTCAGAGGGTCAAGGGACTGCACCAGATTCGCCTTGGGGTCCCCAATGCCCAGAGCAGGGCCCACGATGTAGTAAATAAAACCACTTACTGGTTGTGTGAGTATATGGATTAAATTTATTATAAGTGAAAAAATCTACTTGCTAGTTTCATCACTCATACTATTTTCTTCCCTTTACTCTTTAATGACTTAAGGGTCAAAAAATATAAGGAAACAACTTTTGCAGGGCCTCACTCCAGATTCCAACCCTTCCGTATCGCAGTTGCGGAAACTCTTGCCCTGGCCAACACCACCAGCCATTCAGAGTGCAAACGCAACCCTGCATCCACGTCAAACAGATGTGGAGATATTAAACTCTGTGTACAAACGTAGGTAATTCCAAATCCATTTATTGCTGCTATTCACTTTAATTTGATGTAACAGCAATTGGGCTTTCAATAGTTGGCTCCACTTTAAATTCACCCTTAATTCTTGCCACTGTAATGCCAGAGTTATTTTTAGCAGCCATTGCTTTCTGGAAATGAGACTCCTCTCTAGATTCCATATCCATCTCCCGGATCCAGGTTCAACTCCCAACATGGTGGGTTCCTTCGATTCTGCACCCCAAGTTCCCTACTCCTGAACAAAGCATGGGCTGGTCGGCTTCAGCTCCTAGCTTTTTAAAACTCTGCATTTTCACCAGTACTACTAATTCCTGAACCAAAGGTCCTGGTTCCCATTATCATTAACCCTTATGGGGACATTACCATTGTG
This sequence comes from Noctilio leporinus, assembly GCA_004026585.1. Taxonomy (NCBI): domain Eukaryota; kingdom Metazoa; phylum Chordata; class Mammalia; order Chiroptera; family Noctilionidae; genus Noctilio; species Noctilio leporinus. Next base: position 245,325 of record PVIW01001674.1, on the reverse strand, counting down.
AGCTCCTAAATCTCTCAGCCAGGAAAAGAGATCTGGTGATTCATCAGCTGATACAAGAAGGGTAGGTACAACATGACAAAGAAAAAGCAAAGATAAGGCTTTCAGAGAACAGTGATATTTTTTTAGACTAAGAACTGAGGTATTTGAAAGGCCATTAGAAAAAAATTAGAAACTGCTGTTCAAAGACTAACATCAGTAACAAGAGGAAGTGTAAACTGCTCCCCAGAAGGCCTCGGTAGTAACGGTTTGATCCCAAATGAAAAAAAGGTAGTCTGGCAATTAATATTTTTGCCGAATGAGATACCTGTTTTTTGACACTAAGTTGGACAGCCATCAAACAGATTTCAAGAAAGGTTTGAGGTACCAGGGAGTATTTTGTATTTCTCCTATTCTAGACAGAATCTTGTTTTTAAGTTTGACTTTTGGAGTCAGACCATACCAACTTCTAACTTTCATTGAAGTATAATACGCATTTCCAAAAAAATGTATAATCTTCACAAACTGACCACATCCATCCATGTCACCAGCATCCACATGCAGAAACAGACCATTATTAGCACGATGAAAGCCCTATTCATGCTCCTTTCTGGTCACTCCTACTTTTCTCCAAGCCTGACTTCTAACAGCACCTATTTGCTTTGCTTGTTTCTGTACCTTAAAAAAAAAAAAAGAAAAATGAAATTACTTATTACATACTCTCATTTGGCTTTTGTACCAGTTATCAATTTATTGCCTCTCAACTCTAAATTCACCCTTCTGGCCCTGGCCAGATAGCTCAGTTGTTTAGAACATTATTCTTGTTCGCCAAGGCTGTGGGTTTGATCATTGGAATCAATCAATGAACGCATCAGCAAGTGGAACAACAAAGTGATGTTTCTCTCTTTCTACCGCCCATCCCTCCTGCACTCTCTATTTTCCCCCGCCACACCCCCACCCTGTCTCTAAAATCAACAAACAGAAATTTAAAAAAAATTTCTCTAGGAATTCACCCTTCAGTACCTGTTCTGTGCTAATGCGCTGAGCTCTTGAAGCATTCCTCCTTTACCAAGAATACGTTAAGTTTGGCCAGTGGAGGGCACAGAGGGACACTGCAGAGGAATGAAGCTACCTAACCTTTTGGGTTTGCGTGTGCAGTGCTTTTGTTTGGTTTTGCTCCTGCCCCACAGCCACCAGCGAAGTGTGCGGAGACATCTAGCCAGCGGTGCTCTAGTCAGCCACAAGCCTGGGGCATTAGATGCCGTATCATTCTCAAAGGTGACCTGTGAGCTTCAATTTGCCAACATAGGTCCTCCCTATCTTTACTTGAGGGTAATGAAATCATCCCATAAGTTTCTTTTTCCTTCTCTAGGATAAATATTCCAAGAAATTTAATATTATTATTTAATACTCCATTATTTTCTGTTCTCTTCTGAACCTATTATGGTCTGTATCCTTCTTAAATGGCAAAGTCAAAACCTGAACGAAGGCACTTTATCTGGTTAAAAGTAGTATTAACCCTTATAAATAGCCAGTTGAAACCTAGTCAAATCTTATGAGCAGATGGATGCTGAAGGGGACCCCTATTAAGAAGTATGGGAAGACAAAGATGCCATCCATTAAGCATTGTTCTGGACATTGTTCTGGAGGAAATTGTAATATATAGGTATAAACTGAAAATACAAAATCATTATTTATATAAGATGTGACTTAAGCCCTTAAGAAACAATTTGAGAAGTATAAGAATACAGAAAAAGAGTTCATCGTATGGTCAGTAAAAATACGTATGTTTACGCAAACAATAACGTTGTGCAGAGAAACCTTAAGTTTCTTCATGTATGCAGTTGCTGCTGTTCACATCATGCATACCAAATGAAACCAATTCTAATGCTACAGTTGTGACGTCCTACTCAGGAACTGGTGCCAGCCAAGGCCAAGGCCCACTCATACAGGCTAGACATGACAGCCACCCTCCTATTGCCTACTTTAGCACCATGCTGGAATGGACCCAATCGGTGAAAAGACCACACCAGGGTACCTCACTCATGTTTAACTTGTCTTTAACACAATTCTAGAGAATTAGCAGTATATGCCCAACGAGTATTCACCTTGAATTTCTATTACTCCAAATCCAACCGTTTCTCAAATTTCTCCATCTCGTTTTATGGTTTATCATCTATCTGAGGAGCTGGCCACTCGCTTGGCAACCAACAGGAAACACATGTAGAACCAATGAAACTGGTCTCACCAGTGTAACTACAGAACTGACTGTTCTTCCGCTATAAAAGGAGAGTATTTGAACAAAGATTTTACAAAATCCTTTCCTAAGATCCCATGCCCTAAAATCCTATAATTCTAAGACTCCAGGAAAAACAACAAAACAAAAAAAACCTATGAATCCCATAAAAAATTAATATGTTGCCCACCTTACTGAGTCCTTCATTCTCTAGGTAAGAAAACTTTCTTTTTAGTATAAAAGGGTAATAAATTCTTTTTCTTTCCTAAAAAAAGAAAGAAAATAAAACTTACTGAAACAGAAGAGCTGCACAGCAGTAAGGAAGATGACTCAAGAAATAGGTTTCTGTTAGAAAGTGTGAATAGCTTTCCTGTTTTAAAAAAAGCATTAAGTGCTTTAAGAAATTCTCTAAATTTGGGAAAAATAACCACGCAATAATGATTACCAAAATTGTATACAGTGTCAATTATTTAAATCTGTAAATAGAACAAAGAAACACATGGTCTTTAAATTCACTACCTAAAGAATCAATCCTTTCAAGGGCTTTCCTGTTCAAGTTTGCCGCTGGTGCGCACCACTGACGCTTCAACTAAAAGACAGCTATGTAAATCTACCTCATTCCACTCCTGACCTGAGGAAGCCTCCTTTCATCCTACCAATGATATCCAACTGTTCAAAACAAACCATCAGATTATGACAACAATGCTCACATTTGTGAGAACTTACAGTCATTTTCTAATCCACAGATCTTAACCTCTTATCAGACCAGTACAAAATAAACACAATTCAAATACAAAAACAGAAAGAAATGGAGAGATATTTTTAATGAAAGAACATGACCACTCAAAAATATTCCCATCTGAACTGACATTTGATGGAAGTAATAAATTCACTTGCTAAAATAAATACAGAATGATGGGAAAAGAGAGGACGAGAGTTATTTCATAGTTAAAATGAGACACATTACCTCCATTTTTAAAAATCACCTCGCAAAGCGGCAGCAGAGATAAACGAGACATTATGTATAGCGCCTCCTGACTCCTGGTTCTGCAATTGAGGCCAATGGCTGCTATTTATCATGATTTGGAGAATTTGAAATTCTGTTTTTATAGTATTAGATACTAACTATATGGCTTTCCTTTCCAAAAATAACCTGAAATTGTATAACTAAGATTGGGGGCGCTTTTTACAGAGAGCAAGCACAGAGGGTCCGCAGCCCAGAATGCTAGCCTGTGCTTATGTGAGTGAATCTGATCTTAAGCTGTCTGCTGGATTTCCTTGTGACCTTTCAATCTATTCTGTTCCCATAAATCCCTTTACACCAGACGTACCAACAGTCTGGGGCTGTTTCTGCCCCAGACTCTGCCAAGTTAAGAGATTCAGAAACAGGCTTTAGAATAAGAAGGACTTCCCCCCTAAAGGGAAAACCCGACACACTTGCTCCTCATGTGGACATACTATGTTTGCATATGTCTCTCACTACAGACAGACACACACAGCAAACAAAATACATGTATACATGTATATGTAGGTTATTTACTTACAAATATAAATAATTATCCTCCAGGGCTCGTAGGAGAGTACACCTGAGGTATTTTTCTAGTAACAAAGAGACTACATAATCCTCTCTCTCCTGCTAGAAGAGCTGAAATTTTCCAACTAAACTGCCCAAATCCCAGTGTTTACCATTTATTAGCTGTGTGATCAGGGTAAATCACTTAAAACTCTACCTCAGTTTCCTCGTATGTAAAGGAGTAATGATAATCATGTGAGATTAAATAAATTAGTACATGCAACTTCCAAAGTACAGTGTCTGGCATACAGAAGTACCATATAAGGTTAAATATTACAATGACATATAAACAACAGTCATTTAGGTAGGATTATAGGAAAAATATGTGATCACAGCAGTGAAAATAAATGACCTACATGGGTTCAAGTGACTTGTATGAACCTATGATCCTTAATCCCCAACCAAAATAATCTTAGAACTTTATTAACCTTAAAGCAAGCCCTGCTGTAGATAAAAATATTTCACAAATGGGCTTTCCTCCCAACTCCATTGCCATAAAAACTCTTGAAGACAACTCATTCAGAACAAAGAGTTTAGCTAACACATAACTTTAAAACATTCTTTTCTACATGACACTTCTTTTATGAGACATAATCAGTGAACGCATACTTGGTACAAATGAATTTTTCAGGCACCTAAGAGTTTACAGGCAGTTTTTAAAAAAAACTTCCTTATCAAAAGTTCTCATTTCATTTTCTACAGTCTTCTTAAAATACAACAGTAGTGAAATAATAGCTCAGGCAACAAACACCAGTGAAAGTTAAACTAACAGTGTTACATGAAATACAGACAGACCTGGACATCCACAGGGTGTCAGGATGTTACTCCGCAGGTTCTGTTGGCCAAATAGGGGAAACACAACCTGATAATGAAGTTATGTCAAAATGAATCCACCCATCATTCTTAGTTTAGGAAGTAGGATGATCAAGTGTTATGGTCGTCTAAGTGAACAATAAGTACAATGTATCGCCAATGACTAATCAAAAATATGAATAATCACAAAAATAGTTAAACCTCTAACTACCTGTTTACAAATAACATGGAAGAAGAGTAACATGTAACTCATGGATACAACCAGTAAAACCTATGAGGAGAAAGGGATCAACCCAGTTTCTTCACCAAAGAGATGCCACAACACTCCCCAAAAAGATGTAAATTGTTATAGTTTAAGAGATTATAGCCCTGGCTGGTGGCACAGTGGATAAAGTGCCGTCCTGCAAACCCAAAGGTTGCTGGTTCAATTCCCGACCAGGGCACATAACCAGGTTGCAAGCCAGGTCTCCAGCCTGGTTTGTGGCTAAAGGCAGGTGAAAGGCAACCATACATTGATGTCTCTCTCCCTCTCTGTCTCTCTCTCTTCCCCTCTCTCTAAAAATAATAAATAAAATCTTAAAAAAAAAAAAGATTAAAGAGATGTATCAATCAAATGCATTAAGTGGACATGAGTCAAATAGTTAACTATAAAAAGCCAAATTTTTAGAAAATGAAGGAAAGAGTATTAGTATCAAGGAATGAAGTTGTAAGAAATTTATTGAATATGATAATGTACTTTTATAAAGTCCTTATTTGACAGATATGCACACTAAAATATTTACAGATGAAAAAATGGGTTGTCTTGGATTTTTAAAATATCTAGTTCAAAAAGAAAGTGAGAGGTGATACACAAAGCAAGAATGGAATGAAAATTTATTATTACTTTCTCTTTTTATGTGTATGGTTGAAATTTTTTATAACAAATTTTTTTGAGGTTAAGGGAAAGAAGAGATAAGAATAGATGGACACCATCCATGAGACATGGAAAAACTGCAGAAACGTGTATATAAAAAAAAAACAACAAAAAATGCTGACAGCAGTAACCTCTAAAGATTGTATGTGAGATACTTTGCGTAGATTTCCTTTGTCAGCAGAAATTCTCCCTACAACATTCCTGCAGAGGTGTACTTTCCATCAAGACATGTTCTATGACCAACGTGTAAAATACTAGATGACTTGATACTGAACTGTTCTAGCCTGAGAAAAGTTATTCAAAGAAATTGATTACCAAAACATATTTTCAATGGGTGTATGTTTCTAATTTGGCTCTATACTTTTCCATTTCTCCAAAATTCATAAGTAAAATATTTTTGTACAAATTTGAGAAATATTTTTTATACAATAAACAACAACAACAAAAAAGATTTAAAAAAGTGTATTTAAACTTTCCTTCTTCCAATCCTTGTCCATTCCTATGGTACCTAACATAATTCATGCTACTGTATTACCACCTTATACTTAGTGTCAGAATATTTAAAACATTAACTGATTATACAACAGATTTACAGATCAAATATATTACGTGTTTCTTTCCAAAACTTAAAGAAACATATGAATAATGATCCTGTCCCACAGATACCAGCAGCATACTGCATTTATAGAAGGTCTTGTTCAAATGTCATAACCACTAATCTAAAAGGAGTAGGGATCAGGAATACAGACATCACCCCTATGCAAGGAATAGTTCTCTTTCATCTGTCACTGTGTTTTGTACCCCTTCTTGTTGGTAAGAAAAAGTGAATCCAGAATACTGCACCTTAGAAGTCTTAATAATATTTTAATAATATTTTTCCAACAACTGTCCGCCTAATATTTTGAATAACTCCTACCAGACCACCTGCACCATTCCATGATTCCTTCTGGGCTTTATGTATCTTTGAACAGGATTTGGTCAATATGGTTGTAAAAAAAGAAGTGCCTGCTATAGAAACAAACAATAACAAATAATGCCTCAAGGTAAGGATGAATATAGATTTAACATATAACTGATTAAGTACCTTTGGTCCCAGGGAAATAAATCTACTTCTGTATTGATCATAGTCCCATGGGAATGGGGTGCATTGTTCTGGGGTAAGAGAGGAGGTACAACATTACATTATTGCTAGCAAGGTAGAAATTAATTAGCTCTGCTGTTAATATTCTGAGCACAGGTTACTTCTTTAATTAATACTGAAGCAGTTATATTTATCCACACTGAGATAGATGGTTTTGGGATATTAAAAGTTTTCCTAGGCCCTGGCTGGTAGCACAGTGGATACGGTGCCAGCCTGTGAACCCAAAGGTCGCAGGTTCGATTCCCCAGCCAGGGCACATAACACGGTTACAAACCAGGTCTCCAGTCAGGTCTGTGGCTGGAGGCAGGTGAAAAACAACCGTACATTGATGTCTCTCTCCCTCTCTGTCTCTCTCCCTTCCCCTCTTTCTAAAAATAATGAAATAAAATCTTAAAAAAAAAAACACAAGTTTTCCTACTGAACTTAGCTTCTGAAAACTTATAATTGAATTTGCCTTTCTAAAATGCAGCAACTAACATTTATTGCACTATTTTTCTAAATCATCATAATAATGTCATGTGACATGTACCATTATTATTCCCAATGTACAGATGAAGCAACCAAGGCACAGGGATGTTAGGTCATTTGCCAAAGAACCAGAGCTAGTGAGTAATGGAATAATATCACCACCGTCACTACTCAACATTTTTTAGAGATAAACAAGATAAACAGAAAAAGTAAAGCTATTAGTTAATTTATTCCAAAATCCATTAAGTATCATTAAACCTCATGAAGAAATACTGGCTGAGCATCTACTGTGTGCTCAACATAGTACTAATAAACACTAACAGACACTTGAAAAGCAGAAAACAGCTGTTCCCTCTCAAAACCTTACTATCAAGGTAGGGAGACAAAAGTGTACATGTTAAACTAGTAGGAAAAAATACATGTAATCCATGGCCAGCCAGCCCTTACTTCTCACCACAGTGCATTTTTTAGATACATCGTAGTTGTCTGGAAAAAACAGACATTCTTCCCACTAGCTGGTGGGTGGGAGTGGGGGTTGGGGGCACAGTATGGATTCCTAGCTAACAATAAAAACCATCCAATCATCTCAATTCATTTCTAACCAGAAAAAGACATATCTAGAATATTGCTAAAAATGTCACAGAGATCCAAATATGAGTAAGACACTCAACATAGTCAAGAAAGGAAAATGAACTGGAAGATAGGTCATTCGAAGTTACCCAACTGAAACAAAGCGGGGCAAGAAGAAAAGTGGGGATCATTGAAGAACTGTGGGATATGGTCAAATGATATCATATACACTTAACTGGAGTCCCAGAAAGGGGAAGTGGGGGACAAGGCAGAGAAAAATATTTGAAGAAAAAAATGGCTGAGAATTTTCCAAAACTAAAGTCTTCAAACCTCAGATCCAAGAAACTCAGAGAATTGGCAGAATACATATAAACAAATAAGGAAACAAATGAAGAAAGAACATACACCTAGACACTTAATAGATAGCTAAAACCTAAAAGAAAAAAATCTTAAATAGAGCCAGAAGAAAGAAGACATTACCCTCTGACGCAAAAAATAAATTAAAATTTCAACAGAATTTATGCAATCCAAAAGATAATGGAGTGACATCTTTAAGTGCTAAAAAGGGTAGGTGAGACTCTACAACCCAAAATCCTACAGTCACTGGTTTGGTTCCCAGTCAGGGCACATGCCTAGGCTACAGCCCTGGTCCCTGTGTGGGGAGTGTGCAAGAGGCAACTAATCAATGCTTCTTTCCTCTTCTTTCTCCCTACCTTCCCCTCTTTCTAACTTAAATAAATAAAATATTTAAAATAAAAAAAGAAATCTTTTAAAGGTAAAGAGTAAAAGTAAAATGACGGAAAAGATATACCTCACAAATATTTATCAAAAGGAAGGCAGATAGGCTACATTAATATCAAAGTAGCTGTCAGGAGAAAAAATATTAAAAGAGATAAAAAGAGCCCTGGCTGGTGTGGCACAGTGGATTGGTGCTGACCTGCGAACCCAAAAGTTGCTGGTTCAATTCCCAGTCAGGGCACATAACCAGGTTGCAAGCCAGGTCTCCAGCCAGGTCTGTAGCTGGAGGCAAAGTGAAAGGCAACCCATACATTGATGCTTCTCTCCCTTTCTTCCTCCCTCCCTTCTTTCTGAAAATAATGAATAAAATCTTTTTTTTTTAAATCAATTATATTTCCATATACTAGCAAGGAATAACTATAAATTAACATTTTTAAAGTATCAATTTACAACAGTATCCCAAAACATGAAATCCCAAGAGATAAACTGAAATTAAGCACAACCTTATAAGCCTACCCAACCTAAAACTTCAGAGTAAGTTTATTTTCTTCTTGACTCATTGGAAGGTTTTGCATGAGTAAGCTTTCCTTCCAGTAGATGGTCCCTTCTCTCACATTTTCCCTTAGAAGAAATTCATCCTGAGAATTCATGCTGTGAAGTTGATAACTTGGAACTGGGAAACAGAAATATGGAATGCAGCCCCAGAAAACTGAAAGCTTGCAGAAGCCAAGTTAAAAGCTTCCCTTCTAGTTAACTGATGAAACTGGACACTCACAAGCTTTAACACTCAAGTTCCTGGATAAAATATAACGCTGTGTAAAAACTTGTCGTATCACTAAGCTTTCCACACACTCACAGCCTCTATTAATGAGGCTGCACACTCATGTATTTCAGGACATGTCCCTCCTCCCAGCATACCCCCAGACACATCTAACTGGACGAGAGGTGGGCCCCTAACCCAACGGCAGCCGATGCCTAAAAACAGGCCAATAATTGAGGACATGACATTTCTGGGGTGGAGGTGGGGGGGACCTTGCTTGGCAAAATGGATTTTCTCAGACATCTGAAATGCAAAGTACCAAAAGAATAAGACATTAAGCAACAAGAGAAGATGATGGGAAGTCGTAAGGTTGAGAAAGCCTGGAGGAGCTTTAGGAGGCCCAGGATGTGGAAAAGTCAAGAGAAAACGAGATATACCGATACACAGAAGCTATGAAGCAGAAGAGACTACTACATTGGAAGGGGAAGCTAGTGGTCACATAAGAAGAGAAGGGCAGGGTAGACCCACTGGGCACATGTAAATGACAAAGTACTAGTAAAGACCATGCAAGAAAGCCTGCTACTAAAGGCCTGGAGCTGCCCTGGATCCTACAGTGACTCTATTAGTCATCTATTGACACAATAACACTACACAACAACAGACCACAAAATCTCCAGGGCATTCAATAAGCATTTCATTTTCCCTCAGGCATCTGAGTTAGATGTCTCTATTTGAAGCTCCGTGTGTGCTGTGGTGGGCTCAGCTCTTAGGGCCTCACTCAGGCCCACCTTGAAAAGGCTATGGCTGCTCAGGGTTCTTCTCAAGGTGATGGCAAAGGCACAGGAGGACATACAAGTCCGTGAGCCCAAGCGCGCTGCACACCTCCTCTTTCATCTTATCCACGAACATCCTACTGAGCCAAAGCAAGTCACATGGCCAAGCCCAAAACCAAGGGGCGACACAACAGCGTCCACTGTGAGGTATCAGCAAAGGTATCTGCGTGAAATACTTCCGGGGTCAACAACAATCTGCTACATCATTCTACCCCACTTTTCTGAACTAACTTGGTGTAAATTTCTGTTTCTTGCAACTCAAAGAATCTAAAACAAAAGGATTAGAAAATGCTCTCAAAGACACACCACACAGGGAGAATCTGCTCCCCAATTCAACTCTACCTATGACTCCCATCTCTCCCTTCTCTGTTCAAGAGATAGGATACCATCTCAATTACTTTATTGAAATATTTCTCATTAAAATTACAGAAGTCAGGAGACAGGCGATATGTCTAAAAAATATGGCAGCAGCAGCTTAAGGATCTCCATAGACTGAAGATACGAAAACCACTCTACCAAGGTACACAGAATTTCAAACCAGTCTGCTGTAGGTCCAAAGGTCACAGGTTCCTATATCTGAAGCTTCTGATCTTTGTCAGCCTATTTACGGGGAAAAAAAAGACAATTTTCTAGAATAGTATCATCTATCTAGTTTATAAGAAAGAAAAAAGTAATGCACCCCGCCCTCAAAAGAAAATAAGAGTCAAATCTAAAGGTAGAGAAGAACAAAATTGTAGAAAACGTAATGAAACCAAAACAGAAAAATTTGGGAAGTAAAAACATTTAATTTGCTGGAGGTAAAAGAAATACTGTTTATTGTCCTAAACAGAAAGAATTTGAAGAGGACAGTTTTGTTTCTTCAAAAATTCTGTGTATGCTTTTGAACTATGACCCATTTTAAACAACGACCTTACCTTAAACAAATGAATAATGTCTTGGTAGTATCTGTTAAAAGAACCTTATCCCTCAGTAAACAGCAAGGCAAGTCAAAGATAACATGAGTGTTATTAATTCAAACAGAAAATTAGAGCCACAAGACACACTACCTTTGACTGCTGTTCAAAGGTGTTTAAATGCTTACTTCTGACCCAGACCATCCTGGCAAATTCACTGCCAACCAGCCCACAGTTAAGAGAGGAACAAAAAGGCAATGGAACTGCACTGGCGTTAATATAGATCGATGAGCCATGAAAACACATGGGCAAGCTGTGATTTTCCAAGATCCTCTGTTCAGGTTAGGCCAGGCCAAATATGAGTGGGTGTAAGCTAACGCCATCTAATTCTACTGTGCATTGAGTTCTGTTCATATCCGGGAAGCTTTCAAGTTCTAACTCTGGAAAAGGGCCTGCCAGTGACTCTGGAACACACACCATTATAACAAACACCATTATACACTGAAAACCAAAGATTTCCAGTTCCGGGGTACCTGTTAACAGGCCTTGTCTGCTACCACGGAATTCCAATGCAGATTAAACAAAAGCAATCCCTCCAAAATTCATCCTAAGAAGATTTCTGTCTCCATGCAGTAAGTTCACATCCTTAAAATAAATTCCCTTCAAAGAAAGAAAATCCCCAACCTCTACCTGCTAGGTAGCCATCTCAACAGAAAATTCAAAACCCTTCTAGAGGAAACTGCTCCCTGCCCACATGGAGGAGGAAGGTTGAGTGATCTGATTCAGAAACAGTGCTTTGATACTCACATGTTTTAATAAGGAGAATGCCAGGGCTGTTTACCTTTGCCCCAATCATAGGAAAGGGTTAAACAGCAAGAGATGGGTATGGTTTGTCTGGCCCTGAAACAGGTTATTAAGAGTTTTAAAATGATCTCGCTTGTGATATCTTTATGGTTTAGGTTCTTTTCTTCTTAGTCCCTATTTTCAATCTTTATTACTAGATAAAACACCATAGTCTTAACAGTGTTAGACACAGTACCCAAGGGTCTCGGATTTGCACGCACAGACATACCAGGACTCAGAGTCGGATCTTAAAGATCAGACCAGCCCCCACAGAAGTCACACCAGATGTTGGTCCGCAAGGTTGCTACCTGCTTGTCTGGACCCTGTTCTGCCCCCACTGTTCTCCACAGCACACCTCAGACAGCCCACCAATGCTCCGGCAGGGTCTGAAACCCGGGTATCACGAACTAAATTGTGTCCCCACTAAATTCATTCCCTGAAGCAAAGCTCCAATTCCCAGTAATTCAAATGTGACTGTATTTGGAGCCTTTAAAGAGGTGACTAAGTTAAAATGGGGTCTTTAGGGGTGGGCTCCAATCCAACACGGCTGCTCTGCTATCTTTTTTTTTTTTTAAGATTTGTTTTCATCATTTTTAGAAAGCGGGGAAGGGAGAAAGGCGAGAGGGAGAGAGACATCAATGTATGGTTGCATTTCCCCTGCCTCCAGCCACAGACCTAACAGGAGACCTGGTTTGCAACCTTGTTATGTGCCCTGGCTGGGGAATCGAACCTGCGACCTTTGGGTTCGCAGGCCGGCGCCTTATCCACTGTGCTACTAGCCCACGCTGCTATCATTTTAAGAGATTTAGGACACAGAAAAGACCAAGAACAGGGTGAGGGGGACTGCAAGCCAAAGGGAGGCTTCAGAAGAAACCAAACCTGTGGCCTTGATCTTAAACTTCTAGCCTCCTGAACTGAGAGAAAATAAATATCTATGTAAGCCGCCCAATCCCTTGTATCTTATTATAGCAGCCTCAGCAAACTGATACAACCAGAAACACATTTTGCTACAAAATCCTCAGGCTGAGGAAGAGATGCTGCATCTAAAGCGATCCATAGGGAATTTTTGATGGCTTAATGAGACATCTTAAGTCACCTCCATCAATGGGAAAAAAAGTACCACATTCTCAATACGCATCTCTGTAGTTTTATCTAACCTCATAAAAGTCTTCCACAACATCAGCAGCAAAGCCCTGAGGGCACTTTTTCCTTAGCTGCACAACAATCACCAAAACTCACCCCCAATCCCTTTTCCTCTCCACAAGGATGCATTACAGCATTGGCTGAAGTGGTTATTTCCCAGGGCTCAGCCTAAGACCTCAAATTTATACGTCTATGTTTTCCTCCAAGTTTCTTCCCAAAGTGGTATTTCCTTCATTAGTCTGAAAGCTCCTTGGTGGCAGAAACATACTCATCTTTGATCCTTAAGCCCTTGCAAAGCACCTGGTGTGTGCTACTTGTAAATGTGTACTGAGTGCATGAATGCCATCAATAAATTCATACTAAATTTCAATGGCATAACTCATATGTGATTATTCTGGTCTGGTAATCAGTGCTCCCCAGCAATTTGGATTTATCTCATAATCATAAAGGTGAGTCAAGAAGCCAGATACAGAACATACATTCTGTACGATCCCATTTAAATAATTTTACTGAATGCATGTTATGCTTGAAAAACCCAATTTCTATGTATGGTTCATGTTAACATATTATCCACCCAAAAAAAGCCAGTGTTCAATTACTGTTGGTGGTTGAATGCCTAAACACCTTTTGAATAACAATAGTCAATCTACTATTTTCAAGTAAGAGGAGTCTCAGCAAGCAGTTTTAATCCAAACCTTTCACTGGAGCTGGGCCAGGGAACACCATCACACCCTCACACACGCAGGGCACTCACTTCTGCCCCAAGCTGCAGTGTACCTGCAGGTGCTAAATGAGCCTCAGATGTACTCTCCGTTTTAAAACTGGCCCAAAGCACTATCCCTAGGTGACCAGCCCTATTACTGAGGCTCAGGAACCCAACCACATTTTAAGACATTAGGGGAAACAGGAAATTTTCCAACTGAAAGCTCTTGCTTACTACATTAAGAATCTAGAAACACTGGCAATAGTATCAGAAGGAAGCCTCTGTTCATCCCTCTAGCAATGATCACTTATTCTGCAACTGGTTACCTACCTGGCAAACTTCTATTCATCCTTCAAAACCAAGTTCTGATGTTAACCCTTCTGGGAAATTCTTCTAAGCTTTCCCATCCTCCTCTATGTTCCTTTGACTGTTTCACTTTGTTTCACTGCAGTTTAAATACTGGTCATGTCTGTTTTGGCATTGTTATACTTCTAGACTGTGGCCACCTTTCTCACCCCAGCACCAAGTGCACGGCAGGCTGTTTTGGAGGCATGCAAATATGTGTTGAACTGACTTGAAACATGACTACCACCAAACAAGCCTACCATTTAAATGTCCAACTACGGAGTTCTAAAATAAGTGCTATTTTCCAGATAAGGCACAGTCTGTACTCAAGAAGAGGGAGTGAAAAAAACTATAAATATTCTCTAGGACAACGTTATTTTTAGTATTATAGTCACCAGCCTCTACAAGTGAACTTCAGAGGCAACCTGGAGACTTGAAGACTCAAGTGCAGGGCGAGGGAGGGACTGCCACAGCCTATGCTCCTGAAGAGGGGTGGGTGATACTGCAGACTCAGCCCCAGGAGCACTGGGTTTTCACTTCAAGGCTGCCCCAAGGGCCTGCATTTACAGTAAGAACAAGTAACTGTGAAACCCTGAACAAGGCTCTCTACCTCCCTGTGCCTCAGATTCAATTTCTTCATCAGTAAAATGGGGGAGGGGAAAAGTAATAATACAACCTACAGCCCCACACAGTTATAAAGAATTAAATGAGAGAATAAATATAAAATGCTTAGCACCTAGCATATAGTAACCACTCAATGAATGTTTGCTCTAATTGTTCTGCTGCTCTAGGATGGGATGGGGACACTTGGACTTTCTCTGGTCCTAGCATATTCCTGTCCTGCCTGGCACTGGGGGCAAATGGGCTCTCTGGACCCTTCTACCACTCACTTCCATCTTCACGTGGCTAATTCCCCTAGCTGTCCGCAGCGCCTCCCTGTTACCATGAATACACCCCAACAAAGCAAAGCTACGCCTCATTTTTTAGACCCTTTCCTCTTCCATTTTCCTAATGAAAATTTAAGTTTCCTATTTCATTTCCTCGGTGCCCCATCCCCTTTTTAACAGATTAATGACTATAAATTAATCAAATACATAAATCTCTATAGTCACCCTCTCAAATAAGTCTCATTGGATAAACCCAGTTAAGTAATGAAGATTTCAAGAATTGCAGGCCCACCTATCTCACGTTAGATCGAGCACCCCGCCTCCATCTAATCTCTTATTTCATAAGGGGGTGGGTGCCGCACTGCAAATCACAGAATGAAGATGTCCATTTCACCTTTCGGAAGGCAAGCCCTTCGGTGGGCACCACAGCAGTTTCACCTGTGGGCTTAAAAACCTCACTGCAGACCTCCCCTGCCATGAGCTCCCCATCCTTTACCCCATCTGAAGGAGCAAAACTGCCCATCTGGTCAAGAGTTCAAGGGTGTTACTGAAACAAAGTCCGATGACTACAGTGAGAACTGTGGTTCGAGGTTAGGGTACTGCCCACCTCCTCTTTTTCACCTCTCAGGCCCCCAGACCAGCTCTGCCTCCGAATTGCTCTTCCTGCAGCTGCCGTGCTTTTATAAGTCAGTCCGTCAGGACCAGGATTTCTTTTTCAATTTAAAAAATATATACAATAAAACAGGTGAATTTCATGATATGTATGTAAGTTATCTCAACAGTTTTCTGAATACAGAATAAAGTATGTTACATGTAGAAGAGACATACAGAGTATGAAAACCTTTGTATTACAAATGTGTGTATACTGGGCACAACATAGCACCGTTACTACTGTGAGTTATGGTCACATCGAGGTTATAGAGCACTAAAGTTCCAGCAGTTAGAGAGCAGCCTAAAGTAAACGGTGAGCAAGAGGGGTTGCAAGCAGACTCGGGCCTGCTCCAGGTTAAAACGTGCATTTTCAATGGGGCAGTACCACCCCAAGGAAACAAAAATTGGTTCTTGGGGGTTAAAATATCTTATTTACATATGAAGCAGATATACATATATAAACAGATACACTACATTTGTGGTATTAAAATTTCATGGTAGAAGGGCAAGAATGCAAATAGTCTAAAAAGGCTCGGGGCAGGGGGAAGGGGGAGGCTGAGAAACATTGGGATAAAAGAACTCCTTTCAGGAAGCTTAACTTTTCAAGACTCCATATTTAGCCCAAATAGGTGTTGTGAGCAGGGCCTCACTGCCTTGGGCTCACCTTGGTGGGTGTGGGGGTGTCAGGGAGGGCACAGCTGGGAAAGGACCATCACCCAGGGTTCCCAGTCCCCTGGTAGAACACCCCCACCCAATATTCAAACCAGTGCTCAGGCTCACACTCAAGGATAAGATCTTCATGTGGGGCAGGCAGGTGAAGCTGCTGACCATGTGGTTGGAAATGAGGGTCTGGGGCACAGAACAGGGTGGGGAGAGAAACAGGTATTTTAGACCCATCAAGAGATGAAACAACAGGAAAGAAGTAGTTTGCCAAGGAAAGAATATAAAGCAAGAAGGCCAAAGGACCAAAAAGACACAACCATCGAAATATTAAAGGGGGCGGGGTAAGAAGTAGGATGACCTTTATAGTTTAAAAAATGAAAAAGCAAAACCCATGAACTAGCCCTGGCTATGCGGCTCAGTTGGTTAGACCATCATCCTGTGCACCAAAAGGCAAGGCCACATGACAACTTAATACAATGTGTGGTCCTTGACTGGATTCTAGATCAGGAAAAATTAGGAAGTTAAATGTATGGACTACATGCTTCATGTGGTTTCATGTCAACTTTCCTGAGTAATATAAACTATAGTAGAAATATGTACCCTTTCTCTCAGGATAAAAACTCAGAAGTATTTAGGGTGAAGTGTCTGACAGTAACTCTCAATGGATATGGCTAAAAAAAAGGGTGTATGTAGGTAGACAGAAAGCATCAAGTGAGCTGGCAAAATATTAATAACTGGTGATTCTAGGTTAAAGAGGTGAGTGTATGGTACTATTCTCATAACTTTCTGTAGGTTTTGTGTTCTTTAAGATATAAAATGGCTTAAGGGGAAGAAATGCCTTCGAATAAAAAAATGTTTTGAATTTCTCTAAATTCCAACTCTAATGAAACTCTAAGTTTCATTAGAATAGGGAATGAAAACTTGACACCCCCTCCAAAAAAAGAAAGCTTCACAGCAATTTTAAATACTATTCCCATTCATATATAAATGAATTTGGCAAAGACAAATTACTTCAAGTACACAAGGTTAGCCTTTACACCACACTGACAAATTCTTGAGTTACTACACAGGTGAACAAAATCTAGGTATAATTTTGAAGTTAATGTTCCACATGCTATGGAACCTTAAAAATAGTTTAAGAATCTAGGCCCTGACTGGTGGCACAGTGGATAAGGCATTGGCATGCAAACCCAAAGTTTGCTGGTTTGGTTCCCAGCCAGTGCACATAACCAGGTTGCAAGCCAGGTCTCCAGCCAGCTCCTCAGCTGAAGGCAGGTGAAAGGCAACCATACATTGATGTCCCTCTCCCTTTCCCTCTCTCTAAAAATAACAAAATAAAAATCTTAAAAAAAAAAAAATCTAGATAATCTGAATTTCTTATATATCAAGGGTGTATCAGCACTGATAGGTTTTACACAAATGCTGACAGTAAAACTTAGGAGAGACAGTGTTAACAAACCAAGTTTATATGCAGACTTATAGGTTTAATTATTGAATTTTAATTTCCTAAATCTTTAATCAGGATTATGAAGAAGTAAAACCAAAAGAGTTTCACCTTCATCTACATCATCCCTAAAGGCATTTCTATTTAATTAAAGAAGTAAATGAAATAAAAATGGTGTAGGTATGCAACTATGAGTAGTTGAACAAAAGAACACTGACTTTAATGAAGACAAGTATTCATTGAGAACCTACTATTTACAAAATTCCTATGAGGAATTGTAAGAAGACTAAATTTTGCGTGCATGGGGGTCACAATTTTGTTGGGAACGACAAACATAGACTATTTAAGAAAAATAATAATGCTGGCTCCATTTTCCCTTGCCCCTACTCCCAATGCCTCAGTTCAAAAGTTTAAATCCCAGCCAGGCCAAAGCCACAGCCTCAGAACTGGTTAACCTGCAGTCAGGCTCCTCTGAACCACTGGTCCTCAAACTTGGGTGCACACTTGGAATTACGTGAGGGAGTTATTGAAAAATCCCACACATGGGTCTCTCCTCCAGAGAACTGGATTTTGTTGCGTGCAGCCTGGGCACTGGTAATTTGTAAAGCTCTCTGAATAAGTCGAACATACAGCCAAGTTTGAACACCACTGTTCTAAACCAACCTCTGCTGGCCAAGTGCACAATACGATCTACTCTTCCACCTTAAAACCTCTGATGAACCTTCACTGGTAAAACAACTCTAAACTCCTTACCATGACCTTCAGAGCTTTGCAATGTCTCCCAGCTAAGGTGCCAGACCCATCACCCCCCATAACTCCACAGCTCTCCACTACATTCCAGCCACACAATGAACTTAACCATTTGCCTCCATCTCCTTGCAGGATACTTTCTATGCATCAAGACTCTCCAAACTCTGACACCAAACACAGTCTCTAACAATTAAACTCCAAATCAACTTTAAAAAAAGAAATGAAAACTTTCCTCCCTTCCAAAGCCTTAACCAACTCCCCTGGGTAGGTAGTCGCTCCCTCTTCCTGATGGTTGAACAAAACTTTGGACGTAGCTCTAACCTGACATTTCTCATGCTGTTTGTAGTAGCAGTTTATATTTTTATCTTCTCTAATAAACTGTGCATTTCTCAAGGACAGAGACCAAGTGCACTTATCTTCAAGTTCTCCATGCCCAGTAATGGCTGAAACAAAAGTTCAATAATTATTTACTAAATAAATGGCCATCACACACTGTGGAATAAACAAGTAATAACATGAGAAGAGAAATGCACTTCAACATGAAATGCCAAATTAATTATATAGGCAAAATCTGACCCCACGAAGACACTGGGACTTGTTCTCAAGTCTCAAAAGAAGAAAAACATTGAAAATATCAAAATAAGCCAAGAGCAAGGGGAGAGAATGATGAGCTTGAACAACAGCTCTGACACGGCCCTTTGCCCAGGAAAAGGCCATTTAGCTTTGCCTTGAGTTTCCTCAAAAGATACCCTAAAAACACTTTAGAAATCAACTGTGCTTGTCTTAGTTATATAAATCTATTCTCTGTCTCACGATCTTGCTTTATCACCACTTGATACATTACAGTTCTGCATAGTCAAATACTCACTAGAACATAAGCTCTCCATGAGAGATGAAGCTTCACTTTTTTATTTGTTTCATTTTAAAATTATTTACTTTTAGAGAAAAGGGGAGAGAAATATCCATTGGTTGCCTCTCCTACATGCCCCTACTGGGGACCAAACCCACAACCCAGGCACGTGGCCTGACCCAAATCAAACCTACATCATTTTGCTTTCTGGGATGATGCTCAACCAAGTGAGCCACACCAGTAAGGGCACAACTTCATTTTGTTTGAGGTGTATCCCCAGGGTTTATCAGCGCCTAGCACTTAGTAAACGTCCAATATGTATTTTCTGAATGGGTAAATGAACATCTTTATTAAGGGCTTCTGCTCTAATGCTTCCTTTCTCCTAGAGACTTCCCAATCTCATGTAGTCTCCACACACCCCAGCCCTGCCTATCCTTCCAAACCCTAATAAATGCCCTGACTCTAAGCCTTTTCTGACTCCCCATCTCTCCCTTTTCTGAACTCCTTTCATCATTCTTATCTTACGACACTTTTCATAGGCTGCACTGTAATAGCATAATTATCTGCCTATATGTATATCTTATCTCCCCCTTTTTACTGCAAATTCTTTGGGGGCAAAAGCTCTAGGTCGTCCACTACCACCACCCCCAGCTTTCAGGCTTCCAGAGCATAGTGCATTGTAGTTTCTCAGTAATCCCTGTTGAATAAAAGAAAATTTTAAATGAAAGGCAGTTTTAAACCCTTAATATCTTAATATTAACACCAGAAAGATTAAGATGAATAATGACCTATGTCCATTCATTGTGGCTCTATGATACCTGTTCTTTAAAATATCCAATCTTAAACCCTGGTGGGGTGGCTCAGTTGGTTGGAGTATTGTCCTGTATACCAAAAGGTTGAGGGTATAACCGCAACACTTAAAAATAAATCAGATTAAATACCCAACACTCACACCATGCTTATAATGTGCCAGGTATATGCCAAGGCTTTACATAAGTTAATTAGTTTAATCCTCAAAACAACCACATGTGATAGGTATTGTTTTTTATTGCCATTTTGCAGATGCGCAAACTTAGGCATGGAGAAGTTCACACAGCTGGTGCCAAGCTAGGATTCAATGACCTGGATTGTGTGGCCACCGAATCCATGCACTTGACCCCTAGCTTCACTGCCTGTATGATTTCGGGCAGCCTCCAATTCACAAAGCTCAGTGTGGCCTTCTGAGAAGTTTACTTAGAAAAATACGAGATGGGCAGATATGTAAGGCAAAAAACTACTCTTACCACATACATGAAAGACAGAATTCCAGAAGGCAGTAAAAGTAGGTAATAGATAACAGAAAGGGAATGGAGACTTGTGCAGTGCAACATTGGGAAAGACAAATGCTGTTAACAATCACTAACGTGGCCATCGACCAGCTCTATAGCCTCAAAACATGTTTACACAACTAGGACTCTGTCCCATCATCCACAAGATGATAAAATTGGACTAGATGGCCTCTTAAGTCCCTTCCAATGCTGCTCCTCTGCAACTCTGAGATGTCAGAAAGAGGCCCTGGTTTAGGAGAACCTAGTTAACATGCTGAATTGTGTGAAACCTGATAGTGCTTAAATCTTCACTACAAATAACTGCCATGACCACAGCTATAACGGCAGCAACAGAGCTTAGTTCAAGAGTGAACGTAGAAGAAAGTCAGGAGTATCCAGGAGAGTCTCGCTAACATGAAACATTGCAGTTAGAGCTGATAAGCATGAATAGAGTATGACTATCACGTGTAAATATTTTTAAATGTATTTGGGACAGAGGATAATTCTCAATCTTTCAGGGGAGACTTTGTAAATATTGTTAAAAACAAGATCACCTTTATAAACTGAAAAACCATCCTTTAAGCAGAAAAACCAGAAATACTTTATTAAAAAACCTCCATTAACTAAAGAAATAAGAACCCTCAATAACCAACATTTTATATTGAGAACTGCACTTAAAACCTGCCTGTCTTAAATCTTTACATCAAGGGAAAAGTCTTCAGAAATCATGTTGAAAGACATCAAGCCCTGGCAGGTGTGGCTCATTGGAATGGCATCTGCTCGTGAACCCAAAGGTTGCTGGTTCGATTCCCCAGCCAGGGCACGTAACCAGGTTGCAAACCAGGTCTCCAGCCAGGTGCTTAGCTGGAGGCAGGTGAAAGGCAACCATACATTGATGCTCCTCTCCCTTTCTTCCTCCCTCCCTGCCCTTCTCTGAGAATAATGAATAAAAATCTTTTCATAAAAATAAAAAAAGGAAGAAAGAAAGACTTCATGTATGTTAGTCATAGCCATGAAGGGTCTTAAGGCCCCTCGTTGGAATAACTACCTTCTAAGTTTGCAAAACCTTATAAGACACAGATCTAAATTTATTTTCTGAGCATACTATTTTCTTTAAAAAATTTTTTTTTATATAAGATTTTATTTCATTATTTCTAGAAAGAGGGGAACGGAGAGAGGCAGAGAGGGAGAGAGACATCAATGTATGGTTGCCTTTCACCTGACTCCAGCCACAGATCTGACTGGAGACCTGGTTTGCAACCTTGTTATGTGCCCTGGCTGGGGAATCGAACCTGCGACCTTTGGGTTCGCAGGCCGGCGCCTTACCCACTGTGCTATCAGCCAGGGCCTTATTTTCTTAATATCAAATTAACTTTCAGGTAAAAAATAAACAGGTAAATGTAAATGGAAAAATGGTACCAAATTTAAGTAAATGATTTGCTTAGTCTCAGTTTAGGCTAAAAGAGTAGTCTTGTCCCGTGTTGTATTTTCCTTTCTAAATGAAGAATCTACACCCCCCACAAAAAGGGTTTGGTGCAGCTGAAGGGTCTAGAATGTTGTTGATAAATGCAAATGCTACTAGCCATATGTGGCTATCTAAACAATAGTTAAGTAAAATTAAAAATTCTGCCCCTCTAAAGCGTCGGCCTAGGAACCCAAAGGTCGCAGGTTCGATTCCCCAGCCAGGGCACATAACATGGTTACAAACCAGGTCTCCAGTCAGATCTGTGGCTGGAGGCAGGTGAAAAGTAACCATACATTGATGTCTCTCTCCCTCTCTGCCTCTCTCCCTTCCCCTCTTTCTAGAAATGATTAAATAAAATCTTAAAAAACAAAAAAATTCTGCCCCTCATACTAGCTACCTTTTAAGGGCTCAAAAGCCACAGGTGACTAATAGGTCCCACATAGACAAATAAATTTCCATCACAGCTCAAAGTTCTGCTGGACAGTGCTGATCTAGAAGAACACTTTCTCAAATTATAATGTGCACAAAAATCATCAGGATAGCTTGTCATAACACAGATTACTGGGTCCCACCCAGGTAATTTATTTCAGTCAGTCTGGGATGGGGGCCAAGATTTTCTGTGTCTAACAGGCTCTAAGATAATGTTATGTTGCCTATCATCCTGTAGTGCACTCGGCGGTAAAGGACTAGTTTTTGACTTTTCCCACTTCATCATGAACCAATACTTTTATAAAATACTTAGAAAAACAAGTCACGAGGAAAAATAATTTTAAACAAGAACAAAAATAAGAATAAAAATAAGGACTATACTATAAACTTTAATTATTATTAAATGCAACAATCACTTTCCTAAAAAAAATGCTACAAAAGCATCTAAATGCTTCCTTTTCCAGTTCTGGATTACCCTGTCATAGAGAGGTCACAAACAGACCAGAGGCCTGCACAGATCTGCAGACTCATTTTGAGTAACCCTGGCCTAGAAGAGCTTCTTTTACACTTTTACAATAATCTTTTCAGTGCTGGTCATTAATGATCTCTTTCATATCCTCTATCCTTTCCTCAGAGGAGTTTTACAACTCAAGGCAAAACTGTTATTTCCATTATGCAGGATACTCCCGAGCCCCATAAAAGGGCACTCACTATATGGGGTTTGCAATCTGATGGCATCGTCAGTTAAAATGTGATCCAATTCTGTCACATGGTCTACAAGCATGATAGCTTGACTTTTTCATGCTAACCCATAGACGAATTTAGGCTGCTAACATTTCAAGAAGCGTTATGCCAAAATAAACAAGGAACATTAATAAAGTCTCTGTGTTAAGTTGTGTAAAATTTCTTTCAGTAAATAAAACCTATTTATTTACCGGACCTAGCTTACCAGACATAATCTTGCAAACGATTTCTTAGAATACTGATGGTTTCCTTGAACCCAAAGTAAAGAGTTCTTTCCTCAGGTAAACCTTAGGTGTTTTCCCCAATTTACATATCAAACCAAAGAAACAGATTTTTCAACTTCTCTTCCCGCCCAACCTGTGGACTTCTATGAAATCTCCAGGATAACTTCAAGTTCAACCACTTCCTACAGACACCGCTCTTAGCATTTTGTCACTCTAGAACTTGTTTTACCAATTTGCTTCTTTTGCCTGAGTAAATTAGAAAATGTGGCTCAGAGAAATTTAATATGTGATCCTTTTCCCTATGGGAACATCTAGTTCAATAGAATTTGACATATATGCATGTAAAATAAGGTCACACATTCAACTAAACATTATTTTAAGATAAATTCCACTTAAAATACACAACATTGACAGAAAACTTGCAAGGTATCTCATACAAATTCTGGAAAACATAAAAATGAAGGGATTCTTTTTCATTGTTCCTTTTATACCGTATGAAAAAATTCCTTTTTTCTCCTAACAAACTGAGTGAAGCCGTAACAACAAATAAGAAGTAGTATTCAAAGCAAGAAAACATGAGGCGCTTTTGCCTGGCCATCCCCTCCAGTCCCATATGTGGAAGCAGGTGGCTGAAACTGAGGCCAGGACCCTCTAAGGCTGTCTTGCAACTGCCCTCATGTCTCCCACTCCAACCTTTGCCCATCAGGCTGCATGGTCTGCCAGCAGGGTTGCAGAAATATGTACCAAGCCCAGGCCGAACTGATGCAGACTGAGACCGCAGGACCTGCTAAGTGGCAAAACAAGGCCCAAAGAAGTCAGCCTCTGGACAAAAGACTTCCCTCACATAAGTATTTTGGAACCACTTAAATCAATGATCCTTAATATTGTTTTTATGTGTGGGTGAGAAGAGATGGCGGGAGAAGAAAGTAAAGTGGAGTCACAGATCCCTCTAAGAATCCTAAAATACAAGGATTCACTTCCATAAAAATGCACACAAAAGCAAAATGTTGCATACTGTTCAGGGGAGTTCAGACTCTCCTTGGACTCCCTAGGGGTCCAAGAAGTGCAGGATAACAAATCTCAACATAAACAGGCAGGAACTAAAGGTCAATGTTACCACAATACTTAAGACTTTCTTTTAATCTGAAGCCTGGCCTTTTACACAGAGAATCTTAGAATTCAAAAATATAGAGATTCTAAGAATAACATACCTTTGTCACATAGTATACAAGATAATTCAAAACATATTTAAAATTTACTGAGAGTATATTATGTTAGATCAGTGGATACTCTCTAGAAGAATCCTTTAAAGATTTTATTTATTTTTAAAGAAAGGGAGGGAGGGATAAAGAGTGGGAGAGAAATATGCAAGAGAAACAGCTATCAGTTGCCTCCTGCACGCCCCTAGTTGGGGACATGGCCCACAACCCAAGCAAGTGACCTGACAGGGAATCAAACCTGCAACCTTTTAGTTCGCAGACTGGCATTCAACCCACTGAACCCACCAACCAGGGCTAGAAGAATCTTTAATAAAGGAGTAGAAAAATTAAAAGGCCTCCCTTTACTTATTTAAAAAATTCAAATATGTACCTATCACTTTGTACTTACGTTTGGATTTGTCTCCAGGACTTAATCTTAAAATTCTACTTTACTGATTTCTTGACATTACATCCTGGTATATAAAGTTCTTCTGAATAGCTAACAGATAAATGCACCATGGAAGTCTACTGAGAAATCAGTTTTTACTCCTTACTAAAAATTTTATGTCCTCCATCATGACTATAAAGAAAAAAGGGTTCACCAATTTTTAAAAAATTCCTCAAAATAGGAGCTATTTATGTCATACACATTATCAAAGATTCTGAAAGTCTCAATAATGGCAATTGACATAACAAATAAATGTAGGATGATGTGAAGAATCACTATTATAAACTATAAAAACCAATATAGGTACTGGAAGCAAAAATAAATATTTCTCTCTGGATTTTATGCAAATAATTTAATTCAGAAATGAGAATAAAGATGGATATTTTAAAATAATCATTTTACTGCCTTTGGGACTTTTATGGAAGTAACAGAATTTCTCATGAGGGTACCAATATCGCCACAAAATGAACTAATATTTTGGCAAGAAAAAGGTAATAGCATTCTCCCTCTGCATTTCATTACTATACCCAGCTCCACCTGAGCTCCTAAGACCTAGGAAGACCATTCCTGTACTACACAGATAAGGGGAGAAAAGGGTACCCTCACTATACTCCAGTAGGCCTCTTCAGTGACAAACTCTTGAAATGAAGGAGAAATGGACGTGTTAGAAGAATACAGGCAGTGTGTTAGTTAACCTAGCACCATACTCCTAAAACATGACCGCATACTTCAGCTTTGGGAAAAAAATTATTATAGAGAGGTCTGTTGGTAAAAAGAATTTCCTTTTGCATCCTAATGATTCTGGGTTCAAATTTGGACTCTAACATTTACTAGCTTTAGCACTTTGAGTAAGTGGCTTCAATTCTCTGAGCTGCAGTACAGCCTCACAGAGTTGCGATGAAGGCAGGAATAGTTTTCCATCTCTATCCTCAGTACCTGGCTGAGTGCTGCACACACACCAGGTACTCATTCAATGCTATTTCTTTTTACATTCCTCACAAGTATGTCACATTCTGTTGCAAATGAAGATGTTTTCTAGACAACTGATATCTAAGCCCAAGCTATTACTTTGTGTATTTCAAATAATTTTCAATATACTATAGTCCCTCCTTATCCACAGTTTCGCTTTCTGCAGTTTTAAGTTACCTGTGGTCAAACACAGTCCAAAATATTAAATGGAAAATTCCAGAAATAAACAATTCATAAGTTCAAATTGCACACCATTCTCAGTAGTGTGATAAAAATCTAGCACTGTCCTGCTCTGGGATATGAATCACCCCTTTGTCCAATACATACACACTCTATATTCTACCCGCCTGTTAAGTCACTTAGTAGCCATCTGAGTTATCAGATCTACTGTCTCCATTTCGCAGTGCTTGTGTTGGAGTAACCCTTCCGGTAGCCTAACACTGTCAACAGTGCTTACATTATCCAACTCACTTCGTCTCATCACACAGGCACTGTATCATCTAAAGAAGAATAAAAAAAAAATAAAGGGTGAGTACAGTACAATAAAATATTTTGAAAGACCACATTCACATCTTTTATTACTGTATATGTATTCTGTAATTGCTCTACTCTATTGTTGTTGTTAATCTTTTACTGTGCCAATTTTATAAATTAAACTATCATAGGTGAGTATGTATAAGGAAAATTTAGTACAACTGACTCACGAACACAGATTCAAACCACACCATTCTTCTTACACAGATTTGTTTTTTCAGAAATATTATTTTCTCTTATGATCTTAACCATATTATCAGTGTGTCTTCTGGTCAACAACAGGCTATTAAATTTTGGAGAATTTACACATGGATTTTCAACTGCATAAGGGGTAACACCCTGAACACCTGTGTTGTTCAAGGGTTAACTATACAAATAGGATTTGGTGTTATCTGAGGTTTCAGGCATCCACTAGGGTCTTGGAAGTGTCCCCCTACCATAGTAATCTGCTGCAGGGGAATTCAGGCAGTCCCATGAAATTCGCAGCAGCTCTCCAACTAAATTAAACTAAAACTTTGTATAAGGAATCAAAGTATAAAAGAGAACCACTAAATATTTATTAAAAAATAAGCCCTGGCTGGTGGCTCCGCGGATAGGCACCAGCCTGAGAACCCAAAGGTCAGTGGTTCGATTCCCAGTCAGGGCGCATAACCAGATTACAAGCCAGGTCTCCAGCCAGGTCCTTAGCTGGAGGCAGGTGAAAGGCAACCATACATTGATGTTTCTCTCCCTTTCTTCCTCCCTTCCTGCCCTTCTCTCTAAAAAAAATCAATAAAATCTTTTGAAAAATAAAACTATTTTAAATCTTGCTATACTGGGGAAGAAGGGGAAAGGAGAAAGAACAGTTTCCTCAATCAATTTAGATACTGTCCTGTCCTAGATGCTATCACTGTCATATACCAAAGATATTTTTACAGACAGAATGCTTGAATCCTAAAACCTGTTCAAAAGAGTTCAGAACACGCCCTGGCTGGCGTGGCTCAGTGGACTGAGCGCTGGCTTGCAGACCAAAGGGTCGCTGGTTCGATTCCCAGGAGGGCACGAGCCTGAGTTGTAGGCCAGGTACCCAACTGGCGACATACCAGAGGCAACCAGTCAACGTATCTCTCATGCACCAATGTTTCTCTCCCTCTCTTCTCATCTCTCTAAAAATGAACAAAATCTTTCAAGTTCACAAAGTGAGTGGTCCACGTGTGATTCCATCTGATTATAACCAATACAGTCATTTCTGCAAAAGCTGAAAAACACACGTACAGTGAGAATCAAGCTGAAAATGTGAAACCCTTTTTCCCTCATGGTTAAACACAGAAAATAATTTTCAAGAAAACCAAAACAACTCCTTTGAAACTTCTATAGATCAAACTCCAAGACACAGTAACCCAAGGGCCTGTTGCTTCTGATAGTTTTTGGTAATATAATGGCAACAGTGGCAAATGAGATCTGGTTTTTAAGACATACAATTTTGCTTCAGATTTTCTTTGGTATTTAAAATAGTTATAGGCACTAAATACAAAAAACTAACTGCCAAAGAATTTTCCAGGAATGCAGCAGTGTCAGTCCGGGCTTCCTCATTTCACTTCCAACCAGTCTTTCAACTTCTTTTGTGCTTTGCACAAACTGAAAAGTTCAGAGCACCTTCAGCTATATTAATAAATTTAAAAAATAAAGGCACAGAGTATTAAAAGTGGCAAAAGTGATTATACTGAGAGAGTTCTCAGTGCTGTAACAAAAAAAAGAACTCAATGTTAAAAGCAAAGAAATGCTTTTTTAAACTGCAGGATAAAAGATGTGATCCCAGCCCTGGAGGGTGTGGCTCAGGGATTGAGCAATGTCCTGTGAACCAGGAGGCTGCTGGTTCGATTCCTTGTTAGGATATATACCTGGGTTGTGGGCCGGGTCTGAGAGGCAACCAACTGACGTTTCTCTCCCTCTCTTTCTCCCTCCCCTCCTTTCTCTCTCTGAAAATAAAATCTTAAAAAAAAAAAAAAAAAAAAAAAAAAGATGTGACTCCAAGCAGAATGATACTACCTACTGATGATATACAGCTAATACCACAAAAGGTCTAGGTTTACTTCGCCCATGGCCAGACTGCAGTATCATAGTCTGGTTACTACCACAGAGATCCCAAAATTAGCAAAATAGAAAAAAATAAAATAAAATTAGAAAGGACAGCTTTTAATAGCCCATTAATCAAGAAGATGTTTAAATAATTCATCATAATTCATCTTGGAAATTGCCCTGGTACTGAAAGGAGTCCAAAACTAATAACTTTATCACTACACATTTTCCCAGGCCTGCAGTTAACAGTCATGCATGGCTTATGTGAAACCACCTGTTCTGTTGGCATAAACCATGTTACTTGACAATTCATGCCTAATCATTTAATCATACATGGATCTCAAACTTTCTTTTCATTGCCAGAGAGCCACCAAGTTCACAAAAACTATCTTCCTGAGGTTGCCAACCTGATCTTCCAATTTGGCTTACCAACAAACTTGACATGCAATTAGTGAGTCTACATCCTCAATGAGAAAGACAACTCACAAGTAGCCTTGGGATGGCGGGAGTGTAGTTGCTGGCCTGACTTTCCTAAGGGCCACAAGTTTATTTCTATGAAGTATATCAAAATGTGAGACCTGCTAGGATGGTATTTCCCTATGCTATTCGAGAAATAATAAAATCTCAGACAATAACGCAGACATTCTGAAAATTGTAAAATAAATTTTAAATTTGTGTATTTAATCTGTTCATGGACCTGATTACACCAACAAATGGGCAGTTTTAAGGGGGTGAGGTATAATGCATATCCACAGCCCCAAAGATACCTGGAGATGCCAAGGATTTGAAAAAAACCTTGGCCAGATTACTAATGGTCCGTAAACCCTAATCTGGAGCACACGGGCCTGTAAATTCAAAATTGAATCATACTGCCTTATTAGATCCCACACTATCGAAACCACAGTCCCATCAGTCATAACTGGAACCAGAAATACTTTATGTACATAAATGTAAGTGCCTGCTTATGTATTTTTAATTGGATCAAATAAAACTGACGCTGCAAACAAACTCAAATTTCAATTATCTCACTAGTGAGGGGATTTCCTAATAGCGTCTTTTTAAAAAACAAGTCACTGCCAACCCTCCGCATATCTGACAGGCATGCCCCTGGAAATCTGGGAGCAAAAGACTTCGTTACTTCTCAACAAAAAAGGAAATAAATACCCTGAAGGTGACAGATTCCTTTTTTTTTTTTTTTTTTAAGCTCAAACATGCAATCGAATGCTGCATAAAACTTGACTTCTGGGTTGCTGGGCACCTCCGGGGTCCCAATTTTGGGGGCCAGTGTGCGCTAGTGCGTAAGAAGGGGGCGGAGGGTTGCGCGCTCCGAGGACCCGCCGGGGCCCCCGCCCCCTCCCGGAGCAGCAACCTGGCACCAGCCCACCCTCCTCCACCCCTGCAAACAGACGCAGGACGCGAATAGAGCAACTTCTCCGCGGGGGCGGCGGCGGAATAGCGGTCACCCCCGCCAAAGCGCGGCGCTGCCCACACGGGAAGTGGGGGTCCCTCCGCGACCCGTCCCAAGGGTCCTCCGCACGCCCCGCCCCCGCCCCCGCCCGTCAGGCCTAGGGCTGGGGGCTGCCCGGACCCCCGCCCCTCCGCGCGGTCCGCAGCGGCGCACTCCCAAGGACGGCCGCCCAGCCCGAGCGCGGCCTGAGCGCGAGCACGAGCGTGAGCGAGACGCAGCAGCAGCGGCGACTGGCCCCTCTTCTCAGGCCTCAGGCCGCAGCCTGCCCTCCGCCAGGCCGCCCGCCGCTGGCCCCGCTCGGACCCCGGCCGGGCCTCGGCGCCGCCGCAGCCCCTCAACCTGACTCCATTCATAGGGGTACCCCAGCCCGGCCGGCGGGGCGGGGCCGGGGACCCGCGGAAGAGGCCGGCCCCCCGAGGCCAGGGAGGAAAATAAAAAGTTAAGAGAAGAACTTACCTAAAATGGCTCCTGCAGCAGCCAAAATACAAACAGCTATTATTTGGTGAAGTTTAGCTCAGACACCCTGCAAGGACACCCTAACCCGGCTCGGGCCCGCCTTCCTTGCCACACCATTGGGCTTCGCCAGCCCAAAACATAGAATCATTGGTCAGCCTGGCTGCTGCTCAGGTAAAAGCCCATTTCAAGCTTGCTTGCAGGAGCGAGAGCGAGTGATGGGCTCGCTCCATTGTGCTCATATTTGCATGGATGTGAGCGCGGCGCTGATTGGCCAGCGCTGAGGCCGCCCCGCCCCCTGCCTCGTGCCCCCCGCCTAGGAGACGCCGCTGCGCGCGGCCCCGCCCCCCGGGACCTAGCGGCGGGGCCACGGGGGAGGGGAGGGGCCGGGGTCGGGGGGCCTAGGGGGCGGGGCAGGGTCCTGCGTGCTTTAGAGCTCTGGCAGGGGGCGGGAACCCGGAGAGCGCGCGGGCCGGGGTTCACCCGGCAGGTGGAGGGCTCGGAGGGAGCTCCGGGGATTGGAAAGGCTGTGGCGGGGGTCCCGCAACAGAAAGATTACGCGGAGACCGAGATCCCCCAGATGGAATCGAGGAGAGGCGAAGATCCCTCAGGGCAAAAAAAGAAGGTATCCGGAAGCCAAGCGAATAGCCAAGGAGCCCGATGCTCTGTCTGGAACCGCATGCTCTGCGCTCCGCCGGGCTCCCTAGCGCTCCTGGCGTGCATCTGGCTTCTTCCAAGGCCCTCGCACACCCCCGGGAGTTTTCCTGTCCCGGGGATCCTGTAACGCCTTGGATATTCCTCTGTGAAACCAGGTGTCGAGCCATGGTGTCTATATTTTCAGGCCTCTTTCCCGCACCATCCTTGTAGCATCTTCAAGGACAGGGCCCAGCACATGGCAGAGATTCAGCTAATTGTTTAACGTTTTTCTAATTCCTTCGTTAGCAGCTGATTTCTGAGTGTCCACTAAATGCCAGACGTTAATCTAAGGGGATACAGCAGTCAATAGAACAAAGACCGCAAGAAGCAGGCGAGCTAATGGGAAAGAAAGGCAATAAATAAATACAAAGGGGCAGAGAGCGAAAAATGTTAAAAAGAAAATAGATGAAGGCGGGAAGGGAAGGGAAGTTTGCCCTGCCTTGCTGAATTTTGTGAATCCCATAAATGCCCCTCTGCTAGGACCTAACCCCACTCCCCTGCCAGTCCCTACCATGGGTGTTTCCTTTGCACCCACTTAAAAAAAAAAAAAAAAAAAAGTTGGATTCCAACTGCAGAGGCTCAACTTACCACAATTGAAGTAACGATGATCTGAGTCCTGATGATGTCAAGAGCAGTTTGTCAAACATTTAAGATGAACTTGATTTGCCTTTGTCCGGGGTAGCTGTAAATGTTTTAGCAGAGCGTTAGTGCACCCCCAGAGAAAGGATATTTTTAGTGTCTTTGAAACCTCAGGGTTCCCGTGGCTTTCAACCTGTGGTCCTAACTCTCTTCTAAGGACCACTTCTCTTCTTGGCAGATATCAGAGATTTCACCAGTTTGAAAATGCAGAGATAGCAGCCCCCTGCCACCTGTCTGCCTCACCTGTGCACAACGTCTATCATTTGACTCATGGCTGACTGATCAAGAAGGCTCATGGTCCTTCCTTCCTCCTCTTTCTCCATTAAATATTTATTAAGCACTAACTGTGTTCCAGGTGTTGTTAGGGACGCAAGGGATACAGCATTAAATAAGGCAGATAACATTCCTATCCTCAGCTAGTTGAGGACAAGATGGAGACTTACACCTGGATCCTGTGGACTTCCACTCCTGCCAAGCTGTTGGTGAGTGAGTGTGCAGAGGGCTACTTGTCCCTCCCAGCCACAAGAGACAAAGTTCTTGCCCTCCTGAACTAGCTGCTACAGGGGCTAAAGCAGGACCTCTCCAGTTTGACACCTGGATCAAGGGGTCTAAAATTCTCAGGAGTGACCGTGGGGCTCAGATCTGTGCACTTACATTTCTGGAGAGGGCCTGGGTGCAGAGTTGTATCAGAGACAGAGTTCCATATGGGAGTCCTAGATGGCCCTCCCTTTGCACAATCAAGTCCCTTGCCCACAGATGAAATAAATTAGCTGGAGAGGGTTGGGATCCAGACATAGGGAACACAATGTATATATGCCAAGGCATAGAAACAAAAAACAGCATTATGATGTGTGGCAGCAGGAGGGAGGGAGGGGGTAGGCTTGTCAGTAATTCCTGTTCTTAAACTTGAGAAAAGTCAGTAGCACATGATAAGTTAATCACACACAGAGATACAAACGTTGTGTCACTAAAAGTAGTACATGATTCTCAAATGAATGGAACAGGTACAAGCAAAGGAAAGATCTGGAGGTTACAACCAGGAGAGGCAGCAAGCTTGACCTTCAAAGAGTCAAGTTTGCAGAACGGAGCAGGGTTAGTGGAACCTGTCCCTTACAATATTTTCATAACTCCCAGGGACCTGTGGGTAGGCACTGGAGGGGAAACAGAAACAGCCAAGTGGCTTCTAGCTGTATCCATTCAGAGATGGCTCAGCCTGGGTTCACCGATGCAAAACCTGGTTCTGCCAGGCCGGCCCGCAACGCGAAAGGACTAAGGCTGCGTGGTTGCTCATCTGGCCTCCGATAAGTGTGGCTGATTGTTTCCACTCGAGGGATTATCCTCTGAGGAGCCACATAAAATGAGTCTCAGTATATATATAGCCTATGAGAGGGGGAAGGGGAGGAAGTTTATCCACCAGCTCATCTCCTATTGGCTAAAGGTTTACTCCAGTTGTTCACACGTAGGTACCACCAAGTGGAGTTCAGTGGGGTCCTCAAACTCAGGGCCATGAGGTAAAGCATTATCAGGATGCAGCTGTGTGTCAGGTGCAGCCCATGCAGACAGCTGGATGCTGCAGCAACTGCTGGAATAAGAGATAGTTGACACTAAAAGGTTCTGAAAGTCTGCCCTTGGTGTCACACCAGTGACGCACAGCTTTTTGTGCTGTGTGTCCGTACAGTATGTCCATGCTTACCAAAGACCCTACAGGAGCCAATCCTTAAGAGCTCTGAAGGGGAGCCACAGACAGGTTTCCAGCAGTTCTAGAACATTCTGATGGTAACGCCATAAACACAAGTTGCCTGACCATGTTACCTTCCTGCTTCCGTTCACTTGTCTGTTTCTTCCATTAGACAGTGACTTTCTTTATTGTTCTCATTGATACATCTGTGGCAGAGAAAAGACTTATTTTTATCAGCCCATTTCATTTTCCTCCTAGGCAAAACTACAATTCTCAGTAATCAGGTAGGCTCATGGACTGAGCTCTGGGTAATGAAATTTGGACAGAAGTGATAGATGTATCCCATTTCCGGGCATCCCCTAAGACCTCCTGTGTGATCCTCAAACTGTCCTCCATTTCTTATCGGCTGGCCAGGTGCAATGATATCCAGTAGAGTAACTAGAGGCCCCAGAAAATGGCAATGGAGTGAGCCTAGGTCCCGGGCTAGACTGCATGGAACAGAGCCCTTGTGCTTACCTGCAGTGGACTGGCCTGTAAGGGATAAAGTGTCATGGTGTCAAGTCCCTGAAATATGTTGGTTGCTTGCCACAGCTGTTAGCATACTGACTAATACAGTACTTGTGTAACTTTATTTGATTCTGTATCCCCCGGGGCAGGGATTGTGTTTACATGGCTTTGTAACCCAAGTACTTTTGCGATACCTGACACATAGTAGGCATTACTTGAAGTATAAAGGGCTGTGAATGAGCTGATACTTGAGATGGGTCTTAAAGGATCAGAGCTAGAATGTTAGGCAAGGTAGCAGACAGAAAGTGGATATTCAAAGGGGCATGGTACGTAAAGACCAGGATGACTGGGGAGGACGTACATAGTTCCCAATAGTGCAAATGATTGATGTGAGAGGGAGATGGCTGGGGTGAGACGAGAGAGAAGACAAGGGCCAGATCACAAAAGGTCTTAGTCGTTACAGGAAGGAGGTTGACTATAGCCTACAAAGCTCATTCAAGGATTTGAAGCAGGTAGGTGATGTCAGATTTGTGTTTAAGAAAAATCTTTTTAGTGTCCTAGAAGAATAATGGATTTATAAAGGAGGAAGCAAAAATAGGGATTTGTAAAAGCAACATTTCCCTTTGCCCCAATCATCCCAGAGAGGCTCGTTAAAAACAGATTTGGAAGAACCTAGTATAAAGGAACCATGGACATGGACAACAGGTGGGATTGACTTTGGGGGAAATGGGTGGGTGGGGACGGGGACAGAGGAGAGCAAAAAGGGGATGGATGTAATACAATAACAATAAAATTTAAAAAAAAAAACAGGTTTGGGGGTCAATTGGTTTGGTAAGTTATATATATTCTAGTCCCTTCCTATTGCTCAGTAGCATATTAGAAACTAAGAACTAATGAAATATGTTAAACTTTAGCACAATAGTTCTCAATGAACTCTATAAAATGTTAACATAATAGTCCTCAAAATTATTTGACTACAGAACCCCCTTTTCATTTAATATCTATTATAACTGATATTTGGATTAGTTTTACCTACATAGAACAGAAAAAAAAAGGACATAATAAGATTGAAGTCTATTTTTGTCTTGCATTTAAAAAAACTGGG
This sequence comes from Noctilio leporinus, assembly GCA_004026585.1. NCBI lineage: Eukaryota > Metazoa > Chordata > Mammalia > Chiroptera > Noctilionidae > Noctilio > Noctilio leporinus. Next base: position 210,209 of record PVIW01001674.1, on the reverse strand, counting down.
AAGCAAATAGTTTAAGAGTAGTATGCCGCTTTGTGGTGTTGTGAGCAATCCAGGCTTCTGTATTTTTGCTCTACCATCCATCCTTACCTTGCCTTTCCATAATCCAGGATGTCTGCTAGAGTACCAGTCCACATGTCCGTGGAAGGAAAACACAAAGGCAAAATGGAAAAAGTGGAACTGAGTCATGTCTTTTAAACTGCCCTCCGAGGAATATTATGCAGCACTTCTGCTTATGTCTCATTGGCCAAAACTTGGTCACAATGGCCACACCAAGCTGCAAAGGAGGCTAGGAAATGTGCTAATTTATTTTGATTGGCTACATGCCAAGTTAAAATTTGAGGCTCTGTCACTAAAGAATTGAGAGATTCAACTAGCAGTCGTTGGCACAATTTTCCACAGAAATAATGTTCCAGAGAACATAAGTTGGGATAAAATAACTAAGTAAGGAGAATTGATTTTAAAAAAAAACACATTTTAACAACTTTATTGAGGTATTTCATATGCCATACAATTCACCTATTGCAAATGTACAGTTTGATGATTTTCAGTAAATGTGTACAGCTTTGCAACCATCACCCAGTTTTAGAACATTTCCATCACCCCCAAAAGTTCTCTTTCTCACATTTGTAATCAATTCCCATTTCACCCCAGGCTCAGACAGCCATTGATCTCCTTTCTTCTCTGTAATCTTGCCTTTTGTAGAAATTTCATATATACGCTATAGTGTGTATGATATGCAGTCATCTGTGTCTGGATTATTTCATTTCACATAACATTGTTGTGGTTCATCCATGTTGTAGAATGTATTGTCAGTTCATTCTTTTTGTTGTTTTTAAAGATTTTGTTCATTATTTTTAGAGAGAGGAGAAAGGAGGGAGGAAGAAAGGGAGAGATGCATCAATGTATGGTTGCCTTTCATCTGCCTCCAACTGGGGACCTGGCTGGAGACCTGGCTTGCAACCCAGGTAAGTGCCCTGACTGGGAATCGAACCAGCGACACTAGGGTTTGCAGGCCATTGCTCAATCCACTGAGCCACACCAGCAAGGGCTATCATTCTTTTTTAATTGCTGAAACGTCTTCCATTGTATGCCTATGCCACTTTTGTTTATGCACTCAATAACTGCTAGACATTTGTCTCTACTTTGGGACCATTATGAACATTGCTGCTATGAACATTCACGTCCAGATCTCTGTGTGGACATATGTTTTCATTTTTCTTGGGTAAATACCTGAAGAGATTGATGTTTCAAATTGAACGCATTCATTGAAAGGATTTTTACTGAATGTCTATGACTGACAAGGGTGCTAGAACTACAACAGTGAATAAAATTCAGCACAAACTCAGCCTGGACCGAGCAGCCTTTGAGGAGACGGGCGTCAGTCAAATGATCATTCAAACAAATAGAACAAACATCAGAGTGGTAAGTGTGGTCAAGGAGGGGCACATGGCTCTGTGAGAGCCTTTGCGGGAAGAATCTGACTTGGCTAGGGAGGTCAGGAAAGCTGCCCCAGGGCTGAGATCTGAAGTATGATATGAGTTCATATCACTCCAATGAATTTTGTCCTTCAAAGCGCTACCTTATGAGGCCATACACTTACTTCCAACAGTGCTGCTCTCACAAATAATTCTCAGTCAATTTATTGGCATGCCGACCCCAGGCTTGTTTGTCCTCGATCCCTTTGTTTTAACCTCTCAGAGTGTTTGGTTTTCTGATTAGATCATGACTCACACAGCAAGCCACGTAAGAAAATCAACTGCATCTCTTTAGAATCCCATCTTATTGCCAAAAATGGAATTCCTCTGCTTGGTCGTGGACCTTATTCCCCAGAGCTGGTGGAGAGGGGTTCATAGCAGTTAGCAAAAATAATCTTACAGATATAAAAAAGGAAGGGTGGACAATATCAGCTCCATGCTTCCTTACAGCTCAAAAATCGTGTCTATGACTTGCCACAGAGAAAATTCCAAACAGTGGCCCACGGTGTATGGAGGTAACTCTCAAAGGATGAACAAGCAAACATGTGTAGCCAGTAGCCTGCCGAAAACACCCTCCTCCTGGACAAAACTGGATAAACGCACAGGCTTTGGAACCTGAGTAATCTGGTTCAAACCCCAGCTCTACCACTAGTGACCTAGCAAAGTCACTTAACCCACAATTTCTTTTTTTTTAATCTTTTTTTTTAACAATTTTTTAAAATTTTTATTTAATTATTTTTAGAAAGAGGGGAAGAGAGAGAGAGGCAGAGAGGGAGAGAGACATGAATGTATGGTTGCTTTTCACCTGCCTCCAGCCACAGGACTGGAGACCTGTTTTGCAACCTTGTTATGTGCTCTGACTAGGGATTCGAACCTGTGACCTTTGGGTTCGCAGGCCGGCACCTTATCCGCTGTGCTACCAGCCAGGGCAACCCACAATTTCTTGATTCCCATATTAGGGTTGTTGTGGGCATTAAATGATTCATACAAACTATTCAATACATGGTAACAGCTCAACAAATTGTTGATTACTATGTTATTGTTATATCCTTTCCTCTGGCTCCCTTTCCCCATGTTCTGTATAGACCTTCCTTTTGTTGACTTGTTCTTTTTGAAACCTATTAATTCCATTAAATTGAGTGAAGCCAGTCTGTTCTTGCCTTTGGTCTGAACAACCTAACTTTTTAGAGTGCCTTCTGCTGATATACAGCCTCCATCTCTTATGTATTAATCTGATTGATTTAACTCTTAAAGTGCCACAGAGCTCTCCCACCCATGTACACATTACTACAATTTTGATTTCTAAAAATCTGAGATATCATCAGGAACTATGATTAATGGAAATTCACACCCCCAATGTTCTTGGATAGGATTTTTTTTTTTTTTTTTTTTAAATACTGGTTATCTTGCCCTGAAACAGCTCCATAAATCCTCCATTCTCACTCAGCAGAGTACTTTCCTGCAAGGACAGTTAGACAATTTTAGCCATAAAATCTCAAGTAAGTCGAGGCTTTCTACCAAGCCTCTAAATGCTGTGGAACCCTTTCCTTACGTGCAATTCTACCATCAGCATTACTGAACAATTTAGAGGGGCTACTATCTGCAAATTGACAATAAAAGAAGCAATGCTGTTTTACATTCTAGAAATAAAGCACTATGTTTTTAAAATTACTTAACTAATTTTTCTGCTTTTCCTGGGGTAAAGCATGGTCCCTGTCCTCCAAGGTAGACCTCCATTATCATCACGTGCTGATGATTGTCCAGCACGTCCTTTCATTGTCCCTCCTATACTGCATAGGGCCAACTAGAATGGTTTGCAGTGTAAAATCCATTTGACCTCTCATTCTTTTTAAAAATCTTCACCTGAGGAAATTACAAGGGTTTTAAGAGGTCTATGTCAGAAATTGGGGGCATATATTTCTTATTATGTCATAGAGAGATAAGTGAATAAATGAGCTCATGAATGGATGAATGTATAGGTGGACACATGGATAATGAATAGACAAATAGGTGAGTGTGCGATGGACAGATACGTGAACACATAAACACATGGATAGATTAAATGTGGGTGGATGTGTAGACATATGAATAGATCAATGATTGTCTGGTCAATAGGTAGACCATCCATGGATTGATATCTTATTCTGAAAGACAGAAGCACTATTTTTTTATCAGAAATGTGGACTGTTGGCCCATAGGGAAGTTTCCATTTAGAAAGGGAGACATCCAAATAGACTATAAAGTGAGCACAAAGCTTGATGGTGTCTCCATTTGGAATGTAATATTCTTGTTTCAAGTAATTAACTTCTACTCATTCCCTGCATCACAACGCAGGCATTGCTTTCTCAGGGAAGCCATCCTTAAAATATGCTTATACTATTGTGTGACTTCCCTTTGGAGCACTTAGTAAAATTTTACATGTATTTGTATAACCCTGTGCTTAGTATATATCTATTTCACTGGGTGGTAGCTTCCCAAGGGCAGGGATCCAAGTATTTCTGCATGCTATTTCATCCCCCTCCCTGAATTCAGGCTTCGCACATAGAAAGTGTGCTTTTTTGTAAGTACTTTCTTGAATGGATTGGGACCTTCCTGTGGCATTTGCATTAAAATCTTAAGGAAAGATTTTGATGGGTTGCTAGGGCATTATTGATACCCTGGTGACTAAGTCTGGCTTTACTGATGGCAGACTTGGGCCAGGAGAGTGTTCCTCCTACAAGGAAGAGAGAGCCATCCACTGAGTTCAAGTCTCACTCTGCCCTAGAGAGGACCAGAGTCCCGGTCTCTGGACCAGACAATGATCTATTTGCCTTAACTCAGATCCTCCTCACTCTGTAGTCCTGGAACCAGCAGCCTCTCTTACTTGGTGAGGCCCGCTAGCTGTCTCCCACCGGGACCTCCATCGGCACCAGCTCCAGCCACCTGCCCCTGCCTGCTCCAAGCTGACAACCCCAGAGACTACACCTCTGATGAACAGCCATCACAACCTCTCCTGTCCCCTTGATTATCCTTTATTTCTCTCCTCTCCAGTTAGTTTCACTTTGACCTTATCATTTACCTGCTAGACTTCAGTTTGAGTTTTGTGATCTCTTCTTCCTTTCTGTACCTGAGAGAGCTGTACCCCAAATCCCAGCTCTGCATGGACTAGCTATGTGCCTTGATCAAGTTACTAAACCCTTTTGTGCCTGTTTTCTAATCCATGAAAGGGATGCAGTAAGTGCATGTCCCAGGGTGGTTGTGGCAGGCGACTGAGCATCTAGATGAAGCATCTAGCATGATGAGTGGCAACAGCAAGTGATGATCAATTATTAATTTCCATTCTTTCTTTCCAGATTTCTCGCTCTTGTTTCTTCCTGAGGCACAATGCAGTCTCCCTCTTCCATTTTTTCACCTTTCTGCCTTCAGAACAGGCTCTAGCCCTCACAAAAATAGCACTACCTCAAACAAAATGGCGTGTTATTTTTATATCCTCTAAACAACTCTATTCAATTATAGACTGGTCAATTTATTTATTTATTTAGGCATTGCTAAACCTCCTGAAACTCGTAAATAAAGTTCTATATTCACATTTAGAACCCAATGAGCTAAATCCACACTTGGGAAACTGGTAAGGGAAAGGCATTTTCCTTGAGGCCTAAGACCTTCTGTGGAATGTGTCGGCCTTTTGCTGCTGCCTCTGGCTGTAAGACAATGCACAAGACACCCATTATATTTTAAATTGGACACAGCAGTCATGAAGCTAGCGGAAGAATGGAGGCCTGCATTTCCTGGGAAGAGAGATTTGGCAGGAGGTCCCTGTGAGTTACCCACAGGGTGCATAATTTCATGCTGAAGATCCAAAATGAAGAAATTAGTAAGAAAGGGATTTTCAATTTATTTTTGAAATACTTAGTGGAATAGACGGGTAACAGTGAAGATCTGTAAGCTCTAGAAAGATGTGAAGATGGGGTCATAATCCCCAATGACAACAAGCACAGAGGAAAGCAGATGGTTCAGGGTTCAAATCCTGGCAGCACCATATGCTGATTTTGTAACTTTGGTCAAATTACTCCATCTCTCTGGGCCTCTTTTTCTGCATCTGTAAATGAGAAACCAGTATTGTTTGTATCATATAAATTGTCTTATTAATAAATGCACTAAAAACAGTTTCAGGATCCCAAAAATGCTTCATTAGGGGTAGATAAAGTTACTCATTATTATTAATTATGGGCTTTCTGGCCCAGTACCTCCACCACTCATTACTGAGAAGGATGCTTGCACAGCCATGGAGATGCTGTGGATTATCTCTAATAAAAAGGGACAATAGCCCTGGCTGGTGGCACAGTGGATAAGGCACCAGCCTGCAAACCCAAAGGTTGCCGGTTCAGCTCCCCAGCCAGGTTGCAAGCCAGGTCTCCAGCCAGGTCCTTGGCTGGAGGCAGGTGAAAGGCAACCATACATTGATGTCTCTCTCCCTCTCTGTCTCTCTCCTTACTCCTCTATCTGAAAATAATAAAATATTTTTTAAAAAAGGACAAGACCACCATTTCTCAAAAAGGTCTGGATGCATTTACATAGCCAAGAGTCAGTCTCTCAAACTGGCAATTCAGAAGTCTGACTTTGACGGTACTGAGAACAAATTCACTTCTAGGACAGATTTACACTAACCAAACTCATTAGGCCAATGTATAAACTAGATCACAGCCAATTCGTTTTAAATAAAAAATAGGGATTTTAAAAGGATTAGAACACTCATATCTGTGTGATCCGTGCATTTTGCTCCCTGGCCTCTCATGTATGTGGGAAGCCAAGTCTTTATAGGAAGATACATAATAAAAAACTGAAGAGTCAGAAGATCTAAATGTAAAGCATTTACATTTCAGTTTCATGCTGCCCCAACCTAGCAATATTGTATTAGGGATAGCCTTTCCCATGCTGTAGATTATGAAATTCTATCCTCTTTGCCAAGCCAGAAAGGAAAATATTCTTTGACGATTTTGACCACTTGAGTTCTATGTCTGGGTTCCCCACCAAACTCAAACAGGGGTTTCTTCCAGGGCAGAAACCATGCTCGGTCATCTCTGCATCTCCAGGGCCCAGGACAGGGTTAGGACAATGCTTCTGAACCTGGTGTCTCTGCTCCCCATCTAGCCTGTACCCATCCTCACAGGGCTGGTTCCTGCTTTCAGATCGCACTTGGATTCATTTCTTTGAGTAATTTGTTTCCTTCTCCAACTTTCTATGAAGAGCGGTTCCCATCTCAACCTTTCTGTGAGGGCCTGATATAACTCTTGCTTTGCATCACCTGCCAGCTGGGTCCCCACCATTGATTTTGGCTTATTGGTGGGAGAGTCTCAGAACCTGGACTTTACGGAGAAGCCTGAAACCTTTTAAATCCTACCTGAGTTGGCAGAGCTTCCCAACCTGGCCATATTCCCAGCGTCCTAACCCCTGGCCACCTCCATAGTCCTATGATCACAAGATCAGGCCTCTTCTTGACTATAAGACTCAAACTTTGGCTCCAACTTGACCCCCTACATTCTGTGCCCTTCTACACCACTTCAAGCATCTCGGAAGGCAAATTAGCTGAGTCACTTCTGGGCCAGCATTCCTGAGGCATCACCATCATGAGCAAAGTCAAAAGAGGAAATTAGCTCATTCCACAGAGAGGCACTTAGAGCAGCCAGGCAACCTAAAGTCCCAGACAGGCCAGGCAAAGGACCACCTAAATCTCAACTGAGTCTGCTTAGCTGTAGGAGAACTACTCCTTGGAGAGGAGTTCTCTCAGCACCAATCCCACAGACCCATTCACAATCAAGCCACCTCTGGCCCAGGGGAAGGACCAGAAGACCCCAGCGGGCTATCTTGATGAGCTGCTGGACCAGATAATAAGGGATGTGTGTTCTGAGCTCTAGGGGAAGGTCATCGCTGAGTTGGTCTTTAAATACTCACTGACTTCTACTCCAGACCAGCCCCAAAGATTACTGAGTCATCATTCTCACCCCACAGGGTTCATGGTCCAGCAGATGAGGGTGTTAAAGCATTCCAGATGGGGCTCTTGTACAGCAAAGAAAATAAGTAGAGAGAAAGAAATCCAAACAATGCTCCCTTGTGTGGAGTGTGTTTGAAAGAGTAGAGAACCTTAGTTAGAGGGTTGGGAGAGCAGGCTTCACTTTAAGAATTACCTATTGAGAAGTTCAGGCAGCTATGGAACAGAGGTAGTGAAGGGAGCTGGAGCTGGAAAGGTAGGTTACAGAGGAGAACTTCATTTTGAAGGCCAGATGTCTAGAGCAGAACAGCAGAACATTAACTGAGTTCAGGAACACAGGAGAGGGAACACATCTAGGAATGGAGATGACATGCTAGGTTTGTCCAAGGGGAGTAGAGTGGAACCCATGAGCTCTGTGTGCTTGTCACGCTGTTAGCCTCTCTGAGCAAAGTGGCCATAGACCCGATGCCTTGTGTAGGACCCTATAAGTTGTGATCAACAGATCTAATCACACCACCTTTTGGGAAGTTGGGATCTAACAGATCGACTTAAAATAGCAGAGTGGCTTCAAGTTTTGAGAACCATCGATAAAAGGCAGTGAGCTGAAAAGGTGGGGTGGCAAATTCACCAGTCAAGGAGAGACCACAAGATAGGCAGAAGGAGCCTGGCAAGAAGTTATAACACTGTGAGAGTCAGTGTTTGAAAGGGGGAAGAGAAATCAATACAATCACCGGAAGGAGAAGCTATGAGCTAGAAGCAGAGCTAGAAAGGCATGGAATCATGAGCATGAAGTGACAAAGGCAGAGAGAGCAAGGGCGCCCGTTTCTCAGGGAACCACGGGATGTCTGGAAAAACAACAAACATTTCTCTCCATCCAAAGCTGCCCAACTGCAGCTCTGGGAGAGGTGCAGCTCTTCTGAGTCGGGGGCATGCCAATAATGATGGGCCCAGGGCCAGGATACTAAAGGGGTCACGTGGCTAAGGGTTAATCTCTCTCTTTTGCGATGAGTTCATTTTTGAAACTCTCCCTTTCTTCGCCTCATGTGGCTGAGAAGGGGAATGGCATGGGGTATGTTCCCACTTAGGATCTAGGTTTCCAGCCCATGAAGGAAAGCCTGGGATGGGCAGATAAGTCAAGATCTGCTGTGAAACTTTTTTTTTTTTTAGATGTTATTTATTTAGTTTTGGAGACACGAGAAGGGAGGGAGAAAAAGAAGGAGAGAAACAGTGAAGTGCGAGAGATACACTGATCAGCTGCCTCTCACATGCCCCCAGCAGGGGACCTGACCTGCAACCCAGGCATGTGCCCTGACTGGGAATCGAACTGGTGATCTTTCAGTTTGCAGGCCGGCACTCAGTCCACTGAGCCACACCAGCCGGGGCTCTGCTATGAAACTTAAAATCTCAATCCTGTTCCTTGCTTAATATATTTGTCCTTGAGCGTGTTCCTTTGCACCAGTGGAATGGGGAGTGAGGATGGGGCCCATGTTGCAAATAGGAAAAAAAAAAAACGATATTGAACCATTTGGGGTCTCTGGTTTCTGACCATAGAGCCATAACCAGCAATCATAAAGAGAAAGGGCTGTATTGGCAGAATCTAAGTAGCTCATAGGACTGATACGAAGGCTGGAAAATTGGCCTCAGGAAAGCCAGCTATGTTTCTGCTACAGGGACAGTCTAGTTAGGTCATTTCTGCCAGTTCTGCTGCCACTGGAAAAATACCTCCATTGTGCTGGGCTCTGGTTTCCTCCAAATAGAATGGGTGCTTAGCTGCTGAGCAGCCAAAAATGGTCAATGTCCTCTTCTCAGGTCAGTTTGTTCTCCCTCTAGCCCAGGTCAAAGAATTCCTCACATTGTTCCTCCCAGCACAGCAGAAGGCCACACCTCAGAAAAAGAATGTCTTATCTTGTTCTCTTTCAAAGACTTGGGGAGAAGGGACGGGCGGTAGTGGTTGTGGCAGGATGGCCTCAGGTCTTGGGAAATTGTGGGCATTCTCCAAATTCTGTTATCCCCAACATGACTTAATTGGTTACAGTTGGCAGTTCAGAGCTCTAAGCTGAGAGACCTGAAGGGTGAGGAGAAGATGGGGGAGGGATACACAAAGGCTTATTCCAGGATGTGCAAAACCTTGATGCATTTAAGTAACTGAAGTCGATCCCACATGGCTGAGAAGATAAGCAACAGGGACGGTGGGGTGAAATGAGCTATACATGGAAGGAGGGAGATTAGAGGGCTTGGGTTTTATGCTGAGGGCAGTGGGATGCCATTGGTAGATTTTTAAGCTGGGGACAGGCATGACAATATTTGTCCTTTAGGAAGGACAACTGACTTCTGTAAGAATGTTAGCTCCATTAGGACAAGGACTTTGTTTTGCTTACCAGGACATGACCAGCCTCTAACACATAGTAGGTACTTGGTAAACACGTGTAAAAGTGAACGAATGAATGAATGAATGACCACTCTGTGGGAATTCATCAGTTAAGAGGTGACTAGGTAGTTCCAATATTAAATAATAGGTAGCCTGAACTGTAGTGATGGCTGTGGGGATGGGGAGAAGTGGCCAGGTTCATGGGAGGTTGGGTTGACAGAATTAATTAGATGCTGTGTGGGGTGTAGAGATGCTGGCAGGAGGAGCAGGTATCAAGGACAATATCCTGGATCCTCTTATAGACACTGAATGGCTGTGGGTACCATCCCCTGAGAAAGGAAACACCAGAGGACTAGGGGTAGTGATGAACACAGTCACAGGCTGACACATTGTCGTAGTCAACTAAAGACCATTCAGGTGGAGATTTCCACTGGGAAGTTCATTAGAAGAGAGGTCCCTGGGGAATCCGCCCCCACGCCCGGATGGATTCCAGGTGAAGATTTAGGACATCCTCTGGAGAGCAGCACCAGGACCTGTGACAGCTGGGAAACCGGAACCCTGGGTGCTGGGACCCTGGGAAGTCCCATGGCCAAGACTGTGGCCCCGGCTCTGCCGTTAAACATGTAAGTGATAAACATTAAGGGCCTACGTTGTGCCCTGTCCTGATGTCTTCCCTTCTTTGTTCCATCCCCGGGCTCGCTGTTTTTTGGTTTTTGTTTTCTTATAACTGCAAGAAGGCAGTCCGGCACCGCTCGTAGGGAGATTGAGTCTAGACACTGCACCAGAACCTCTGCCTCAGAGTTATGTAAGCTACTACAGAATGCTGGAGCCTTGATTTCATCTAGCACAAACTGGTCAAAAGGCATGCTCAAATCACATAGCACTTGTATTGCTTTTATAGTTAAAACCGAAAACTACATGAAAACAAATCCCCTAACCAACTAACAACTCCTGTACGTAGGAAAAAAGAAAATCCTGTCTTGTCATTGTGCTGTTATCCAGTCATTTGCGCCACTCGGGTTTCTGTGGGCTCTGAGGTGAGGCCAGCCTGTCTCACAGTCATCAGGAGCCGGAAATGAGTGTGGAGAAGGCTGGGGAGGGTGAGGAGCAGTCGAGTGATTTGTGATACTAAGTTGTTCTCTGCTTCTCCAGGGCCTGGAGCTATGGGGGCTCTGGGATGCTGCTTCTTTCTGCCTGCAATGCTGCTGTTGAGGAGTTACCGCATTCCTTTCCCCTGCAGACTTCTGAGTCAGAGGAAGTGTTGTCAGTGTAAAGCAAGGAACAGGCTTGTTGATTATGTCAAGAGCATCATCAAGATACAGAGGTTTTTTTCCTAGTAGAAAAGACTTCCCTGTTTCTTTATAAGAGCATTTGTGTTTCTGCATGCATTTCAGAGTTTGGTTGTCAATGTATGCAAAAATTCAGGCTGAAATTCTGATTGGGGTTGCATTGACTCTGCAGACCAATTTGGAGAGAACTATCACCTTAATGGTACCCAGTCTTCCTATTCAAAAAAGAAAAGACTTTCTTGTTTTTGTGTAATAATAACTGTACTTAATAAGGAATTTAGAGAGCGCATACATTTGGAATGTATACTTATTATGCATACTTATTAAGTGCTGCTTAACTGCTACATTAATTTACTGCTAAAAATTAAATAACACTCTAACAAACGTAATTCGAATATGGAAGCATGTGCCAGCCGAGGTCTGTTTGTTCTCCGGTCCATTCCTGGTGCTTCCCCTGCTTTGCTGTGTGTCACAGTGGGGCAGACCCTGCAGTCTCTTTTCTCAGTGGCCTCTCCCAGCTGGGTTGCAGCTGGCTGAGCAGGGGAGGCACTGACATGAGATGGGAGAGCAGGAGGAAGGGAGAACCCAGGGCGTTTCTTTCCCTCTCTGCCATGGGCAGCCTTTTCAGCAAAAGCTGCCTTTTTTGGGGACTCCAGCTTTCATCAGACATGCCTATCATGTCCCAGCTTCCCCTAGTGATGCTACTCCAGTATGACCACCTCCTTTTTTTGTGCCTCCAGCTTAGGTGTGGTAGAATCTTCCTACGGTGGCTAAGTTCTATGTTGTTGCTTCATCCTCTGTTTGGCTTATTAGGTCTTCCATCACTTACATAACCAACTCTCTGAGTTGACTTGCTTCTCCTTTAAATCCTTAGCGTGGTTCTGTTTTCCTGGTTGAGCACTACCTGATAAATGTCATGTTGAGGGAGAGGAATCACGGATGGAACATTTCTGTGTTTTAAACAGAGGATGGCCACTTTCTGAAAGAAGGTAACAAAGAACCAGAAGCTGAAGAGTGTCTGGTAGTTGTGGGCATGTGGCTGGGGGATGAGCTTAGGCTTCCCCAGTCCTGTAATGAATGGGTTCAGGGCAAGGACACCCAGGAGACAGTGGGCGATGGAGGGAGGGCCGTCCCTGTGGAATCAAGCAACAGGCACAGATGTGGGCTAACTTAAGGATAAAATGCATTTTGTGGAAGACTGGGAAAAATCACAGAATTGTAAAGAAAGCAGAAGAGTCAGCTTTTGCAAAGACCAGGAACAAGGGTAGCACCAGGATCCAGGGAGCAGAAATTAGCCATCACTTTAAAAAGCTTGGTTGGAGTAGCTTTGTCCTTGGATCATCTTGTTCAAGATTCAAAATCCAGGGAGGGACGGAAAGGGTCCAATTGGCTCAGCATGAGTTAAGTGCTCAACATTCCCCAGGAAGAGCAAGACTCCAAGGCCAAATTCAGTGCAGACTGAGAACGATCCCCTTAAACAGAGAGCAGGTGGAAAGCTGTGTTACTTGTACCTTGGGTCCACAATAAAAGTAAAGAATAAGGCATGAAGAAGTGGCCCCAAAAGGAAAAGGAGAATCTTCTTCACCAGCCAAGAAACCAACCGAGAACCTATGTGGAAGCCAATCTGAGAATGGCTGTAACTAGAGACATTGGTGGGGGACCAGCTGATCCTGTGGACTTGCTTCCTCCTTTGAGCTGAAGACAGCTGTCTGCTTCCATGTAATCCAGGGCCTGGCAGGGCGAGCCCCAAACCAATCGCTTCTGGGGGTGGATGAGATGAGGTGGAGACAGATCCCAGACAGGCAGCCACAGACTAGGACAGGAATAGAGCCCACTTACTTTGTTCCTAGGGTATGTTAGAACCGCTACTGTTTGTACTTAGAGCTTAGCACAGATGTATTTAACATGAGGTATCATTATCCCTGGAAGCTAAGTCCCAAAGAAGCACTCAAAGTGTCCTGGGTAATAAAAGAATCATCCTGTCTTCACTTTTTAAGCAGCTATTGGTGGGCGAAAGCAGAGGCTCATGGAAAGGACTGAAGATTGACTGGGATCAATAGGGAGCCAGAAAAGCCGACTTGACTTGTTCTAAGCTGTGTCCATACATGGGGTTATGTCTCAATGAAACTGTTGAGTTTAGCAGCAGGCCTCTCTTGGCCTGAGAGTATGAGGGGTTTCCTGTGAGAAAACTCACCCTGAACAAAGAGGAAACCCAAGAACAAGATGACATAGGAGTGAGGCCCTCATCCTGGGTAATTCTGAGTTCAGAGAGGAAGCTTCTGCTTAGGTTCGTGTCCAATGGGCACACATCTGAATGCTAAGATGGGGTGAGGGGAAGTAAGAGAGAGGGAAATACTAAATTCTGCAAAGTGAACTCACACTGTAAATGGTTTCTAGTTGCTACACTAGAGATTTCGTAAAGCAAGCAGAGTCTTCTGTGGGTGCCCACGCAGGACAGTGCACCTAAGCACCAGCACCAGAGTCTACAGGAAGGGAGCATTGCCCAGCAATATAGCTGTACCCACTGGAGGATGACAGGAGCCAATGAAGGCTATACCTGCAGGTATCTCAGGACAACCTCCCAAGCTTGACAATACATGTCAGACGGCCTGGGGACCCTGAATGATCTGGTCTGAGATTCTTCCCTGGAAGCATGAATTTTGTATTTGAAGCTGGGAGACCATTCCCAGTGGAGGGAGTGGGAGGCATGCAGACAATAATAACCTGGATTGCTGTGTTTTCAAGGACCAGCCCAGCTGCCATCACTTTAAAAATGGCTAGTCATCCTCAGCTTGGTACTGAATCTGCAGTGGAAATGCTTTGGCTGGTATATGCATTCCAGTTAAAGAAGCCCTGTTTCTGAAAGAGGTTGATTACACGGTTCCACCTGGGGGCTGGCTGGCCTTCCCCACTTTCTCTCTCCCCCTGCTCCCCTCTCTCCACGCTTCTCTTCTTCCCTCTGTCTTTCTCCTTCTTTAACCTTTCCCTCCACGATCCAAGACTATGTAGCTGCTATTTTCACAAAGGTTGATAGCTTATGCCTTCCAAGAGGAGAAGTTAACAGATTGCAAGTTTTTTGTTTTTTAAAATTTTGTTTAGGTTATAAAGCTGAGCCGCAGGATCACGGAACCTGCAGGTTTGCTGCCTGCTCAGCGGGACAGAGAGAGGAAGGAGGAAGATGAAAAGCCAGGCCGACCAGAAGAAAGGAAACACAGGGGGAGCTCATTGAAAGGCAGAGGAGACTCCGCTGAAGCCATTGGGGTAGGAGGGGGACACCGCCCTAAGCATGTGCTGTTTCCATTGTCCAGATGGTGTCATTTGCCCTGCAAAACAAGTAACACGCAACGTGATTTGAATGCTCAGAAATAAATGTGTGAGTCAGTAATTTGGAAAATGATGCCTGTCACATTACACTTAAATAGAAGAAATTCAACCATATTTGAAAACAACTGTTCTGTGTCACTGGCCTCCAATTCATTTGAATACTCTATTTACATTATTACCAGTTATATTTGCACAACTGGAACTTTCACCTGCTTGTAATTTACTTAGGGCACAAACTGTATTTACAGGGTATAGACCAGAGTGGGAAAACTGGTCATACCAGTTTGGGGCTGGAAAGAGTTCGTAGATGTTTACATGGAATGTCCTTCTTGGGTTCACCAGACCCACTCTTCTTGCCACAGGTGCTGACCTATAGTAAACACATTGTAATGATAATAATAACAATAGGTTGGCTAGAATGATGTACTATGTGCTAGGCACTCTTCTACGAGCTCACAGTGGTCAAGTAAGATATGTACTGTTATCCCCATTTTAGATGAGGGAACTGAGGCAGAGAGAGTTTCTTAATCAAAGTTAAGACATTTCAGACCTGATTGTTAATCAGCATGAAGACTTCCAGTTCTAAATGGAAGACTGAGTAAGTACAATTGATTACGAACCTTCTCTCCCAAAGTCCTACTAAAATAATAATGCAGGATTTTTTTTTTTTTTTTTTTTAAGTTTTAATCTGTAAAGATGAAGCTGGGAGAGTAGACAATATCCTCAAGCAGCAATAAAATACTCAAAGCTGGGAGACAGATGAAGGAATGGTGACTGACTTAGGAGACCCAGAAAGTTGAGTCCTAGACTGGCTGTGGAAATAACCAAGAACAATCTGTTTTCACAGCAGAAACTCCTAAAACTCAGGGATTGGTAGCACCTTTGGATGAAGCTAAAACAGGAAGATTGAATTTAAGTTGTCAATTTAACATCAACAGAAAGCCGCAATCTGGGGTGTGGCTAAAAATGAAACTTTATTCAGTGCAAAATAGCACCATTGTGAGGCTGCACTACTCCATCTCTGGCCTGACAGTTTGGACCCATCTAGTTCGCTTTCCAGTCTTTAGTGGAAAGGGGAAGTGTGCTCCCAGAGCCACATGCCAGCTGACCTATATAGACTGAAGTCCTCGCCCCTGGTCCCTGATTGGTTCATCCTCATGCAAATGAGGCTTCCAAATTCTTGAGGTTTGATTGGTCCAGCAGGCTTGCCCAAAATGGGGCTGCTTTGATTGGTGAAGAAGCTGATGAGGATGTAGCTACTTTACTCCAATTGGATGGGGAAAGCCTCATCCCTATTGGTTGAAATAGGTTTCCTTTATAAGAAGTCAGATGGCAGAAACAATGCAGTTAGGCAGTTCAGTGCAGTCTTCTCTCTGAAGTGCAGTTTGCAAGAGATGCATAGAAATAGCTACTAGGTTCCTTCCTTCCTTCCTTGCTTTTTTTAAGTTTGAGCCCAGTTAGCCACTGGTAGCCCTTTGTAGTAGGTATCTTCTTTCTCAGGGTCCACAGTATAAGATGCAGACTCCCCACCTTTCCACAGCTCCTTACAGTGAAGTTCACAAACTATATGCTCAAGCCAAGGGCAGAGAGCTTCTGATCATTTTGCATGGGGTGCGGGCGTTTACTCTGATGTATGATCAAGTCATCTAAATTCCTAAACCTAAACCTAATCTAAACATCCAAACAACCTCTAAACATCCTGAAACATTTGAGGAAAGCCTCCTCCACTGTGAAAAGTAGAGACACACACACACACAAAACAGGTGTAATTTGAAGGACTTTGAGATAACATAGAGGGAAGATTAGATACTGCCCCCTTGAAAAATAATGGTGTCATACAAATGGGATCTATCAAATTGATAAAGAAGTCTTGGAAATGAAAACAGCTATAATAGGAAGAATGAAATTATTTTCCTTGGCTATTTAGAGGTTATTGCTGCATGGTCTTCCATCTTCTTGAAAAGTCTTATGCCATTACAAGTTTGAAAAAGAATTTGATTCTCTGGAAGGTTTGTCCCCAAAGATCTGATACTTCCCAAAGATGTGCTTAGGGTAGAAATATTTTCAGTATTTATTTAGGCCACTCTTTGGGGTTTCTTTGAACCTTGAAACTCATGCCTATCTTTCCTGGGATATTCCAGTTATTTTTATTCTATTTCTATTAGTTTTTGGTCATCTGTTCTCTCCATTCTTTATTTCTGGATTCACATTATTCAATCATTTCATACCACTAGTGCTCAAATCCTCTCATATTTCCTCTCCTATTGTCCACCTCTTTATCATTTTGTCCTTCACCTCATTTATGAGCCAGTCCTGTGTAGGGAACCCTAAGAAGTCTGGATTGGAAACTCAAAGGCCAGCCCTCCAGAGAGACTAACATCCCCTTATGTGACATCCATCCTCCTGCTATGTTTGAGCTGTGGGTGAGAGAGGGGGTACTGGGGACAAATCCCTGTTTGGCTCTCTTGCTGGTATAATACTGGGTCTCTGCTACAACCCTCTTGCCCACAGCCCCTCATCAGTTTTTCCGCCCTCCAATCCAAGTATTTTCCATCCTGCCTCTATAGCTGAGTCTGTGGATTAAGAGTGGAGGAACTGGGGAATGTAAGATTATCTTCTAAACCTTGGCATATTGATACATCCTTCTGTAGCCACTCAAAGAACTAGATTCCAGGAATGCCCAGTGTGTGACCAAGACTCCAGTACAGGCAAACCCTTGCTAAGAGCCAGTGCCAGGGTAAAAGACAAGGACCAACCTGCTAGTCCCTTACAGCAGTTAGGGACTCACAACTCTTCAGGAGCATGGGACAGGAAGATTTTTTTGTTAGGCCTCAGGTAACACACCACTGCCTAGGCCTTGCTGTATCCTGGGATGCCAGAGGACTTGTTTCCTTAGCAACAATAATCATGTGACAGGAACACACAGAGATCCGGAGATGTTGCTTAGCAACTACGCTGCACCTGCTGGGGCTCTGGGCCCGCAGTTTGGGCCAGGGAGCCTTGCTTTGAACTTGGAAACTCCCATCAGGGCTGGCAAAAGGAGGAAGACCTAATTTGGGTTGGTCCAGTTTTGGCCCTGGGCTTTTGCGGGGCCCAAAATAACGGGATGTAGGAAGTAATGGCAGGTGTAGGAAGAACAGGGCTGGACCACTGCCCGGGAGAAATGGGTCTTTGGAGGAGGGTCTTCAGGGAAGCGTCCTGGCTTAGGACCGAACTCCACAGAACTTCTCAGGATTTGAATCAAGTCAAAGCATCTGGTCTCTGGCAGTCAGTCCAGCTACCTTTGTTTAGTGAACCAAGTTCTCCTTCCACCCTCTCTGCCCCCAAATATTCCAATTCTTCATCCTGGTGCTGCCTTGAACATTGCACCAGCTGCAGGCCATTTAAGAGGCAGTGAGAGTGTGGGTTCAGGGGTTGTGGTCAAATCCTCCCTCCTCTTTCTGAGCCTCAGTTGTCTCATCCATCGGACAGAAAAGTGATAGCATTTAACGTCCTGGATATGAGATACACCTGGCTTTTGATAAATATTAACCATGTTAATACGTGTTGACAGCCAGCCACTAGCCAAAGACAGGACCAAGGGGATGGCAGGTTCCCAGTGATTCCTCAAAAGGAGAGAAGAGGCAGATCGTTAAAGCTGCTGGTGGCTGAAGTGTCCCTGTCTCCAGCCGTCAACTGGTGCTGGCAATTGCAATGGCAGCGTCGCTTTCCGGGGGCCCACAGCTCTGACTCTGCTGCTGTGTGACGCTGAGGGAATCCCACCCAACCTGCCTCCCGCCTGCTTCTCCCTGCCCTCCACTCCAGCCTGCCTAGGGCCCCTCAACTCTCCCTGCTCCCCACAAGCCACCACAGACCGGTGGCCGTGCTTCCGCCTGTCTCAGCTGGGCTGGTTCCCCGGATGACCCTCCAGCTGCATCTTCCTAAAATTAGCTGGATCCTGCATTTGACTCTGATAATTAATTACCCAAATAGAGAAGATTGAATAGTTAACTGGTTCACAGGAAGATAATTAGCTTTTCTGAACCCCTGTTACAGGCAAATAAAGAGAAGGATTGTTTCTCAATTGCCTTCATTAAGGGGAGTCCCTCTCACCCAGGGGCCCTGCCCCAGAGGTCCGCAGGGCTCTGCAGGGCTCATTAATGCTTCTGGCGCTTCACCCAAAACAGAGGCACGGGTACAGTGCAGGCTTCCTTCTCCCACAGGCCCTAGCTCCACCACCTATTACCTAGTGGCCTTGAACATGTGATACAACCTCTCTGAGTCTCCTCCTCTGAAAATGGGAGTTATGGTGTGTCCGTCAGAGAGGTATTTTAAGCATTGAATGATATTACATCAATAAGTGCTTGCTTCTTCCCTCATTGATGGATTTTTCATTGACAAAGTTCTTCATGAAGTTCACTGTTCACCGATAGGGTTCAGTACCACATCGTCATTATTATTGCTACCATCACAGCACCATGTGTCCCTGTCATGGAAACAGGACCCATTCAGGCAGCCGGTGAAACATACATGAAAGCCAGGAGTAGATTAAATTAAGATTAAATCAAGTATTATATGGTGATTGATGCAGAGCCAACCTAGGATGTCAAAGACACCCACATACTTAACTTGTCCCTGTGCTCCTGATACTAGTTCTGCCTTTTGGTCCTCCTGAGTTACCATGTGGCCACCCCTCTCTCAAGCAAGCCCCCACCAACCCTCTCCTAACGCGCAGCACCTCATCCTCACCTCACCTATGCAGCCACAGCTAATTTCCTTTACCTCCCCAAGCCCAGACTCTGTTAGTGCTTCTCATTCCAACACCTCTAATACGTAGAAGTCAAGAGCAAGGGTCTTGGAGCCAAACTGCCCAAGTTTGAATTCAGCTCACATACCTGCAGTATTAACTACCTTGCACTTCAGTTGCCTCATTACAAAATTGGGTTGATGATAGTAGTACCTTCTACTTATGGTGACAGAAAGTGTTTTGAATTTGGGTGGTGGATACACAATGCAATATGCAGACGAAGCATCGTAGAATTGTACACCTGAAACCCGTATAATTTTATGATAGCCCCACTTAATAAAAAATACATAAAATTTAAAAATAGTAGTATCCACCTTGACTGGCGGCTCAGTGGATAGGGGCCAACCTGTGAACCCAAAGGTTGCTGGTTCAATTCCCAATCAGGGCACATAAAGCACATAGCCAGGTTGCAAACCAGGTCTGTAGCTGGAGGCAGGTGAAAGGCAACCATACATTGATATCCTTCTCCTTTTCTTCCTCCCTCCCTGCCCTTCTCTCTAAAAATAATGAGTAAAATCTTAAAAAAAAAAAAAAGGTAGTATCCACTTAGAGTTATTATGACAAAATACATGTGTTTAGAGCAGTATTTGGGCCTTGTAAGTGCTCAGAAAGTGCTATGTATTCTTATTAGCCAGTTCTGGTACTGGATCAGGGCCAGGAGAGGTCTACAGATAGAATGGAGAAAAGCAGGGACAGAGGATTTCACCTGGGTGTGAACACAACCACAGAGTAAAACACCTCAGACAATTGGACCATTTCCACTCAGAAGGTTAACTCCTGGGTATACTTCCTCACAGTTCTCTTGGGTAACTAATCTCTCGGGCGATACGGTTTCATTTCTGCTGAAACCCCCAGTTCCTCATCCAGACTCACTGTCAGCTGATAATCTCCCTTCTCCTTTCACTGGGAAACTACAGGTAACTAGAAAATAGTGTCAATAAGTCCCCTGCACTGAATTTACCCCCTACCAGGACCTGTCCACAGATGCCCGTATTCCTTTCTAAGGCCTTATGCTTACCTCTGGATTCCACCCTTTCTTGCTTACTCAAGGACACCGTTCCAGCAACATTCCCTCTCTTTCCTGCATCATCATTTTTTCCTCTCCACTGGAACATTCCCATCAGCATAAAAACATGCCTGCAGTTCTTCATTGTCAAAAACAAAGCAAAACCCACTGGATCTCACAACCTTCCAGCTACTGTCTTTTTGCTTGTCTTCCCTTTACAGCAACCTTGTTGAAAGAAGTTGTTGTTAGCAATTGCTCCAGTTTTCCTCCTCCCATTTTCTCTTGCATTCACTCCAATAAGGCTTTCTTGTCCATCACTCTATTAGATGATCATGATCATCAATTGCCTCCGTATTGCTAAATCCAATGTCCATTTTCAATAGTCTTGCTTGACCATGGGGCAGAGAGGGGTTAGCTGTTCTCTCTCTTCTCCCACTTGGGCACCGGCTGGACTACATTCCCCGGATTTATCTGTAATGAGATATGGCCATGTAACTCAGGTGTGGGCAATGGAATGTGAGAGGAGGAGGCGGATGCAACTTCCAAGCCTGATTCACAGAAATGTCTTCTGCTGGATTTCTGCTTCTTCAGGTCCACTCTTCACCTTTTTTCACCCTGCTCTGTGCCTTAGGAGCCTATTGGGGACTTGATCAGCGAGACTTCTGGATTTTGGTTGGGCTGAGTCCATGGGAGATACCTGCAAGAGACTGGGGGCAGGAAGAAGAGTGAGGTCAGAGTATTTGTGCCCTGGCTCCCTCCTGTGAGGTTGCTTTGAGTTGGCTGTTGTCTTCTACCAAAGATTCACCCAGATATGCCCCCTCACCGTTCTTTCTCTCTCCCAGTTCCACTAACCATTACTTTCCCTTGTCTCTCCAGATCCAGGGTGGTAACAGCTCCAATTCTCAACCATCCTCAGGTTATGGAATTCTCTTGATGTTTTCCTGCCCCTGCTCACACCTTTATAGCCAGTCTCTGTTAAACCTTTCTCAAATTACCCAGCTTCAGTGTGCCCCCTCTTTCTTGCCAGACTCTGATCAATACATTTCCCATGAATCATCCTTCCATCCCACCCCCATTTACTGATACCCTGGAAGCCACACATCGAAAATGACTCAGCTTCTGTCAACACAGGACTCTGATGATCATCAAGGAGCAGAGAACTGCTTCTCGCCTCCTTTTATCCTTTCTCTCTGCTGCTGAATATATTTCACATGAGTGAGCAGTAAACTTATACTGCCTCTACCACTGATAGATATACAGGGATATCTCTATTATAGCAGCTGGTTCTACCGGGACTAATACATCTATCTGCAGCATTTGGCACAGTTGCTGATTCTCTGCTCCTGGAAACACTTTCTGCACTTAGTTTCCATGACATTGCATTCTCCTAGTTTTCCTTCTACTTCAGTGACTTCTCTTTCTTAGTCTTTTTTGTTGGTTCTTCCTCATTTCCCCATCTAAATGTTGGATTTCCCCAGACTCAGTCCTTGACCCTCTTCGTTCTTTCCATTTTATTCTTGGTGACCTCATCCAGCCTTCTGGCTTTCAACGCTCCCCACATTTATATTTCCAACTTAGGCGTCTCCCAAAACTCTTAGCTTGTATATTTAACCACCCACTTGATCTCCTTTTGTTGTCTAATAGCATCTCAAATATACCATGTCTAGAATTAAACTCCAGATCTCTTCAAACTTTCTCATCTTATGGTTTTCTCCATGTCAATAAGTAGCAACTCCATGTTTCCAACTGCCCAAGCTAAAAACCTTGGAGTCATCTTTTTTTTTTTTTTTAATATAACTTTCATCCTTGATCTATCTCTTTTTCTCTCACATTCAGTGTGTCAGCAAATCCCATCAGCTCTATCTTCATAATGTATTCAGAACCTGACCAAGCCTCATTACCCTACTATCTTGGCCTCAGAAGATGCCAGGCTTTTAGGAGAAGGGGCGAAGATACGGCAGAGCCATCCTGCCACATTATCATCACCAGTATTATTATTGAATCGTAGTGTTGAACTGGTTTCAATGTGATATCTTCCAAGAAGAACTTTTCTCCAAACCCCATCCAAATCCTCCTGGTTCTCCCCACTGGCACAGATCTACAGAGCAGACTGTATCCAGAGAACTCAGTTTTCTATCTCAGTAGACATAAGGGCATCAGGACCTCCTGCAGGCAATATTCAGCAGAAGAATGGGATAATTTGAGATTTTGGCACAATTTGAACTGACTGTAGAGTGGTAGAATAAACAGGTGTGAAGATATCTGCACCCTCAAAGGATAGTCACTAGCTCCTCACTGAGTTTTGTTTTCCTAGAGAGGAAACTAACTGACATTCTCTGTAGGAGCCCAAGAATAGCTCATTTCCCAAATAAAGATTCTACCAACCAAAGCATGAATGTTGATTCCCTCAGAAGCTCACTTGGGAAGGCTGGATCCCATAGAAACCAAGGTAGTGCTTTACAACTCCCAAAAATGCATTTTAAGCAGAAGTACAGGATGATAACGTTTGTAATCTAGAAAAGATTATTCTGAAAACCAAAACAAAGGATTCCCTTGGAAGCTGGTATGAAGAATGGATTGATGAGTGAATGGAAAGAGACCAGGTAACTGTTGTAGCAATCCACCTGGGGGGAGGGGTGGGGAGGGTGATTCAAGAAAAGGCAAAGCCAATAACAATGAAGAGAAATGGGTGACTTAAAAAAAAAAACAAAACATACTCCACTTTCTTTAGAAAGAGACACCTTTGTAAAAAGCAAGCCTGGTGTTATGACTCTTTAAAGTTCTTCCACTGCTCCCCATGGCCCCCAGGTGGAATCATGGCCTTCAGGGTCCTCAGCATGGCCCTTGCTCAACTCTCAGTTCACTGTCTGCACCCCAAGCCCTGCCATCCTGGAAGGTTTCCAGTGTCCCGTAAGCATTAGGGATGCTCAGACCCCTAGTGTTTGTGCAAAAATTTCCCTCATGCCTGGTGTACCTTACTTCCAAATTTTCTATCCTGTGGCTTCTGTTCTCAACATTAAAATACTATCACCAGATTCATTCATGAGCTTCCTGTTGCTAAATCTAAAGTACACTTTGAATTCTTATTTTACCTTAGTGAATTCAACATTTGGCTACTTCCTCTTTCTTGAAATAAATGAATATATATATATATATATATATATATATATATATATATTCATTTTTATAGTATGTGTTCAATCCTACTCAGCATGTTAGGGATAGGGTGCTGGGAAAATCAGGCATTATTTTTGCCCTCAAATAAGATGTTAAGGGGTCAAACCAAGGTTAGAAGTGGAGGAACACTAGCAATTGAAGAAGAGGAATTTAAAAACCAAGAAACTTGGCCTGTTATTATGAATGATAGTCTTGGAAGTTCTCGAAAATACCAAAACAAAACAAAACAACAACAACAACAAACCACAACAAAATGAAATAAACAGCATAAGCACTGGAAATAAAGAGCTAAAACTATCTTTTTTACCCCCTGATGTTATTATTTAACCAGAAAATGCAAGTCGTTCCAGTAAAAAAAAAAAAAAAAAAAAAAAAGATTATGTGAATAAGATACTTTGAAAAGGTGTCTTGTTATAAGATAAATATACGAAAATCCGTAATGTGTCTCTAGATTATGAATAAATACCTAGAAATGGAAAAGGGGAAATATTTATTTATAACAGCTTCAAAACCTACAGAATATTTTAGAATAAATTTAACAAGAAAGGCATAAAAAAGCTATATAAAAAACTATACAGTTTACTGAAAGGCATAAAAGAACTGAACCAATAAAAAGTTCACTGTGTTCTTGGGAGAGACGGCTTAATAAAATTTTTAAGAATTTTCTCAAAATTCATATATCAATTTATTGTAATTCCATTTAGTATCCCATCAGGTATTGTTTGAATTGAATAAAGTGATTTTGTATCAAAGAACAAATGCCTGAAAACTAACTATAGAAAGGAAAGATAGGAATCTTATATTACCAGTTATTGATGAATAGCCTGGGAAAGGCAACTCGAGGTAACATTTTACATCTACTAGATGGCTGAAAAAATAAAACAAAATAAAAAGGAGCTATTGCTTGTAGGGATGTGGAGAAACTGGGCTCTCATACACTGCTGATGAAAATATAGGGTTGCAGGCTTTCTAGAAAGCAATCTAGTACCATCTATTAAAATTTAAAGCACATACCCTTCATCCAGCTAGCTTATTCCTGGGATTCTTTCCCTTAGAAACAAGAGCACCAGTGCACAAAAACATATGTTTATGACTTCATTGTTAATTGTGAGGGAAAAATTAGGAGCAGAACAAATGCCCAATAACGGGAGGGGAGGTAAATAAATTTTGGTCGTGTTTTAAAGTCATCAAAAAAAGTGAAGTGGCATGCTAACTCTCTCGGGAGCATGCCTGCACCTTTCCTTTCTGCCTCTCCTTTCCATAGGCCATGACTTTCGCTGTTCTTTCTCCTAAACTTGAAGGGGCCTTCTTTAGCTTCTGTAACTTTTTCCCTGAAGCCTAAGTAGCCCAGTTGGTGCACTTCTACTCACTTCTACTACCTCTGTAACTTTCTAAATAAATGCTCTCTTATAATTTGAAAAACAACAACAACAACAAAAAACAAATGAGGTAGAGTTATACCAATTGCCATGGATAATATTTCACAAGGTTGTATGGACTGAGGAACACAAGATAAAGATAGTTTTTCCTCCCTCAGTGAAAAAAAAACAATATAAAATGTGTGTGTGTGTGAGAGTGAAAATACTTATATAGGCCCTGGCTGGTAGCACAGTGGATAAGGTGCCAGCCTGTGAACCCAAAGGTTGCTGGTTCAATTCCCCAGCCAGGGCACCTAATCAGGTTGCAAGCCAGGTTTCCAGCCAGGCCTGTGTCTGGTGGCAGGTGAAAGGCAACCATACACTGATTCTTCTCTCCCTCTCTGCCTCTTTCCCTTCCCCTCTCTCTGGAAATAATAAATTAAAAAAAAATTCTTAAAAAAAAAAAAAAAAAAAGACACACACACACACAAAATACTTATATAAGCTTGGGGAAAATATGAAAGGTTATTATAATAGGATTAGATTCACCTATGAACAAAGGAAACCTAAAATATCTATGGCTTAAATAAGATAATTCAGTTCTTATTCTCCCTCGTGTTTAGGTCCAGATGTGGGCAATCTGCAGCTGATATGGTTTCTCTCTTTCATGTTATCAGATATTGAGTCATTGGAAACCAGGTTTCCTCCAGCTTTCTGCTCTGCCAGTACTAGAATGTGACCTTCCTCCTTAAAGCCTTATCTTCAGACTTCATGTTCTAAGCAGCAGGCTGGATAAAGGGGTGAGGGAAGGAAAAATGATGCATGGAAAGTGTTTCTTAAAAAAGGTTTCTAGATACAGCAATAAAACACATTCGTCAAAATTTAGTCACATGAATATGTCTAACTATAAGAAAGGATGGGAAATGTGTTTATTCTGTGAGGCTATGCATGTGCCCATCCACAATTTCTTGGCTTTATGCATACCTCCTTCCAGACCACTATAGAATCAATCTTTCAAGTTCCAAAAAATAATCCCATAGGGATTTTGATTAGAATTGTATTAAGTTCATAAATACAAATGATAGCTTTATACCATGAAATGCAGTATCTCCAACTTTTTAAGTCTTTTTTTTTCTTTAGAAGTATTTTATAATTATCTTCATATAAGTCATATTTTTTGGTCAGTCATAGATAGGTGTTCTACAGATGTTGTAATTATGAATGGAATCTCCTTCTTTCATTATATTTACTCACTGCTTATTGCTAGTATATAAGAAAGTCATAGGTTTGTCTATGTATTTCTTATATTGAATGACTATTGATCTCTCTTATTAATTTCAATAATATTTTTAGTTGGATTTCATGGATTGTTTAGGAAGAAAATAATACAGTCAGGTAATAAATATAGCTTGCTGTTTCTTTTCATATCTATCTTTTAAAATTTCCTTATCTTAATGAATGGCATTATTCTGAGACTTCAGAATCATTTGATTGATAATAATAATAGTGAGCATCTTCTTTAGTGGAATCACTTCCAATGTTTAATGTTTTAACATTAAGTTTGCTGGTTGTGGCCTCTAATTAAAAAAAAATAGTATTCTTAGCCCTTCTGTTATTTACTTACTAATATATGTATATATTACTAATATATTTCTCATCATTGTTGTCATCACTGTCACTATAATCATTATCTGAAATAAAGGTTATACTTTAATTAGTGAATTTCTGGCATATATTGAGTTGGTCATATGCTTTTTTTCTCTCACCAGCTGATGTATTGCAGAATGGAGGATTCAACACAGCTTTCTTAATGTTGGACCAATCATTCTTCCCAAAATAAACACTATTTGATCATGGTGCACAATTCTTTTAATACACTGCTGGGTATAACTTACTAATATATTATTTAAGACTTTCATATCTGTAAGTGCCTAGTTAGACTTTTGTATTATAAAATGCATTGCATTTTTTGTATTATAAATTACATCTTTTCCCAGGCTAGTTTAAATATCTAGTTTAAATAACACAAAGAAATGGTATTTGAAAATGAAATTTCCTAGAACTCATTCATAAAGCCATCTGGGACACTGTCACTTGGGGGCATAAATTATTTATGACCTTTTCCATTTTCCCAATGAATTTTGGTATATTCTGGTATATACTCTCTGTAGATGCAGTTTTAGGAACTTATATTTTCATGGGAAACCAGTCATTTCAAATAAAACTTCAAGTATATTAACATAAACATTAACATAGAATTTTCTAATTACTTTTAGTTCTTCAGGGAGTACAGACCCTATTCCTTATACCTGGCACTGTGTTTTTTGTTCTCTCTCTCTTTTTGCTTGTGCTTGATAATAGTCTTTTATTTTTTCTCCCCACCCCTTCTTTTTAAAAGAAAAATCTCTTACTTTTATTTATCAAATCTACTTATTTTTTTGCTTTCATATTCACCATTTTGTGCTATCCTTTCAATAAGTAGACATGATCAGGAAAAAATTGTGAAAAAAGAACTCCTGGTTGTTCACACATTGGGGTACACACAATAAACATTTACTTGATTCTATGCTGAACACAGCAAGTGTTAAAGAAGAGTTAGCACAGTTCTTTCCTTGGGTGGTGAAGAGAAGATAATATTCATTGCCTAGAGAGCACAGAAGTTTTCCCCTACTCACAACACAGGGCAGGAGTCCCCTGAAAACCCAACAGGGTGGGCAGGCCTTGCCTTGGCCCAATCTCTCCAGGTCTTTTGGGTTCCTCCAACCCTGAGATGCTGGCTCCTGTCTCCCTCTGTTGACTCAATCCCTATACATACTCCACATCTCTCACAAGAGTCCTGAAAGGTTCTGAGATTCTGTCCTTCAAACCGCCTACAATTCCCTATGTATGCCAGACTTCCTGGGCCTCCAGGCCTTTCCTGATGTTGTTCTATGGACCATGCCTTCTTCTCATTGCTCCACAGAACAACATCCCTTGGTTCTCCAAGATCCAGCTTGCAGTAGATTAAATGATCATTCAACAAATATTCACCATATCTCACTACGGCTCTATGGCAGGAATGTACTTCCTTGCCCCTTGACTTGGGGCTTTGCTATGTGACCTACTTTGGCTGATGAGATATTAATACACATGTTTTGAGCAGAGGCTTAAAATGTGCTTGCATGTTTGGCCTGGCTTCTTTCTTGTCTGTCTTGTCATGATGACCAGGTAGCTACTGGTGCAAGGAGCTCCAAAATTCATGTAATGGACTTGGAGCAAATCCATGGCCTGTAGCCAAGCTCATCTAAGCCCGGACAAAATTAAGGTCAACACCCACCAAACTTCTAGTCATCTGAGTAAAGAATTTGCAAAGATGTATTGTTGTTTGAGACTAAAATTATTATAGTGTTTGTTATGCAGCAGTAGCTGACTGATACACAGTTAATAAGGTCTCTTGCCCTTGCTTGTTGTATTATGGACTTCTCCTCTGGGTTCCCCTCAAATCCTGCTTCCTCTCTACTGCAACTTTTGAGAAGCCTTTATCATATTGTATTGTGATTATCTGTAACCTGCACCATGAGCTTCTAAGTGTACCTAAATATTCTGGGAGAACTTTAATCAGATTCCTCTTTGGAAACCTGAAATCATGCCTTGAAAATTACCTAACAGCTAAAAACTGCAATTAGTGAGCAAGTAATACCAACATTCATGAGCATATATTACAACAAGTGGCAAATATAACGCTTGGTATTCTCATATACCTGATGGATAACAGAGAGAAAGACAAACCCATTGGCCCCTCAATTGAGGGTAATGAATATGTGCATACATGATGACTCAGGAATTCTGCCATCAGGGAGGAAATAGTAAAAGGGGTTAAAACATGTCCTCCTTTGAAGCTGTGTCTTAGTCTATTGAGGCTGACATACCAAATTACCATACAGTGGGTGGCTTATAAACAGCATACATTTATTTCTCACCATTATAGAGGCTGGGAAGTCCAAGATCAAGGTGCTAGTAGATTTGGTATCTGGTGATGACCTGCTTTCTGCTTCACAGACAATCTCCATTTCACTGTGTCCTCACTTGGTAGAAGTGGTGAAGGAACCCTCAGGTGTTTTTAAAAGGGCACTAACCGCATTCACGTAGGCTCCACCTTCATGACCTAACCACCTCCTAAAGACCCCACCTCCAAACACTATCACAACGGAGATTAGGCTTCAACATATGAATTTTGGAGAAATACAAACATTCACCCTAGAGCAAGCTGTGGCTAAAAACGATAGGACATCAAGGCTGTTAAGATGTTTGAAAAAAAGAGGCATCAACAAAGACTGAAGACAGTGTGGGTGAGAACAGAAAGTTGTTTGCTATTGTCTGGGTAGGAATTGCATGGGTGGTAGAATTATTTTTGATCCCATGCTGTCTCTTGTTGTGAGAAAACTCCTATCTTATTGTTAATTTTTAAAATACCAAATGCCAAAATTGACCCTAATCTAAAGAAGGAGTTACCTGTGCTTTCAGCAAGACTCTAAATTATTGGAGTCTAGTCCAGGGTCATTACTAGCACTTGACACATGTTTGATATAGGTGTGTATCAAACAAACCAACAAACAAGTATTCAAAAAGAGGATTAGGCATGCTCTCTACAAACCAACCCATCAGCAGAGATATTCCAGAACAAGTCTTCAAGAGCCCTGGGAAAATATGTGTGACCCCCACCTTAAATACAAGGTTGGTATGAACTTAAAGAAGCCTAGTTATTATGTACAATGTTACTGTGAAAATAATTTTCCAAGTATATCACAGGCTCTAAAAATGTCTATACCCTTTGACCTAAAAATACTACTGTATACCCAGGGAGCTCTTCTGAAATAATGAATCAGAGAGGTAGGAAAAGATCTAAAATTGTGTTCATTACCTGGGTTTTTTTTTTTTTTTTTTTTTTTTAAGATTTTATTTATTATTTCCAGAGAGAGGAAGAGAGAGAAGCAGAGAGGGAGAGAAATATCAATGTATGTATGGTTGCCTTTCACCTACTTCTAGCTATAGACCTGGCTGGAGACCTGGCTTGCAACCTGGTTATGTGCCCTGACTGGGAATTGAACCAGTGACCTTTGGGTTTGCAGGCTGGCGCCTTATCTACTGTGCCACCAGCCAGGGCTTTCTTTACCTGGGTATTCTTATTAGCAGCGAACAATGGTCTTGGTAGCACAAATTTCTTTGTGACACGTCAGTTTCTGTGGGCGCTGTCAAATTTGCTGTGTCATCTGTCTTCAGAGATATAGGCCAATTTAACTCAAAGAGACCAGGACTGGGAAAAGGGATAGAGAGAAAGGGAGAGGGTTATGGGTCAAGAGAGAGAAAGAGCGATAAGGAGGAAGAAGAGGCAGGATAGAGCCAGGAAGAGAGAGAAAAAGAAACAGGAACAGTAATAGAGGCAGAACAAAGATATCAGTTTCTGGTGAGTAGCATGCGATGAATAAATGTTTGTGGAATAAAGACTTGAAAGAAGAGCCCTGGCTGGTGGCACAGTGGATAGGTGCCTGTGAGCCCAAAGGTTGCTGGTTCAATCCCCACCCAGGGACCATAACCAGGTTGCAAACCAGGTCTCCAGCCAGGTCCAAGGCTGGAGGCAGGTGAAAGGCAACCATACATCGATGTCTCTCTTCCTCTCTGCTTCAATCCCTTCCCCCTTCTCTAAAAAAATTAATAAATAAATTTAAAATATCTTAAAGACTTGAAAGAAGAGTCAGAGGTAGGAGTGAATCCAGAGGCAGGTCCCCAGCTCCCTGGCTGCCCTAGACCTCATTCACCCTGGGGCACCCGCCAGGAGGACCCTGGTCCACAAGGAGGAGGCTGGCAGCAGCAGGGAGGGAGGAGGGAGGGTGAGGAAGGGGCAGGGCTATAGCACAGGCTTCTGAGAACCCTGGGGGAGTAGGACAGACAGACGTCCCAGGGCTCTTTGGTGGGCAGGGAGGAGTAGGGAAGGTCAGATGGGAGTGGGGAGAGGAATGCCATGTTCTCAGACCTCTGTCGTGGGTTTGATGACATGGCCTTAGCCTGTCCTTTCTAATTGTAGTCCTCAACCCCCACCTTCCAGCAAACTCCTGTTTGCTGTGGGAGTCGACGTAGAGATTTTAACTGAGAAATGCTGTTCCTATGTTGTACGTGCCTTTGGGTCCCATAGGGATGATTTTAGAATTTATGCTGCAATTATTTCTGGTTTGTCATTTCACGCATAACTCAGATCTCAGAGGAGGTATTTTATCCTGTTTCACCCCCTGGAGGGTTGGAGTGTGTCTACCTGTGCGTGTGGTGCGGGCATGTTGGATTGCGTTTTCTTCCTCTCTGGCTCGGAGTTTCGGCTCCCGCTGCAGGAGCCCAGTTCCAGGATTGCCAGCAGCCTTTGGATTGGATTCCCCTCGCCCGGAATGTCACACACACGGTGTTTGCGTGAGTAGCAGTCTTTACCGAAGGCCCTCCTTCCGTGCTCCTGAGCCCCTCCTGCACCCCAAACTCCCAGCTTCCTCCTCTTCCCCCCACTAAGGGTTCCTTCAGAAGCCCAATCCTCTCCCTTGAATTTGAAGAAACAATTGACATCTCCCCTTTCACACCTGCAGCTTCTGATAGTGCTTTATAAACAAAGGGCTATCCGGTCCTTCCATCTTTAGTAGCAAAACACCAGCAAGGCCGCTGAATTAGGAGGCCGCCTTAGGATGAGTTTCCAGAAGCAGATTTGGAAAAGAGGATTCATGTGGAAAAGAAATTTGTTTTAAGAAGTGTTATCAGAAAAAAATGGTTGGGGGTTGGGTGAGGAAATGGGGCCTGGAAAAACGAGGCCAAGCAAAGGCATGATAGTATGATGTCCAGTGGAGTCCCGAAGCAGGCAGCTCTGGCCAACACCCCACAATTGCCCCCAACAGGCGGCAAGGGAGCTGGAGGACTGTACCCTCAGCTTGTCAGTCATTTGCTCAAGGGCCGGCCCTGAGCGGACATCAGTTCCCAGGCTCTCTGTCAAGTGAGCAGGCGCAGACTGTTTGGGGTGAAATCACACAGAGAAGAGTGAGTGTATTTCAGACTGCTTGGGGTGAAATCACACAGAGAAGAGTGTGTGCATTGCAGACTGTTTGGGGTGAAATCACACAGAGAAGAGTGAGTGTATTTCAGACTGTTTGGGGTGAAATCACACAGAGAAGAGTGAGTGTATTTCAGACTGGGGTGAAATCACACAGAGAAGAGTGAGTGTATTTCAGACTGTTAGGGGTGAAATCACACAGAGGAGAGTGCGTGCATTGCAGACTGTTTGGGGTGAAATCACACAGAGAAGAGTGAGTGTATTTCAGACTGTTAGGGGTGAAATCACACAGAGGAGAGTGCGTGCATTGCAGACTGTTTGGGGTGAAATCACACAGAGGAGAGTGCGTGCATTACGTAAACCAGTCCAGGGACACTGAGGGCTACAGACACACTAGCGACAACATCTCCTGCAGCCTGTCCTTCTCCCCTGCGGCGCTCTCTCTGTGAGGAGCTGGGAGCTGTGCGGAGGATAATTCCCTCACAGGAGTGAGTAATGCCACCCTGGAGAAAGCAGAGCAGTTATGGTGGAGGATAGCTGTTAGCACCTGTGGTATAATAAGAGGTAAATTTGGTTCCCATCTTTGGTTCCCGGCACCAAGCTCCTAAAACCCATGTAATGTCCTAAATGATAGGAGTATAGTTTGTTATTCATAACAAGACCTTTCAGTCATCCCTGAGTTTATGCTAATGAGGGAACTCAGGGTGGTGCCCCTACCTAGTCTCAGGATGGGTCTGGTCACCCCAGAGGGACTAAGTGATTATGGGATTGGAATATTCAGTCCCACCCACTGATCTATGGAAAGGGGGGTGGGGTGCTTGGGTGCTGTAGCTTAAGTTCTATAAAAACTCTTAAAGAAGGAGATTTGATAAGCTTCTGGGTTGATGAAGGCATCCAGGCACTGGGAGGGGGTGGCATACCCCAGATCTACGGGGAACAGAGCTCCTGAGCTCAGGACCCTTCCCGACCTTACCCTTTGTATCTCTTCATTTGGCTGTCCTTCTGGGTCATTTATAACAATAAAGTTTACAATAAACTGGTAAATGTCTAAATGGTTCCCTGACCTTTGTGAGCTATTCTAACAAATAATAGGACCTGGTGTGTGTTTGCGGGGTGAGGGGTTGTTGGGAACGTCCAATTGACAGCTTATTGATGAGAAGCATAGGTGACAACCTAGATTTGATACTGGCCCTGAAGTGGGGGCAGTCCTGTGGGGTTTAACTCCAAACCTGTGGGATCTGCTGCTATCTCTAGGTAGATGGTGTCAGATTTGAGTGAAGTTGTATCAGATCAGCACATACCAGGTAACATCTGCCGGGAATGGCTCTGTGATAGTGAAAACAGTCCTGTTTACGTGCCAGGGCAGAAGCTTTCCTTCCAGGCCCTTCTCCCATTTCCCCCACTCCTCTCAGGCCCATTTTAGCTTCTTAGATTGATAGCAGGGTGCTCACAATCTGGAGAAAATGGTAAGGTGAAAGCGTTCCTGTAATAAATCATAAATACCTATCTGGACAGGTCATGGTGGGTAGTCACGCCCCAGGCCTGTAACTTCTTTAGTGAAAGGT
Organism: Noctilio leporinus; assembly: GCA_004026585.1. NCBI lineage: Eukaryota > Metazoa > Chordata > Mammalia > Chiroptera > Noctilionidae > Noctilio > Noctilio leporinus. The sequence goes on along the minus strand of PVIW01001674.1, from coordinate 176,836 downwards.
TTTGAAGCCAGCCCTGTCCATTGTTTCTGTGCACCTAGGTTGAAATGCTGGAAGCAATACCTCACAAATGAGTAACTAGCCTCAGGAAAGCACCTAATGTGTAACCCAATCCCTGCCTTGCTTTCTCCCCCTCTTAGGTAATCTTTACTTTCCCTCCTTGATCTCAAGCGCAGAGAAGAAACTGCAGAGCTGCTATTCTCTGGAGCCTTCTGGATCTCACTTTCCAGCAACCGTCACCAGCTTTGGCTTAAATAAACTTGTACAAAGTATCTACAGATTTGTACGTTTCTTACTTCCACAATACTTGTATCCGGCTCTCAGAAATACAACAGGACGTGTCTCGGGCTGATGTTGGGGAGATGATGTCCCACCCCTGGTCACGGGGCCCTGGGGGCACATGGTGACTGCACTGTCCTCTTGCAGAACCTCCGTGTCTGACTTGGGTTTGCTAGATGGGAGGGGTAGGTTAGCAACCTGTTTGAGACCCAGCTCTCCTGTTTTCCCCATATGTATATTGATTCCTGGAGCCTGAGCATGGGTTGCTAGAGAACTCCGCCACTCTGGGCTGCTTCTCAAGAGGGCCTGATATTGCTTCCCCCACTGGATGGCCGTCTAATGAGGAGGATGCGGTGGGGGAGAGTCATCCGGATCTTGGCCATCAATCCTCTTCCTATAGACTTTTGTTTGCTCCAACTGAGTCAGGGTAGTAAGAAGACAGGAATATTCCTTAACAATTGGAATGGGAGAACAGACAGGTAACTGAACAAACTGGCAGAGCAGCTAGATGCTGAAGGTAACCTGGGTGGAAAGTCCCGGATGCCCAGCAAGGGGCAAAACTGGTGCCAGACCTCACCCCTGGGTGGCATTTCCTCCCCTAGCATATCACTCTCGGCCATGCAGTTTAGACCTTCTGACCTTTCATATCGCCGGTCATGTGGGTTAGACCCCCATCTTTCCTCCCTAGAGATAACATCCAAGTAGCAAATGAGAAAACAGAATAAAGGTAAACTCAGAGCAGTTAGGCCTCAAAAATGTTATCTCCCAATCATCCCTTCTCAGAATGAGAGAATGTGCTCCACCGAAGTGAACCAGTAAATCAAGAAAGAGAAAACCCTGGAAACAAGGACACAGGGATTCCAATACAGAAAAGAGACAAAAGGAATAGCACAATCCAGTTTGGAGCAAGAGAACCAGAAAGCTCCAGGAGAGATTTTTCCGTAAAGCACAGTATCACTTGCCTAATATTTAAGTGAATCGACTTATTGTTCTGCGCAAGGGTTTTGGGAAGATTTACTGATTGGCACATAGAAAACTAAGTCAAAACAACCAACCCAACAAGAAGAGGCCATTTATTTACTCCAGGGAAAAAGCAAAGCCATACAGAAAAGGATATGTAAAGTAATACACTATATGGCTCATTACTATATAATATTTACCTAATCCTGATAATGCCAAATACCGACTGAACCAAAAAGTGTGATACAACTATATAAAGAGAATGAAAGCAGTGGAAGTGTGTCTGTGGGTCTGAGTGTGTGAAATGAAGAGAATTGAATCTGCATCTTCTGTAGCTACAAGCAAGTGGCTCATTTCTAAAATGAAAAAGAATTAACCAAAATAGGAAGAGAGGGAACAGTCCCCATCTCAATTTGTGAGGCTACATAGACCCAAACCAAAACTAGATGAGGACAGCAGAGGATAGGAACTTAGAGCCAGTTTCACTAAGACGTCTATGAAAGTTTTAATTAGAATATTAGCAAGGGGGATGTAGCAGCACGGAGCTGGTTGTATCGCAGTAATACAGAGTTAGAGAGTCCGTTCACCAACAGAGAATGGGTACATATATTGTGGTACATTCATATAATGAGATACTACACAACAGAGGAAATGAATGAACCACAGCTACATATACCATTGTGGATAATTCTAAAAAAAAAAACCCATCATGTTAAGAAAAAAAAAAAGGGGATTTTAGAAAGTATTATCCGGTTTTTCTAAAACAACTCACACACACACAAAAGATACATAACTTGGTTTGGGAATATAGACATATGTAGTAAAAGTATAAAAAGACATATATGGGAATAAGAAACACCAATAAAATCCAAATGTAGTTTACTTTTGGCAGGGGGAATAAAATCAGGGAGCGTAACATGAAGTTTCAGCTATAAATGTAAATATTTATTTTTTAAGATGAGTGATGGATATTTATTATTATTTGTACCCAGAATGAAATATGTCACTTAGCATTGTATGTTTGTTGTTTGGAAACATGGAAGGAGAGGAAAAAGAAAAAGGAAAAAGTGAGTGGAGTGGGTGGTAAAGGAAGGTGCAGAGGACTCTCTTTTTATTTTTATTTTTATTTTCATTTTTAAAACTTGCCCTCCTGGACCTGGCCAGGTAGCTTAGTTGATTAGAGTGCCGTACTGATACACCAAGGTTGAGGGTTTGATCCCTGGTCAGGGTGGTACAAGAAGTAACCAATGTACAAGAATGGAACAAAAATTGCTGTTTCTCTCTCTCTCTCTCTCGTCAATAAACAAAACTTTTGAAGAAACCAAACAAACAAATAAAACCCCTTGCTCTTCTGACTGACCTTAAACTATACATAATTATGACTTAAATAAAAGCCAATATTATAAAAATAATGCAAGTTTGAGCCAAGGAGTACTATGTAAAGTGCTTCTGGAAGATCTCCATTTTTACTTACTATTTATTTTCAATGTATGGTTGCCTTTCACCTGCCTCCAGCTATGGATCTGGCTGGAGACTGGCTTGCAACCTAATTATGTGCCCTGGCTGGGGAATTGAACCAGCGACCTTTGGGTTTGCAGGCTCGCGCCTTATCCACTGTGCCACCAGCCAGGGCTTAGATCTCCATTTTTAAATGCTTTACCTCAGTGCTACTCAAAATATAGTCATTAGAAAAGTATGGATGGGTGATCTGGTCTGCCATAAATTAAAGAATCGAGCTTAAGTGGGAACTTTTAGAGTGATTTTATGTAATATGTTGAATATAATAATTCAAAAATATGATCTTGTATTTCATATTTTATAATTCACTATAATTTTTTCTAGAAATAAACTTTTACTTTACAAAAATATTGATGTGCAGTGAATTAAAAATAAACATATAAACGAACTGGTTGTGCACAAAGAGTTTGAAGCACATTGCTCTACCTTAATGGAAATTGGTATCTTCATGATTCTTGTTTGTAGGGGATCTTGTACTCCACTCCTAAAATTTTAATGTCCTGTGTGGGATTCCAGAATTGTTTTATTTGGTTCTGGATATTTGCCTTGCATACAAAGATGTGGCTAGTCTCTGCATGCATTTCCCCAGAGACCCATGCCAAGATAGCTGTAATTTCCTGTTTGGTAGTAAACAGCAAGTCTTTAAATTTAGAATCAGGTGGCAAGGTTGAGATGCAGAAGTGTAATAAATTGGATTGCTTTCAAAGCAATACCTTTTCCAGTTAACTGTTAACTCACCAGTTTGCCTCTTTTCCTTCCTTTCTTATACATTTTTATTGCATTTTTTTACATTACCGTTTAATCTCTTTATTACACCCCTCCCCATTGCAATTGCCACACTATTGTCCAAGTCCATGTGCCTCTTTTCTTAATTATACAAAATATCACATGGTATATAAAAACACTGCAGATTGACTTCAAGGTCATGGATATATTTTGCATGACAAATGGACCTCAGACTATAGAGGAATGAAATATATATGTACATTAATACAACATTATCATTGTTAAGAGAACAAAATCAAACCAAACCTTCTCTCTAGTGCTTGGTGGCACTCTTCCTGAGAAGTTCCATACTGTCTGCAGTCACCACCTGGGGACACCAAAGCATGGTTAATGGCCCGTGTGACAGCAGGAGCCCTGTCTACATGAGATTCTGCCTCTGAACTCTAACATGTCCAAACCGATCTCATTTAGATCATTGTTTCCTCAGGAAAGACCCATTAAAAATTATTAAAAAAATTTTTTTATGTTTAGTTGAGCCAAAGAAATCTTTAAAAAAAGTTTTTTTTGAAGCTATATTAGTCACTGATTTCCAAGGTCCTCTTACACCTGTCACTTGTCAAGGTTTTTTTGTTTTGTTTTGTTTTGTTTTTGTATAATCTTCTACTCTTTCTGGAAAGCTCACAAAACATCACCATTCCTGGCTTTCCATCACAAACACCCAATCTCTTTCTGGCATAATGCTTTTAAAGGACTTTGTCATTTACCCTTGGGCTCAGTTAACTCTTTTAACTTATACCAAGTTAGCACCTTTGCTATGCTTTCTTGCTATTTCTCATGTCATTGTTTATGTCACTTAACTTTTCTGTGTGAGTCTTTCCCCCCACCCCCTCACTAATTTCTTTATTTTGGTAAAATACACATAGCATAAATTTCACAATTTTAACCATTTTAAAGTGTACAATCCAGCGGCATTTAGCACATTCAAAGTGTGCAACCATCGCCACTACCTATCTAGTTCCAGAACCTTTTCATCACCCCAAAAGTAAACCCTGTACACATTTGCAGCCACTCCCCAACCTCTGGTAAGGACCAGTCTGGCTCTGACTGGGTAGCTCCGTTGATTTGAGTGTTGTCCCCATACTCCAAGGTGGCCATTAAACTTTTGGCCAGTAGAAATTATTCTACTAGCTTCAGTCTATTTTTGACACAATCTTAAGTCTTCTGTGTGAGTCTTTACAGGATCCTCTACCTTCTTACCAACATGCTACGCCATTCGAGGATATTCTCTTAACTAATATTTTGCTTTGCTCTACATTTCATTCTCAGACTGTTATAGAAGGACAAATATGGCGTGTAAGGCCACAAAAGTAACCCTTTCAAAGCCTTGTATTCCTTTCAGAGGCCCTGGCAGCAGGCTCCCTGCCTCTATGTATTATCCTCCAGAAACTGATTCTAGTGACACCAACCAGTGTCGTTAGAGGATGTATTTCCCCCTTTCAGGCGCACCTAGCAAACCCAAAGCAGGTAATTGTGTTTACTATGCTTTGGGGTTGTCACAGAAGCACGCAAGGCAGAACAGGATTCTTAGGAAGCAGGCTGGATAGGGGAAGAAATGAAACTAGGAGAGGGGTCCCAAGACCTAAATTTCTGAGGAACAGAGTGATTAATGGCTTATTTAGTGAAGCTTCGAAGCAATTGGAGTGGTTTGGCTGCAGTACAGGCCAAGGTAGTGGAAGAGCATTGTGAGGTCTTCCAAGACCCTGCGAGTTAACTCGAGGTCAAAGAATCTATAAGCTTAAGTATATGCAAATTATACACTCAGCGCTGGCCAACACGGACAGCTCAGGGACAAAGCAGGCGAGTCCAGAAGTCGAATCCAGACGGTGGCAGCAGCTACTACCCAGACCTTCGAATCCCTCCTCCCCGCAGCGCAGGCAAAGGCCAAACCCCAGAACCGTGACCCCAGCTGGCTCAAGTGGGCTGCAAAAGCCGTCTTGTTCCGCAGAAGTCGTCTTGGAAACTACACTTCCCAGCGGGTCTTGCGGCGCACAGTTTCTCCGGGTTGATCAGGTTGGGGTGGTGCAGGCATTTGACAAGCTAGTGAGGATTAAAACATCCCGCACTCTGGAGGCTGGGGAAGCGACCGGCGGATCGGCTCCTGCCTTTGTGCGGAGTTGTGGCGAATGTCGTAACCGGCTGGTCTCCGGGTCCAGCTGGCTATGCGTTTGCCCCAGTTTCTCGGGGTCGCGGGTGGGGTGGCTGCGCATGAGCATCTACCCGTCTATTTCCTGCTTATCCTCTGCTGGAATCTCCCTTAGCGAGAGCTGCTGAGAAATAGGAAAAATATTTGAAAGAAATGAAAGAGAAGGACCTTAAATTAGCTCCTTTCTCTGTTGCCCATCGGACGCTTTATGAGGGTACAAAGAACCCTGGCGCTGCGCAGATGGGGGATCCATTTTATGTCAGGACTTCCGCCAGGCAGCTACTTCCACCCGCAGGCAGCGTCAGGAGATTTTGCGGGGTGTGTTCTCGACCCGGTAACCGGCCTCTAGTGAGCCGTCAAGACCTTCCGCCCAGCCCGAGGCTTATTTCTGCCTTGGAGGACATTTGCCTTGCCCAGCTGCAGGGCGTCGTTCTCCTGTCAACGGAGGGAAACATTGGGGTGTGGTGGATAAAGGATTGATGACCTACGCAGGTTATGCAGACAGTCGTATAGTCAGAATTCTGTTCAGTCGGGCCGAATTCTCGTGCCCTCGACCCTGCCCTGTCCGCTTCGTGTGGTGTTAGTTTCCTTTTCTTAGTTTCGCTGCTACTGTTCGAAGTGAAGTTATGAACACTTTGGCTATTCTTACTGTTGCATCCATCCAGTATTTTTTGAGAGTGTGTTAAGTGCCAGATACTGTGCTGGGTGCTGGGGACTCAGTGTTGAATGGTGTAGACAGGATCTGACCGACCCTCACGGAGTTCATAATCTAACAGGGAAGACGGACATTGATGACGTAATACACACAAAAATAATATTTCAAGCTGTGGTAAATAGAGAAAAGAGAAAGGGTGCTGCTACAATAGAGAATAGTGGAGGCAGCTATACATTAAATTGGGAGATTAAGGAAGGGAAGAAATGCTTGATCTGAGACCTGAAAGCAGAGAAAAAGGAACCTCTGTAATAGCAAAGAGGCGAGTGATCCAGGCAGAGGGAACGTCCAAGTGCAAAGGCCCTGCAGTTGGTAAGAATTTAGTACTATGTTATTCAAAGAACTGAGAGGTCACTTGGGGCTGGAGCAGAGTGAGGTTGGGAGAGGCTGGGACAAAGTGAGACTTGCATCCCTTTCTCCAGTCTTGTCTCTTCTAAACTATCCCACACTGGCAATGGAGAAATGTTTTCAAAATTCAAATATGATATTACTCTGTTTTGGAGGTTTTGTGCCCCCTACAAGCCCAACTCCTTGGCCCACTGCTCAAGGATCTTCATCATTAAGTTCACCTTGCTTTCCAGCACCCCCAGGTCCCCCTTTCCATGTGCTGTTACCTGTGCTTGGTTTGCCCTCTCCTATGTTTTTGTTGAGCAGGCAAAACTTATTCACCCTCCCTGTCTCGGTCTTACTATCTCCTCCTCTGTGCTTTCCCCCGTCATTCTCAACTTCTGGTTCCCGGCTGTATAATTACTGGTTTGCCTACTCATCTCTTCCACGAGATAGTGAGTTGCCCCTCCTCTCAGGGCGTTGTTTTCTAGCTCTGTATGATGTAGAACTGCAGAACTTGTGGCCAGGCAGTTGGTGTTTTCATAACAAATATCCATTGAGAAAATGAGTGGATCAGCTAGCCATCTCTAGCCCCTACCCAAAGAGAAGGTGATCTGTGGCTTCTCTCCATGGAGGAGTGGAGATCAGCATGTGGAAGTGCAAGAAGAGGTGAATAAGAAATCATTTACCATGAGCCAGGCACTGTCTCATCTAATCCTCAGAACAATTGTGGGCCTCAGCTTCTTTTTGCTGGCAAGAAAGGTGCTTCCCAAAGGCCTGCCCAAAGATCATCCAACTAGTAATGGGGAGGTTGGGATAGGAACCTAGGTCTTTCTTACCTCTAAAGTTGAGGCCTCCAACACTCCCTCTGCTCCTCTTGACTCTATTCTGGCACCTTTTATGAGCATAGAATCCTGAACAGTTTAAGGAACTTGCTTCCAGATGGTATCTATTTTAGGTAGGTCATTTGTACTTCTGCACATCATATCTCGAACAGCCATCATACTGGAGCTCTGCCCCTTCCAGAAACAGTGACTCACATCACTCTCTGCTTATATCGGCATTGGGAAGGCCTGGAAGAACCAGTAAGACTCAAGAGAAGCAGAAAATCCAAGAAAGGGCACTTTTGGCTAGTGCTGTCCAAGAACTCTCTGAGATGATTAAATGGTTCTTCTCATAAATCTGTGCTGTTCAATATGGTCATGTCTCATGTTCTGCTTATATAGTAATCCCTAACCTGAGTGGTTCCTGACTATAGTCCGTTTCTAAGACAGATCGCTCTGAGACTACAGACCCCTGGGCTAGGACTTCAGGTCCTGCAGATCCAAGCAGTAGCTGAAGCTGTGCCCAAAACACATCAGGGCACAGACAGATGGGATGTATATAGCTCCTGGGTATGACTAGTGCATTTCGGGGCTTGCTGGCCCAGGATCCTGCCTGGAGCCTGGCCCAGAGCATGTGCTGTGTTAACACTGTGGATGAATTTACCTTCTCTTCCCCAGGCTAGGGCTTTCTCCGCTACTGTGACTGGCTTCTAGAATTCCTCCTTTTTGCTGTGGACTGCTGGCTTAAGCCATCCAAAGGAGATTAATGAAACCAGTGCTTCATAACCACCTCCTCCATCTTGACCCTTTGGGGGTGTGCCAAGGGACAGCTGCAAAACCAGTGAGTAATAACTCCTTGGAAACATGCTGGATCCAGCACTTTTATGGGATAATAGGATTTTTATTTTGAAACCCTGTGTCCAAAATGAAAGCTCAAAATGAGCATCTGCTACATACGATTAGAGGCAGTCTGGTTCTGGGAAAGAGAACTGATCTTAGAGTCACCCTGAACCTGTGACTAACAGGCTGTATGACCTTGGACAAGGTGCTTTGCACCCTTAGGGCTTCATTTCCTCCTGAGTAAAACAAAAACAATAGACTCTAAGCTTCTTCCTAAGGTAAGATAAATGCTTTAAAAAAGACTGGTCACACCTGCAATCAAAACACATTAAGTACCTTTCAAGCGATCATTTGTTTGAATCTGGTCTATTTTTATTGTTTGTTTTTTCTAACACCTTTCACTTAACTGTTCCACTGCCAGTGTCTTCCTCATTTGTAAGTTCTCTATGATTTTTTGGCTGCTGCTTCAGATGCCAATAAATCATGTTGAATTGGAGTGATCCATTGGCCTACTCATATGCCGACTGAAACTCTTTAATCCCAGGAGTCTCAATTCCCTAAAAAGACAGAGAGAGGTCCTGGTCACCCTGTTCTGTCCCTCCCATTCTCCACTTCCCTGCAAAAACAAATCTGAAAAATCACGAGTTTCTCTTCTGACAGGTACAACTCTCACCACTAGATGGCACGTGTGTGTCAGTCATCAGTCTTGGGATAAAAACTTAATTTTGCTGTGCATTTATACTCCAGTACACAAAAGTTTGAGAGGAATTATAAAAGCACGAAATACACAAATGGCTAAAATTAGAAGTTGAAGGAATTGGGAAAAGTAGGAAACAAGTGGAAGAAATAACTCCAGGATGACATATCAAGGAGATAGACGTCAGCCCTGGTAGGCTCTGAGCTTCTGAACAGCCTTAGCACACTGCCCTGGCAGGTAGCTCAGTTGCTTACGATGTTGCTTCAATGCCCCAAGGTTGTGGGTTTTATCTCTGGTCAGGGCACATACAAGAAACAACCAATGAATGCATAAATAAGTAAAACAACAAATGGATGTTTCTTTCCCTTCCTCTCTAAAAATCAATTAAAAAAAAAAAAAGGGAATAAGCATTCTTAGTGAAGAAAGAAACACAAGTGGTAATACAATTCCAGGTTTTACGTGAGAAAAACAAAGTAGTTATTTAGGCAAAATGCAACTTTCCCTGATCCTCAGAGAGAGATTTTTCTTGTATGTCTTCAGAAAGACAACACTGAGAAATGAAACAAAGTCCAGTAACTTAATTGGAGCGCTTTCTATGATGTCCTGTGTAGCCCTAGGGCATGATGCTAAAGTGCAATTAAGGAAAAGTAGCTTTATGGGGTTCAAATCCTGGGTTTCTAGGACAGTAAATTCACTACCATATGCCCTTGTGCAGTAGCTCCTACCTATCTGTGGGAGATTTGTTCCAAGACCCCAGTGGAAGCCTGAAATTGCAGATAGATAGTACCACAGCCTACATGTGCTATGGTTTTTCCTGTACATACATACCTGTGTTTACGTTATAAATTAGGCAGGACAAAAGAAGAATAATAACAATTTCTCAAAATATTGTACAGCACATACAGTGTGGAGATGCTGGACAAAGGAATGATTCATGTCCCAGGTAGAGCGGCACAAGATTTCATCATGTTACTCAGAATGGTGGACAATTTAAAGCTTAAGAATTGTTTATTTCTGGAATTTTCCATTCATTATTGTTGGACCACAGGTCACCATGGGTGACTGAAATTGCAGAGAGTAAAGCCGAGGATTAGGAGGTCTACTGTATTTTCAAACAACCCCCCTCGCCCCCGCTGGGGTTTGGGTGGAGTCAGGGGAGAGGAAGTTGTCAGTGGAGGCTGTGGTAACCAGTCTCCCCAGTCTCCAAGACAGCCCCAATAAACCTCGCCTTCTGGTTTTCACACCTTATCGAGACTTTCCTAGACTGTACAGGATGGAGTCAGTGTGACGAACAGAATACATGGGAAGTGATGGCATGGCCCTACTGAGATTAGGTTATAAAGGACATTGCACCTTCTCTCCATCTCATTGTCTCCGTCTTTTTCTTTTAAAAATTTTATTTATTTTTAGAGGAAAGGGAAGGGAGAAAGAGAGGGAGAGAAACATCAATGTGCAAGAGATGTGTCGATCAGTTGCCTCTTGCACACCCCTAACTGGGGACCTGGACTGCAGCCCAGGCATGTGCCCTGACTGGGAACCAAACCAGCAACCTTTCGGATCACAGGTCAGCGCTCAATCCACTGAGCCACACCAGTGAGGGCTATCTCTGTCTTTCTGGCAGGTCATTTGCTCCTGGAATAGCAAACTGTCATGTCATGAGGAGCAGAGTTGGAGAGAACATGTAGCAAAGAACTGAGGCCCCCTGGCAACAGCCAATATCAGCTTGCAAATCATGTATGTGAGCTGGCTTTTGAGCAGATCCTTCGGCTCAGTCCAGCCTTTGCATAACTGTCGTCCCAGCTGACACCTTACTGAAACCTGGTGAGGGACCTTGCACTGGACCGTCCAACCAAGCCACTCCTTAGCTCTGTGAGATAACAAATGTTTGCTATCTTAAGCTGCTGAGTTTGGGGAGTAATTTGTTATGCTGCAATAGATCATGAATACAGAGGTCAATGGAAATGCAAGGTTACATCAAGGATCAGTTGGCTTGGGTGCATCAACTTGGTTTTAGGGACCAAGAAAATATTTCAAGAGCAGTGTTTGGGCTTTAAATATGATAGACATAGGCCATGTCTGTGGAAAAATGGAAGAAGAGGGGTCTACATAAAAATGTCTGCAATGGAGAGTGGTTTGCAGAAGGAAAGTGAGGGCAAGAACCTAAACCTTGTTCATTGTGGTACCCTCAGCGCCCTGCATAGGATGTAGCGCATTGTAGGCTTTCTACACATCTTGCTTGCTTGCTTGCTTGCTTGAATGAATGAATAGTAAAGTATAACCTAGAGGGAGCCATTCAGTTATCTGGGTGACCATTACCCATTAAGCTCCTATCACATACTAAGTACATAATGTTGGAGTTCCATGAAACTTTTGTGTCTTACAGATTGCATTGTCTTTTGCTGTCATTGTTCCTCCCCTTCCTGTGTTTGCTCCTTGGAATTCGTTTTGATTTTTCTAGAGATTTGCATGTGCTTTAATGTCTACAGAAAATTTTCTCCTGGGAATAGTGTTCTAAGGTCACCATGAGAAGTGATTTCTGGTGGCTGTTTTTTATAATATGAGAACCAGAGTTGTTTAGGACATTGGGTATATTTTGTGCAATTTTGTCTCAGGCCTGCCCTATTTTTCTTTTCTTTCCTTTTTTTTTTTTTTTTTCCTTTCTTTTTGTTGAAAGGACTTGAAATGGCTAATGCTAGGTAATAACAGTTCAATTTCCCTGTGATGACAACCAGAGTCTATTTTCCCCCTTTTATACTGACTTTGGTGCTGATTTTAACCAGATTTTACTGTAATAGAAGTATTCTGGGGCCCAGGAGAATCAAACAGAGTGGTTTGCCTTGGACCCTGTGTCCCCTCAATCCTTGAGCACTCCTCCCCATGACTGGCTCTGCACTGCCCCCTCCTCTTCCTCCGCCTGCCCCTCCTCTACCCCCATTACCGCCACACAGCTATGCTTTTTTTGAGTGCTTACCACATGCCCATCCCTGAGTTATGAAAGTGTTGCATAAATTAATTAAATCTGTGCTAGAGACTGAATTGCCTAGGCAATTTTGTTAGTCCAGGTCCTCTGAGGAGCAGACACCAAGATGGGATAAGATGTGCAAGGATTTTATTGAGGGAAATGTCAGTGAGAAAGGAAATAGAGGAGGGAAATGTCAGGTAGCCTTGCCCTGAGAAATCACAAAGTTTTGGGTTTACTCGGGGTTGATGGGGAAGGGGCAGCTCCTGGACACCCCCAGGAAGGCCCTTGGGAGCAGGGGAACGGAGATTCCAGGCTGGTAGGAGCCTCACCAAAGACCTCTGCCAACATGTTCCCAAACTCGCATATTTCAGTAAGGGTGAGCAAGTGGGTTCCCAGTATTCTGTTGTTCTGCCAGGTTAATTCCGTATTTCAGCAAGTATGGTTTCTTTCTTTCTTTCTTTCTTTTTTAATCTCAGGCAGATTCCTGCCACATCCTGTTGTTCTGACCAAATTCATTAACACATTCCATCCTGGCTGCCTCTGTCTCTGACAGGAAAGAGCAAGAAAGCCACAGAACCCTAGTGAAGGAGAGAGGGAGAGGTTGGGCCCAGATGGCCCTGCAGTTTAAGGGAGGTTCAGTCCAACAAAGGTTTGGCTTTGTCAGGGAGTCCATGAGACAAAGTTAGCCAATGAAGGAGTCCCTTGTCTCTCAGGACTGGGTCTGACTTTGTACCCCACCACACTTAGTCATTGGTGGGGTACAGCCCATGGGAGGCATGGCCAATGGACTTCAAAGCACAACAGCTAGGAGCCTCAGCTCCCTGCAGTGGGATGGTACATTTTTGTGGCTTCAGTATTTATCCTCCTTTCTTGTTCAGTAACAGAAGCCTCATTTATTTGGAGTGGTGAAGCCTTGATGCTGAACTGAAAGATTTTGGTTCCTAGCGTTCCATGAAACTAGGTATGGCTCTATGACGGAGTTCTGGTCATGCGATATAAGTGCCCCTTAAGTTTCAAGGTTCATTTCTTCTCCCTTCTCTAGGACAGGATTATAGACAAAATGGCAGATGGTAAGAGTCTTAGCACTAATGATTAGGGACATAATACCAGCTCTGATGACTCAGTTCCATATGTTAATCTGGGAGAAAAATAAACCCTTTTGTTTAAGCCATTGTTATTTGTTTTTTGTAATAAGCAGGTAAATCTAATTCTAATTGGTACAATACTGGATCTTTAAGATGGCTCTACCAGGCAGGCATATTTATGCTCATTTTATAGATGAAGAACGATTAAGAATTAGAACCTACTTTCCACCCCAAGGGACACTTTCAGCTGCGAATCACAGAATAGTGATTTTCAGCCTTCTCTGAAGACGAGAGTTGCCTGGAGGACTTGCTCAGTACACAGATTGCCAAGCTGTCCCTGAAAATCCTCCTTCAGCAGGCCCGGTAGGGCCTGAGGCACTCCGTTATCTCTGACAAGCAGCCCAGGCTCCGTGTGGATGAAGGCCACAGACAGGCAGCTCAAACAGTTAGGGGGAGTATTTCACATAAGACTTCTGTGAGGATAGGAATCATTTGAGGAGCTTGGCAGAAGTACGGATTCTGGGCTCTATTTCCATAGATTCAGACTCAGTAGGTCTTTGGTGGAACCTGGGGATCTTCACTTGTCAAATGCTGCCCAGGTGACCCTGAGGCCTGTGATACATCAAGTCCAGCTTGAGGGGCCCTGGATTCATAGGAGGACAGTGGTAGAGGAGGGTGAGCCTGCGTTTGAATCCTGATGTCGCCATTCATAGACTGGATGGCCTGTAACAGGCTAATTAAGTGCCCTGTGTCTCAGGTTTCATCATTTTCAAATGGAAAAAAATAATAAGGCCTACCTTTGAGAACTGTTGTGAAGATTAAATGAGATAATTTATGTAAAGCTCTTAGCTTTGCGTAAATAGGGTCTCAGTAAATGGTGGCTATTGTTATCATGGTACCTGTACGTACACCTTGCAAACAGTATGGGCACAGTGTTCTGTTACTACGGGTAATTTATGCAAATTCTCCAGAAACCGTGGTTTAGCGGAGGCTGGTACCAAAAGCTGGGACTCCCCTGTTCTTTTTCCAGCCACTTCTGACCTTGAAAGTCAGTGAACTACCTGCATATGCTGGATGAGAGTAAAGATCTGGGATATTAGGACATGCTCTGTGTCCCCCCAGGTGTCACCGCCCCTGTCTCTCTCCAATAATCACTCTGTGGCTCCATTTGCTCACTTCTCATTCCCTTCTTAGCCCACTGCCATCTGGATTCTTCTCTTGCTGTTTCACTAAAGTGACTCAGTGAGGTCACCAGTGGCTTCATCCAAAGGATATTTTAAAATATTCTTTTTGTTTGAGCCCTCTGCAGCATTTGATGCTGCTGTCTGCTTATTCCTTCTTGGAACTTTCCTCTGTTGGCTTCTGAGACTCCACTGCTCTGTGTCTCCTAACTCTGACCACTTCCTTTAGCCTCTGTCTGCTCAGCTCTGTTCTTTGCCCTTTTAATCCTTCATTTGCCTCTAATTCCTTTCCACTTTCTTTTTCTTACTCTGATCAGGGTCCACTATCATTGAACTCTTCTAAGTTCCAGGTGAATTATCCGTCTTCATAGGACATCCTGGTCTAATGCAGCCTTCTCCTCCCTCCCTCCATGGGGTAGGTAGCTTAGAACAAGCCCAAGCAATGCGCTCCCCAGTCTCCTTGCCTGTCTCCCTAGGAGGCCTAGCACACCACCCATGAAAAGAGGACCTGGATTTCCTGAAGCTCAGGCCCCAAGGTGACCTTAATTGTTCTCAGTTCTACTGATGTTGAAGACAGAGTCACTCTGTGGGGCGTGTGTATCCATCCATCCCCCTGGCTTAGTTAGACTCTTGAGGCTCTTGTCAGGTTGTTGCTCCACTGACACCCAGTGCCTTTTCTGGGACTTGGGGCCGTTCCTCCTCCTGTCGTGGACCTGCTTGACTTTGGACCTTGCCCTTCCCTTTCTGGTTTCACTTTTCTCATCGATGAAATGCAAGACTTGGACTAGTTCTCACTTCTAACCACTGGCACCATCACGATCAGCTTTGTCATCCATTGCACAACCCTTGGTTCCACTTCTGGGAATCTCTCCTATAGAAATACTTTCCCAAGTACGTCACACTGTGTGCACAACAGAAAGCTCACCTGTAGGAACCTCGGGGCGCGTCAGGAGGGGACTGGTTAAATAACTTACGTTGTAGGTATTCTATTGCAGTGCTGCTCAAAGGAGACAGTCTGCAGTTGGCTACCAGTGTGCTCATAGCAAATAAGGAGCTTGAGTCAGTTCCTGGGCTATCACTGTGCACCATCACATGTTTGAGTAACGGGTGTGCCAGCTTCACAAAAAGGAGGTAGTTCTAGAAAAAGGAGGTAGCTCTATGGATGCAAATGCAGATGGATGTCTAATATACATTGTTTGAAAAGTATGCAATATAACAGTATGGTGTTTTCAAGAACAGATCTCTACAAAAAAAATGGCATATAAATACACAGGATGGTAGATGCACAAAATACTTTTTAAAAAGATTTTGTTTATTTTTAGAGAGAGGGTAAGGAAGGGAGAGAAGCATAGATGTGTGAGAGATACATGGATTGGTTGCCTATCGTAGGTTTCCCACTGGACACCCAGCCTGCAACCCAGGACAGTGCCCTGGTTGGGAACTGAAGCAGTGACTTCTCAGTTTTGCAGTCCAGCATTCAATCCGCTGAGCCACACCAGCCAGGGTGAAATATTTCTAGTCCAAGTCCTAAGACATTAAAAGCGCTTACTTCAAGGGAGTGCAGCAGGAAGTCTGCGGTGAGAAACCTGGTTTTTGGTTGCATGTCCAGAGCAGGTCCTCCCTCCTGCAGTTGCTGGAGTCTATTCTGGTTGGTCTATTGCCCTTGCTGGCAGAGTTGTTAAACATTTTTTTAGCTCACAGTTGTTAAATATTTTAAGTATAACTCCTATTACACATTTTGACTGTAGAACTTTTTCTTTTACTACTTTGTATGTATCCCTTTCATATTTTAAAAACAAACTAGCGGCAGAGACTACTGATGCTTCTCGAGTCCCTATTTACTGGATAACAAGCCTCACATTTTTCATTTTTCATGAACTCTTCTCTAGTCTTTCAATTAGGTCCGTGAACAAGGCATTTCTGTCTGGCCTGTGCCTGGAGCTCTTCTGTAGACACATTCATGGGAAGTCATTTTGGTTCACACACTAGTGAGGAAGAAGGACCAGGGGCCAGAGGGTTGATTGTGGTTCTAATTTACAATTATACAGTGATTTTTCTCACTGCTCGTGGTCGCCTGATTTCCTTCCTGTTTGAGTCGGAGAGTTAGAAGGATCTGATTTGATTGAAGTAATGTAGGCTGTGATTATCGTAAGAAGTTGGCATATTAAATAGCATTGGGAAGTATTGGACAACAAATTTAAGTTATTTTCTTCGATTCACTCCTACACAACAGCATATTTACTGTTTGCAGCTGACCTGGTGCAGAAAAGTGAAATGACTTACCCTACTTAATGCTTTTGAAATGGGAGCTGTTGAGGGATCTGAGTGGCCTCTTTCAGCTGAAGCTGCGAACAGGCTATGCTGATGGACTTGAGAGAGTGTTCCTGGAGCCTTCTAGCTTTTCATTCAGATGCTGTAGGCTTACGTACTATGGTTCTTGACGAAAGTTGTTTTTTATTTAAAAAAATTTTTGTTTGAGCCCTGGCTGGTGTGGCTCATTGGATAGGTGCCTGCCTGTGAACCTAAAGGTCGCTGGTTCCATTCCCAGCCAGGACACATAACCAGGTCTCCAGCCAGGTCTCCAGCCAGGTCGTTAGCTGGAGGCAGGTGAAAGGCAACCATATGTTGATGCTTCCCTCCCTTTCTTCCTCCTCCCCTGCTCTTATCTCTGAAAATAATGAATGAAATCTTTAAATAATTTTTTTTTTTTTTTTTTTTTTTGGTTTGAAAATGCATTTTATCTTATTCTAGTGCAACAAAGAATGTGGCTGGTCTTGGTCCCTAGTTCCTGGGAGGTGACTTGTAGATGCTTGAACTTTTCTGAGCAATAGGAGTGTCTTTGTTATTCATGGTGGGCCCTGAGTGTTTATGCTAATGAGGTGACTGAGGATGGGGGACTGGTCACTGAGAAAGACCAATGTGTGTGCTGAGAGGGCTGGGCTTAGAGCCAATGTGATAGCACCTTGGCCTCTGGGGAAAAGAGGAGGGGACCTGTCCAGTGATTCAACCAACCATGCCTATAAAGTGAGATCCTGGTAAAAGCTATGGACGCCAAAGCTTGGGGGAACTCTGGTGTCAATTCTTTGCATTGTTATATATCAGCATGACAAGAGGGTAGCACATCCTGATTGTATGTGGAAGAGAACAGTGAAAGTTTTGCATTCAGACTTTCTCAGACATTGCTCTTAAGTGTTTTTCTCTTTGGCTAGTTCTGATTTGTATTCTTCTGCTATATAAAACTGTCATGGTAAGTACAGCACTTTCTTGAATTCTGTGAGTCATTCTAGTGAATTACAGAATTGGAAGAAGTAGTGGAAACTTCTGAATTTGGCACCAGCTGGTCAGACATGGGGGTGGCCTGAAGACCCCCCAAACTTGTGGCTAGTGTCTGAAGTAAAGGCAGTCATATGGTGGGTTATACCTGTAACTTGGGAAATTTGACTAAACACTGGATAGTTGGTCCCAGAAATTAGGCCTCCCCCTCAAGAAGAAAGAAAAAAAAAAATGTCAGTCCTATTGCAATCTCACTATTTATTTTGAGAAATTCAACTTAAAAAAGAAAATTTACAAGAGTAGTACAATGAATACTCATGTTCAGTTAGAGTCTACAGTTTGTTAACATATTTCAATATTTGCTTTATTTCTCTCTGTTTATGTATATTAAAACAATTTTTCTTTCCCCTGAACCAGATGACCTTTGCAGACATACTGTCTTTAAATACTTCAGCATTCACTTCCTGAGAGCCAGGATGTTTCCCTCCCTAACTTCAATATCCTGATCACACTCAAGACATTTAGCGTTGATACAATAACTATTCTCTAATATGCCATATTTAAGTTTTCCCTGTTGTCCTCAAAATAGCCGTTATAGCTAACCAAGGATCACTCATTGCCTTGGATTGTCATGTTTTCCTATTTCCTTTCATCTAGATTCTGGAACTGTCCCCTTGATTTATTTTATTTTTTTGTTGTTCATGACATTGACCCCTTTGGAAGGGGCCAGGCTACTTGCTCTGTATTTTGTCCCAGGATCAAGATTTGTCTGATTGTTTCCTCATGATTAGATTCACTCATATCTCCTTGGCAAGAACACAAAGTACATAGATAATGTGGTAATGAAAGGTTTGGATTGGCCACCTTGTACCACGGCTGCTAGATGCGGGCCAGTGGCTCCCACACCTGTGCCCAGCTCCCATCTCTGCTTTGGACCTGTGGCCACGTAGCCAAGGGGGTTAGAATGTTGGTTCTCTGATTCAAACGATCCCTTTCTTTGTGACAGGGCCATGGGCAGGAAGTAAGCAGTGGGGAGGACCGCAAGCTGCAGTACTCATCAGCTCTGTGGTCTTGAGGAAGTGACTTCCCCAAGCCTCAGTTTCCCCTCTGTGATAACACACCCCATCTTATAGAGTCCTTATAAGGCTCAAACCAAGTAGTCTAATGGGAAGCACTTAGCTTGGTACCTGGTGTCAAAAATACACAAAGCCAGACACCGGTTAAAGAGGGAAGGACAGAGTTTAATCAGTAACATAATACTGCGGTAGGGAAGAGTCTAGAGTGAGCTGAACTCAGCTGTGATTTGTACAGAGATGACTGGATGTTTTAAAGGGAAAATCAAGGGGTAGAGCAGGGAGTGAGGGGTATTCAGTAGAGTCAGAAAAGTACAAAATTACAAAAGCAGAAAGGTTGGTGCTTGTGAAACCCATTGGCCTACTGACTGGTGCCTCCCCTCCCATAGAAGCTGGGCTCTGTCTACCCTCAGGTATCTGCTGGAGCAGCCAGTTCTTTTCGTAGCCTTGAGTTTTCTCAGGCAGGCACCTAAAAGGGGCTGGGGGCATCGTAGGACCTTGAGCTGTTGGAAACCATGTTTGTGTTTGTCCAAGTCTTTATAGGCCAAGCTTGGGGGTGTTGTCCAGAGGTCTCAGAGAAGCAAGGTCTAGAGTTTGTTCAAAGAAAGAATCTTGGTCACTGGCCCATAGCAGAAATAAGAAAAGGGAGTTGTTATTAATTTTAGTGTAAGTTAGAAAAAGGCTGGGTATGGGACCCCTGAGTGGGGATAATGCACAGCGATAATGTGTGGGAATGCTGCATGAGTCACTGTATGTCTCTGGGAGGACATTGCACAAAGACACTGGGTAAGGAAAATCCATGAGGACGTTGTGTGGGGACATTGCATAAGGATGCTGTGTGGGGAATGCTGAATAGGGGTGTATCATGACAAATAGCTTCATGGAGACAACAGCTCAAGAAGGTGGGTCAGACTGTGGCTGGTGTGGCTTAGTGGATTGAGTGCTGGCCTACAATCCAAAGGTCACTGGTTTGATTCCCAGTCAGGGCACATGCCTGGGTTGCAGGCCAGGTCCCCAGTTGAAGGCATGTAGGAAGCAACAGATTGAACATTGATGTCTTCCTTCCCCGTCTCTAAAAAAATAAATAAAAATGTTAAAAATGAAAAAAAGGTGGGTCGGACTTATGCTTTTGTCATCTTGCAAATAGCATTCAAAGGAAAATATGAAAGGGAGAAACGTTTCAGGCCGGCTTTTGAAGTTTCATCAGCATCCTGGCTGAGTGGGCTCTCAGACCCAGGTCTGGCTGACTCCAGGGTCGGTGAGCAATTGTCATCTTGCACAAGGATGACTCAGAGAAGACCCACCAGAGTCCCGTGGGTCATCCAGTAATTGTGGGAAGTGCTTGACAGCTGAGGAAAGCCGTTCCTGATAGAGCAGAGGAGTGGGGAGAAGTGAAGACAAAGCTGTTCAGGCCCCAGTTAGGACGAGTGGCTAGTCTTCCTTTCACAGGAAGGACACCCTATGTCCCTTACTCAGACACCTGAAGATCACATGCAGGCTCCTGGCAGGAACCCCGGAAACCCCCTTGGGGTGCACATTATGGTTTATGAGCTTGGCTGTCTACCGTAGACTTTGCCTCAGAAAGAGGATTTGTAAGGGGCTTGTTCATGCATTCATTTCACACACCTTTATAGGGCACTGTATTCATCCAGGTTCTCCAGAGAAACAGCCAGTAGAAGAGACTGATTGATTTATTAATCAATAAATTATAAGGAATTGGATCACGTGATGATGGAGGCTGAAAAGTCCCAAGGTATGGTGGTAAGAGAGACTCAGGACAGCTGATGAAGTCGGTGCAGTTGAAGGCCAGAAGGCTGGGGACTCAGGAAGAGCTGACTGAGCCTGAAGGCAGAAAACACAACATCTCCCGTGGCAGGCGACTTCCACTACCCACTGGGGAGTTGGGCTGTGGCTCCTGTGGGAGCCCTCCTGCGGGGTGGCAGTGGCAGGCTTCCCGCTGCTGGAGGAGCGCACGTTCAGCTCCTCTGGCTGAACCCCATGCATTTTTCTGAGGGGCGGTCGGGACTCTGTCAGTGTGCAGACAGGTCCGGTGGAGTTGTCCTTCCAGAGGAGACCAAAAATAGGAATTCAGTCTCCATAGGTTTCTGTTTCTCATTTTCCTTAGGGAAAAGGGGAGAAGGCAAGGAGGCAGGAGACAGACCTTCCAAGGGAGCTAGAGGCAGGGGCCCCTGAATTGTCCTGTTAGCCAAAAGAAATAGATATTAACCCATTACAATAACATCAACAACAAAATAATATTCAACACCCTTTGGCATGGGCTTCCAAGCACTTTATTTACATTATAATTTTTTTTATTTTTTTAACCTTCACCTGAGGATGTATTTATTGATTTTAGAGAGAAGGAGTGGGAAGGAGAGAGAGAAACATCGCTATGATCGAGAAACATTGATTGGTTGCCTCCTGTTTGTGCGCCAACCGGGGCCGGCACCTGAAACCTTTAGGTGAGGGGACGATGCTCTAACCAACTGAGCTACCCAGACAGGGCTATTGACATTATTAGTGTATTAAAAATAGTAAGTGTAACATTGAGAATACAAGGAGATGTGCTATTCAATACACGCCCTTCCCACCCCAGGTTCCCAGTGTCCCTCCTTATTTCATAGCCTAAAAAACTTTAAATCTATGAGCTACCATATATGGACATGTCCTTTATTTATTTTTAAAAAGGCTTTGTTTGTTTTTAGAGAGAAGGGAAGGGAGGAAGAGAGGAAGAGAAACATTGATGTGTGAGACATACATTGACTCTTGCACACCCCCAACTAGGTACCTGGCCCTCGAACCGGCAACCTTTCCGTTTGCAGTCCTAGCACTCAATCCACTGAGCCACATCAGCTGGGGCTATGGACGTGTCCTTTAAATAAAAATGAGTGGTTGCAGGTAGTACATCTGTCCTGCTCCTTGCTTTTGACATGTAACAATATATCTTGGCAATTTTCCCATAAGAAAATCTATTGTGTTTACTTATTTTTACAGCTACACGATATTTATTCTATTCCATTTTACAGATGTGTCATAACTTATTAAACCACTTTTCTATTGAGGGACAATAAGGTTGTTCCCTGTCCCTTGCTGTTATAGCAAAGAGGGTAGTGACAGTCCTTCTTTGTACTTGTATTGCTTTGCATACTGGCATGAGTTTTACCTGTAGAATACATTCCTAAAAGTAAAATTGCTAGGTCTTATCTCCTTAGTCCTCAGAGCAATCCTATGAAGCAGATACTGTTATTATTTCCATTTCATATAGAGGGAGCCATAAATACAGGGAGGCTTTGGTGGAGATTGGATCAAAACTAGCTCTGCTGAACACCGTGAGATGTGAAGGGTATTGAGAACCTGAGTCTTCCAGGGACCCTAGACTTTTTGACATTAGAAAGGGTTCTAGCTTCTTTGCTCAAGATCATAAAAGAAGCTGCATCTACAACTGTATCAATCAGCCTAGGATAGGTCATGCTGCTGTAACAAATCAAGCCTCAAATCTAAGTGGTTTAACAAAAGTTTTTTATTCCTTGCTTTTACAGAGTCTGGTGGAGCCTGAGGGTGCATGCCTCCTTCTGGAGCTTCAGGGATCCAGGATCTCTGAGACATTGCCCTCTCAAAAACATGGTATTTTCAAGGTCCATGCAACAGGGGAAGAAACTAAGAGGTGCGTAGGAGGCACCCCAGCTCTTACTTGTGTGGGTTTGCAAATGACACAGGTCACAATTGCTCACATTTCATTGGCTAAAACTAGCTATATGGTCATAACCTAACTACAGAGGAAGGAGACTGAGAAATAGTCTTGCCTTGTGTCCAGGAAGAGGAAATGGTGTGGTGAGCATTAAATTCATCACATATGTAAATATTCCATCCACCTTCAACAGGGCAATAGGGAATTTAAAGGAGATTTTCTGTGCAATGTGGGTAAAACTCCCACCTCTATTTCTCTAATAAACCTTCGGAAAAGATTCATTTGTCTTTTGATACCTTGGGAATCAGAAATACACACACACACACACACACACACAAATATATGTATGGTCTGTCCCAAAAGTATTGGCCGTGCAAACTTTTAATTATATTGACTTTGACTTGATACTTTTGGGACAGACCTTTGTGGGTGTGTGTGTACACACATATATATGTGCATATATATGTGTGTATATATATTTATGTAACACTGGCTTGATTAACCACATTAACAATATCAATGTTAAGTTAATTAAATTAGAGCAGGCTCAGGATTATTCCATTCCTATAATGTCTCACTCACTTGATCCTACTCTGCTTTTATAAGAGGGAGAGAAAATAGGTGGATTTACTACAGGAATTCTAGTTTTGTTAGTGTATAACTCACTTCCATCTTATTTTTACAGCATAGCAAATGAGGAGTTCCTAATGGTCACTTAATCAGTAGCTATAGAAATGACCAATTACTTTAATGTCTTAGTTATCTGAAAACTGTTCGTTGTTATGTAAGGCAGGGCCCAGCCTTGGGAGTGTGTTGGCAGTGTGCATATCTCCAATCTACGAGTCATGGTAGCCAGGGCAATGGCATGGCCCCAGGGATGTTGGGGATATGATTCTTGGGGGCATCAAGCTGAAGGGTATACTGCTTCTTTCATTTGCAGCTGGATGTCTGAGTGATTGAGAGGAGAAGGATGAGAGTTGAGCTAATCAAGGTTGGGGATATGTTAGGTAGAAAAACAAAGGGAAGAGGGTGAAGTGGTAATTTGGTAGAAATGACTTGAATAGAGGTAGGGTGGGACCAGAGGCCAAGCAGTCTCAATGATGTTAAAGAAGAGATATCACAAGAATAAAAAATGGGGTGACAAAGAGGAACGTGAGCAAGTGTTGAAATCAAGAAGTACCAGTTGTGTTTGATGGGTCTTCTACAGACATTGAGTTCTCCCAAGGTCCTGGCAGATGACTAAAGATGACAGAGAAATGGCCCTCAAAAGCGGAGAGGATATCTTCACAGATCTGCTAACCTGTTCACATTGGTTATTTTGATGAGTAGAGGGATATTGTTGGCTGTTTATATACCTCTGTATTTATTAATTACCTTGTCATAATGACCAGAATTGCTTTGGTAGTTTGAAAGGAAATCTACTAAAGTCTAGGAAAAAAAAAAAAAAAAAGAAAGGGAACTAGAAAAATTAAAATAGAAAATTGGTGTTCTGGAAGTAGTGCTTGTCACATAGTAAGTGCTCTATAAATGTTGTCAGCAGGCCTGGTTATCTTGGCTAATGGCGACCTAGAACAGACTCTCACCATCTCCCAATTGAATTCCTCTATTTCCTGCCTCCCATGCTGCTGATGGGTAAGTAATGGAACTCAGCCTTTTCCTTCCTCACGCTTGCTTCGTCATGCTTCTTACTGAGTTGTGTACCTGTGTCATGTAGTGATAAGACCCCAATATTCAGATTTGGTCTTAGCGGGAGAGGAAAGACCCCGCTTAGGTCCTGTAAATATCTGCTCCGTCTCTTCATGAACAGACATTTATCGTCACTGCTTGATATCATTGGTTTTCTCCCCAACAGACTTCCTCGAGTCTTTTCTGCTAACAGAATCTCGATTTTGTTCGGGCAGCAGCGTGCCCAGCTCCAGTGCTCGTACTTTTTGATAGTGACTGCCTTCTTGGAAGGCAGGGAGAGAGCTACCCCGTTCTAGGCCGTCACTGTCACCCTCCTTTTCAGAGGAGAATGCAGATAACACTAGGGCCACAAATGAACACATTTTTAGGCCATTTCTGAGCCATTGTTTTACCCTCCCCTTAGCTATATACTGCATGCAAATTTTCCGTTCCCTGTAAACCGTTCACTTCATGCAAATCATCTGCCATGCATTCCCAAGCCCCAGCACCTGCACCAGGCAGAATCAGATGATTCAGGCCTTGGAGCTTTAAAGTGCAAACACTTAAGAAATCTCTCAGGGGGTGGTGGGGAGGGATAATTGAGCATTGGATGATGGGACAGTAGCCTCTGCAAACAGCTTGCTTCCCTTACAGCGTGTGCTGAACTTTGGGTCCCCCACCCCTCTTTCCTAGCTACTTGCAAGCCCCTTCCAGGTGGAAATGACTATTTGGAGTAAATATTTTGATGGGAGTGGAATGATTAAGCCCCAGCTGGCTCAGTATAGAACCGTAAGGCAATTAGGTTTTTCCAATCAGTGCAGGCAAGCGCATCCCTGTGCCTGGTGGGGCTCAGCCTGGTGCCTGCTGGAAGGAGCTTGTCTTTTTTCCTAAGGTAGGCCTCCTAGGGGAGGGTGTGAGGCAGCCACTGCATAGCCTAGGGCACACTTTGCAGTCACCTGGGGAGCTTTAAAAAAGACTCATGCCTGCATCCTGCCCTCAAGTATTCTCATTTAATGGATCCAAAGGGCCAGAGTGGGCATGAAGAGTCTAAAAGCTTCCCAGGTGATTTGAAGGTGCAGGCAAGGTTGAGAGGCACGGGCCTGGGCTGGAGGCAGGCCTTCCCCATATGGTTATGGCCCTGCTGATGGCAAGGGGCTGGGTGAGTCCCTTCTCCTCTTTGGGCCTCTAGCCTTGGGCTGTCCGTGCTGGGGCACAGCCGGAGACAACGGTGGGCCTGGAACCTGCGGAGACGCTTCATTAATTAAACGAAAACCGTATCTTAATAGTGGGTCTTAAAAACAGCCTTATTGAGGTATATTGACATACAATCAACTGTCTGTATTTAAAATGTGTAATTTGATGAGTGTTGACATAATGCGTACACCCACGAAACCATCCATCCAGATAATGAGCAAGTCTACGCGTTCGTCTCCCGGGGCTGTCATTGCAAGTACACGGACAGGGGAGCTTCCACAACAGGGTTTGAAGCACAGCCGCATGCTGAGGTGCTGAGGGTTAGGGCTTCAGCCTATGAATTTTTTGGGGTGACACGACTCAGCCCATAATAGCCTATCGCTTCCAAAATCTCCCCGTTGACTCTACAGTTGCTCCTTCCCTCCCCACTCTACCCCATCCCCACACAACCTCTGATTTATTTTCTGTCACATTAGATTAGTTTGCATTTTTCCCTAGAATTTTATATAAATGGAATCACACATGTTGTTTTTTTTTTCCCCCTGACTTCTTTCACTCAGCATAATTATTATGAGATGCATCCAGGCTGTGGGTATTAATCATTTGTTTCTTTTGATTGCTGAGTGGTATTCTGTTATAGGGATGTGGAGAAATAGTTGCCAACGCAGTTTCTTTCAATCCGTTCACTTGTTGATGGACATTTGGGTTATTTCCAGTTTTGGGCTCTCATGAATAAACCTGCCATGAACCTTTGTGGACACTTGAAGCTTATAAGCCACATTCACCCACATTATCTCCTTATTCTGCCCACAATGCTGCAAGGCAGGCGCCCTGATTCTTAGATTGTGGGTAGGGGAACCAAAGTGAGAGGAGGCTGTCACACAACATAGGAAGGGACTAGGTCACCTATTTACTGCATGTCTCCAGGGGCCAGCCACAGTGGTCTCAATAGAAGCCTATCCCTTGAATGAATGACTGAATGAATGAGGGGTGAAGGACTTGCCTGAGGTTGCCCAGTCTGATCACCTCTCCCCATGCACAGAACTTGAGAACAGCATCATCTCTGCAGTGTCTCTCATAGGTGGAGACCACAGTGCCTGCAGTTGCCTTGGATGTGATCAGAAGTGTGTGTGTGTGTGTGTGTGTGTGGGTGGGTGGGTGCGTGCACACATGTGCCCGCTCATACATGGGGGCAGGGGAGGGGACTTGACGTTCAAAATAGCCATGAGGCAGACTCTCAGGCTGACACTGGCGACTAGTTCATGGGAAGATGATGGAATGGACCAGATGGAGTCATATGCACATGGTGAGGGTGTTTTCTGGCCCCAAGCCCTACTGCCATTGAGCTATGATTCAAGCACCTATCTTCATACGGGACACAGGAACCCTCAACTGGGACCTTGACCTTGAGTTCCTCTTCTGTTCTCCCTATGACAGCCAGTACCCATCATAGGGCATAACAACATTGGTCCCTTCTGTGGACACTATGCAGGAAAAACTCCAGGAGCTTTTCTGTACAATCTCTTACTGAATCGCTCCAATCCCCATGGAAGAGAACGTTGGTCTTTTTTCGTTGACAAGGAAACTGGCTCATCCCAAGTCTCCCAGCTGGAGGGTAGCAAAGATGCATCTGGAAGCCAAGATGGAAACTGTCCCAGCCAACCCACTCCTGGTCCCAAATTGGGGACCCTGCTCATTAAAATTCTGCTGCTTAGGCTGATGCCCTGACCTCTGTGCACAGTAGATCTGGGGCTTCCTCTCCCATCCCTGGGGTCATTCAGGAGGCCCGGCACCACCTGAGGGGCCTGGCCAGGTGGGACAGAAAAGCCTTCCCATTGGCTCCATGACCATGCCTAAAACCAGGGGAGCTGCCTGCCACAGGAAAGTCCCATTATTGGGTAGGGGCTCTGAGTGGAGAAAACGAATAACCAAAGCTGTGGTGGAGGATGGGGCTGGAATCTAACAGCCCGAGAGTTCCAATCCAGGCTCTGCTCTGTTGTGTGACCTTGGACAAGTCTCTTTACCTCTCTGACCTTCAGATTCCTAATTCATAAAAGGAGGATTATAGCCACAAATTTCTTTTTGGGTCATGGTGAGTGGGGCCTAAGATAATGGCTGGCCTATCCCTACAACAGTGCCCGACTCATAGTAGGGGCTCATCTTATGCAATTTCTTTGTCTTCCTCTTTCCACCTCCCCTGATTTCTTTTGGTACAGATGACATAGCTTGTAATTTTCAGGAAGCTTGTTACTAAATAGCAAACAGGACACAAAGGACATAATCACAGAGAAGCCAAAATGGGGACATTATCGATTTAATTCTTTAACGTTAAAAAATTAAGCTTCTGAAAGAGCCTTTCAATCAAGCATATTGTGTGGTTCCAAAAGCCCCAGCAGGGTGAGCACAGTGCATGCTGTTCCATTCACATCGCAGCTCTGCCTCTGCGGGGTTAGTCCTGGGACAATAGTGGATGAGGAGCTCCAGAGACCCCCAGCTGGGCATCGCCACCCCTCCCCTGGGGCCCCCACAGCTCCTCTCTCTTCCTTGCCTTTTCTGGGGTGTGGCATCTGAGCTTTCTGCAGTCTGTTCCGTGCCCCACAGTGTCCAACAAAAGGTCTCTGTGTAGCTGACCAAAAAAATAAAATGACCCAAGGAGTGGCTGGAAGAAGGAATGAGTGCTTCCCAGGCCTTGGAGCCACAGGAGGGTTTCCTATGTCTCTGTGGCTTTCTGTGCACAGGACAGGCAGGGTTTGTGGAGGGTTGACTGGTTCTGTGTGTACACAGCAGGTGCTCTCCATCCACGCTGCCTCCATGTGCCTCCAGGTTCCTCCAGGACACAGTCATTTGTCGCTGCTCTCTCTGGTCCTCAGTTTTAAGGACCCTCTTTCTCTCCATTCTCATTTTAGCTCCACATCCATCCCAAATTTCAGCTGATTACCTGATGCTTGGCTTGACTTCACCCAGCTTCTCTCCAGGCTATGCCTCGAGCCTCATAGAGCATTTCTACCAGCAGCTCCCCACCCTCCACGTCCCCCAGGCCACGGGATTCAGGGCTCAGGTCTTCTCCAGCAAGCTGAGCTGGTTGGTCTGGATTAAAGTCCTGATTCCAGCACTTACTGTTTATATGCACTTAGGCTTGTTACTTTGTCTTTCTGACCTTCAGCACAAGTCTTCGGAGGGGAAGTCCATCACCTACGGTCACACACTGGGCACTGCTGAGTGATGGCCAAAATCCCAGACCCCAGACCCTAAAGCCAACACAGGCGGTGGTTTCCTTAATGAGAATGTTTCTTCCATCTCAACTTGGGATGCTTTTCTCCTCTCATCTCTGGGGCTCTGCTTCCTCTTTCTCCGTCTTCAGGGAAGGATGGGCCACTTCCAGGGCTGACTTTGAGCAGTGATGAGGGGCCTAGTTGCATGACCGTGGACAAGTCACTTGCTCTCTGTATTTCAGTGTCCTGTTCTATAAAATGAGGAATACACTGGCACCCTTCTCGTGCCGTGTAGGGTATGTTCATAGGTTCTGGAGATTAGGATGTGGACATCTCTGTGGGGACCAGCTGTTTTGTCTGGTGACCGTATTGGCAAGGCGTGTGGCCCGCAGACTCTTCATGCCCACCTGGAGCATGAGGCCAGGGGCGTCCCGGGGATGGAGAGACTGTTGGGGACACTGGTATCAACAAAGGAACAGAAACAAGGATGGAGTTCACTATCCTAGGAAAAGTATCCTAGGGGTTTAGGGGGCTTGACCAGAGGCAAGAGAAGGGCTCTATCTAACCCGGGCCCATGTTGGTAGCAGAAGGAATCATTTTATGAAGGACTCGGAATGGTGTCTATTTAAAATGCTCTCACTCCTTTCCTGCCCCACCCCCTTCCCATCTCGCCCCCGTGAGGTTCTTTGGCCTAGACGACTAGACAGAAAGAGCCTGGTCACCCCGTTCCGTGGGGGTAGATAGTTGCTGACACAGGTGGAGGATGACGTCTCCATCCCGCTGAAGGTCACGCGTCCTGTGGGAAAGCTGCAACTGCGGACCATGGCCACCAGATGGCAGAGCGGGGAGCCACCAGAGACTAGACTTCACTCAAGGCACCTGGGCAGAGGCTTGGGAGTAGCATTCCGATAGGCTAACGATTCAGTGGTTTAAGTCTTCCCCACTGTATTGAAAAACATGGAAAAAATGCTGATAATGATTATTTTTCAGGTGATGGGAAAATGATCACTTCATTTGCTGTTGGTGAAAGTGGGATCAAACTGTAAACTTTTCTTACACTTTGACTCAACCATCCTCTTTCTAAGGCTCTATTATATATTAATTATATTTTGTATTCACACACACTCAAACATACGCTTTTACAACAGTATCATTTATAATAGGAAAAAATAGGAGAAAAATCTGAGATGGGAAAGAAATATTTATCATTATAATGGAATATTACACAGCCATAAAAACACAGATATATGGTCCAAGATACAGTTGAGTGAGTATATCATGTCATAGAACCATATATATTTATATGTATTCTTTTTTATGTATGTGTACATAAACACATAAATATATGTATTTTTGTTGATTTTTAATAAACTACCTCACTACATTTTTAATAATGGTTATCCTGTTGGGGGTAGAACTTGGGGAGAGGCATTTCTACCTTACATTCTTCTGTATTGTTTAAATTGTTTCCACTTTCCTTCATAACTAACTCAATAAAGGTAACATTGATATATTAATTTCTCTATAGATCTTACTTGAATTTTACCATTTTCCCTTCTTTTGGGGGTAGGGGTAGGGCATCCAGGATCCACATTGCATTTAGTTGTCATATTTTCTTAATCTCTAATCTATGCAAGTTTCCCAGTGTTTTTTTTTTTTTTCATTTTTCATAACTTTGATACTTTTGAAGAATACCAGCCAATTATTTTGCAGAAAGAGCCTTAATTTGAGTTTGGCTGGTGTTTCCTCATGACCTGATTGAGGTTATACATTTTCGGCAAGAATACCACGGACGTGACGTGCTGTCCTTCTCGGGGTGTCATTATTGCTCATGTTGATCTGTCTGCCCACCTGTGAGATTAACACATGCCTGTTAGGCTTCTTCACTTCACATAAGGTCGCCATTTCTCTGTTTGGATTTAATATGTATCTTGTAGGGGAGATACTTGGAGGTTATGCAAATACCCTGTTTCTCATTATATGTTCACTGGTACTTGCTTGTGACGCTTATTACCTTGGAGTTGGTAAGTTTCTATTTCCATCAGTTCATCTACATTTATTAACTGGAATTCTTTTGTAAGAGAAAGATCTTTCCTCTAATCTATTTAGTCAATGCTTTATTTATGCCAATATGGATAATTAAGATGTTTTAAAAATCAATTCTGTGCAACATTAGTACAAATTAAAAATCTTGAATTTTTTTTTTTTTTCAGAAAGAACCAATAATATTTGGGAAGACAATTTCCAATCATGCAGAGCAAGAGAGAGCAGGGGCTTTTGAAGGCAGGAGCCCAGCCTTGGGGGCGAGAGCAGAGCCTGAGCCTCCTAGCAGCACAATTCTAAATTTCATTCCTTCCACGGTGAAATGGCGCAGAGAGGTTAATGCGATAAAGCATGCTGGAGCTGGGGTGAGAATCCACATCTGCCTCACTTGAAGACTCACATGCATCCCACCATCAAAAGAACGTGACCTTGGAGGTGCCTGAATTTCTGTGCCTATGAATTCTCCCAACTGTGTCAAGCGTAACCTCATCTTCTCTTCCACGAGGGACTCAGGCTGGAGACTCACAGCCCTGGGGCACCTTAGCTGCTGTCTGACAGACTCACCTGAATCTTGGAGACAAGGTTTTCTCGTCAAGATCCTTCCAGCCCTTCCCCACCTGAGCATGACCCCATGTGCCTGCAGTTCTCATCTGCAGGTAATTTAATTCCTGCTCAACACTAAGAGGTGAGAAATCAATCATGTGTGTGAGTGTGAGCACATACCTGCAGGTGTGTGCACAGTGTGTGTGTGTGTGTGTGCTGTGTGGTGGCATTGTGGGGAGTGAATTGGAACCAGATAAAACACCCCCAACCCTGGAGGTCTGTTTAAATCCCATTGTTCCCAGCAGGGACCTCCCATTCTGCTTGTAGTTTAAATGTGCTGAAAGCTCATGTTCTCTCTGGGTTTCCTGGAGGACAGTTCAGATTTTTACTTTTTGGCATCACAGGCAAATCCTTATTTGACCTTCTGGACTACATCCCACTGCCAGCCCATCACATGGCTCACAGCACCTGTGTCGTCCTTCCTAGCACAGCCCCCAGTGCACTGGTGTTTCAGGAATTATTTGACTTACACCGGACATCCTAGCACCCTGGCAGACAGCTACCACGTTTCCTTCTATGAGCAAGGTATGTCTCCATAGGTAGAGAATGGGAGACTTGGGGAGCATCGTCTTCCTCTAATTTGCACCTGGGTATTGCACACCAGTTAGCTCAGCAAATGGTGATTTACTGTAGGAAGCTCGGAGTTTTCTGAAAACACAAAGGTTTCCTGTTCTTCAACCTGGGACTGATTTGGGAAGTGATTTTATGTTCATAGAGGGTCATCAGTGGATCCGATAGTTAAATAGCAGGGCAGGTTTCCTTATTAACACATTATTGAGCCGCAGTTTTATAGCAAAGCTAATGCAAGTGCAAACACGAGATAACATGCAGAAACTAGGTCCATCTGTTCATTAAGATAGCCGCAGGTGTGACTCCTCAGAAAGTGGGCGCTGTGCACACCCCTCCCGGTGAAGGGCCCGCAACAGGCCCGTGATGTTCCCAAGATCGCCACAAGGTGGCACTGCTGCCGCTTCCCAGACCTGACCGCAGGGACCCGCAGTAGCGGCTACCGTTACCACTGTAAAAACTGGTTCGCGAGTTAGAAGGGATTGCCTAACGAAAACCCTGCTTGACAGGCCTTGAATTTTTGGGTAACGATGGAGGCTTCCTCGCAATGAAGGCTTTTGGAGAAGGCCTCCGGGAAAGGCTTGCCTGCCGACTGTGTTTGCCTGGGTCTCCCTTCAGGGGAGGAGAGCTGGCCGCATCCTGAAAGGTCCGCCTCCCCGCAGAGCCGCGGCAGCTGCGAGCCCTCTAGGTTGGCCTCCAGCTTCCGCCTGCCCGAAGTGGGTCTGTCCGTCCTGGCCGCTGGCCTCTTCTCCCGCGATCCAGCCTGTGGGTTAGCAGTTGTTCCACTGAGCTGGGGCCCATGGGTGGTGTGAGGATCTGTGCTTCCTGCTTAAGGTCTGGTAATTAATTAATTAATTATGGTAGCTCCGCCAGGCACTCGTCCGTTCATTCGATGTGCACGGAGCTCTTGCACTGTGCTAGGAGATGCGGTTATGACAGCAAATAAGACAGCCCGGGGTTTGGACTGCAGTGATACCTTGGGCCCATGCCTGTCCTGAGCCCACCTGATTCTGGCCAGCCCTTGCCCGTAGTGGGGGCTCCTTTATCTCTGCCCCAGATCGGACCCCGGAAAAGGGCCAGCGGAGGCTGAGTGCCCCTGACTGTTGGGGGTCCCCTTGCCCCCCTGAACTGCAGTTTCTTTACACCAGGTGAGCTCTGAGCATGTGTCTTGTTGAGCATTCATTGCTCCTGAACCCTGAGCCCCTCCCCCTTACTTCTTAGTCCTGTTCTTCCAAATTCTTGATGCTAATCCAGTCCCCCAGGGGTCAGGCCCGGGGACTGAGGTGGGAGGAGGGCAGTTCCAGCCTTGAGAAGGGCACCATGACACTCCAGATAGAGTCAAGGGACTTATACCCTGTCACTGTCATCCCCCCCCCCCAAATGTTGGCACCAAATCTTAGCTCTGCTGCCCTTCAGCTCACTGTCCCATGCATCCAGGACCCGATGTTCCCAACCCCAAGCTTCAGCGAGATTCGAGGCCTGTGCCCAGCCTCCCTTTCTTCTTTGTTCCCACTACCCTGACTTCAGTGCAGACCAGGGGTGAGCTGGGAGCTGGGTTTGGGGGATTGACCACTCCTGGGGCAGTCAGAAACCCCAAGTTTAGGGTGAAGCCAGGTTGGGAACCAGAGAGGGCCCTGGCAGTCAAAAGAGAGCAGGTGACTTGTTAAAAGTGACACTGGGGAATTTTGCCACATGTCTTATTGGCTCAACAGCATCTTTTTCTTTGGACATGCTGCTGGGGGCACAGCACCTGGTGACAACTCCAAAGGTGGACCTAACCCACCTGCAGGGAAATAGCATTTCAAAACCCTTCCTCTGCGGCCCAATGAGAGAGCTGTGGTCTCAGTGAAGAGGCCACTGCAGTTGCCCAACTATCTTGCGGCCTCTGAGTGAGGCCCTGGAAGGAGCAGCAGGGTCAGCATTACACTGGCAGGAGATCAGGGATGACCACCAGGAACAGACAGCATGAGAGATGCCATTAGGGTTCTGCCAGGGGAAGGAAGGGGTCCAGGGGCTGCTTGCTGCTGAAGGAAGGAGAAGGAAGAACCACAAAGCCAGGAGGCAGGGCTTACTCTTCACTTAGAAGTGCCACCAGCTGGCCCAGCCCACCCCACCGGGCACCCTGGGACCCCTGCATGGGCCACAGCTGCCTGGGTCACAGTTCTGCCTGAACCACAGCTCTGCCTTTTCAGACAGAGCATCATCTGTCACTGGGAAAGGACAGAAAGTCAGCGGGGGGTGCCTTGGAGTCCCATGGAGGTGGCTAATTAACCTCTGAAAGTCTCATGTTTTCTCATCTGTAAAGTGTTTATTTATTTATTTATTTTGAATAATGATTTCCTTGTAAGTTTGCTCTGAGGATTGAATGAGATAAACTGGTCTGGCACAGTATCAGGCTCACAGCGAGCACCTTAATTCTGGACGCATTGATCTCAGAAATCCCAGGTTTGTCTTGGAGCCTTTCTTCCAGGCTCCAAGGTCACAGTTGCAGTCACCTGGTGGGCCAGCTGTCCTCCTGCCCACCCTGCACCGCGTGCAGGAAACTCAGTCTCTCATAGCACAGGTGTTCGTGAAGGTGTCAGTGCCAAATAATAAATGGTAATGTCTCACATTTGCGGGGCGTTTCACAGTGTCTCCACATCTGTTGCCTCAATGGAAGCAGCATTAAGTCTTTCCTGGAACAAAGACAGAGTGTAAGTTAACTTTTGAGCCAACCCACTTTGTAGCGTCTTGACAGTAACCTGACTCCTTATTATCCTCATTTTGTAGTAGATGAGAACCATTTACCCAGCCATAAAACTGAGTGTGACCTTATACTTCCCCCTCTTCATTTCTCCAAGAACCAGATCTTCCACCCCAGTTGCTGCTGTCTGTCCCTGCCTCTCACTTGGAGCTAAGGTATAGGTTCTGTTTCCTCAGCCTCCAGTGTCCCTTCCTCCATCCCAAGGTCCACAGCAATGGCTCTAAGAGTAAAGAGTCATCATGCTACTCCTCTGTCTAAAAAGGAATATGTGACTTAGCTGAGAAAGTCCCCTCTTTTCTGTGATTGGACCCCTTTCCACCCCCCACTCTCTCAACCAATTGTTTGAGTGTTCCTCCAGTCCACATGCCCTGGGGAACAGGCCACTTCCTTTCCTGTGACACATAAGCCCATCCACACCTGGCAGGACTTACCTTTCCAGCATTATGTTTCATCACGGCTGACCTCACACGCCCCTGCCCTAGCCGGGGCAGATTCTGCTAGGCCTGATGGTGTCCTGGTATTATCAATATGTTTTTAGAGGGGGGCAGGGAGGGAGAGAGGGGGAGAAACATTGATCGGTTGCCTCTTGTATGAGTCCTGTCAGGGGACCTGGCCCACAACCCAGGCATGTGTCCAGACCAGAAATCAAACTGAGACCTTTTGCTTTGTGGGATGACGCCCAACCCACTGAGCCACACAGGTAAGGACTATAGATATGCAAGTATATATTTTTGAGAGGTGTGCTTTGAAAAAATCACGAGTTCAGCTCTTTTCTGTTTTCAAATGAATTAATTCCCGTTATCTTTAGTTACTCCTCTTGTCTGCTCTTGTTAGGATTTCTTGGCTGTGTTCCTCCCCGTTCTGCCCCCAGCTCCAGGTGGGCTCAGTCTCCCTTGGCAACAGCGAGAGTGGGAAGAGCATCTGAGCAGGAGTCTTCTTAGCTTGTTTTGATGTTAGAATTTGCATCTCTGGTGCATGGTTACATCCACCCCATGGAGGGTGGAACCGTGAGAGCATCTGTGTGTATGTGAATTTTTACCTGCATTGACTGCCAAGGGTATGGGGAAGGAAGTCAGTCCGTAATGCCCTCGAAGTCTTGAAATCTACAGACTTGGTTTCACACATTTATAAAGTCATCCTTCCATTTCCCCCCTCCATTCAGATCCCTATTTGTATCTCTCACGGGGGAGGTTTCTATCCTGGAATTGGGTTAGGCAGGCACTTCTTGGGGTTTCTTCAGTCGTGCTATTTTAAAATAGGATTTGTAGTCCTGAGCAACCTTCTTTGGTACCTGTCGGGTAATAATGAGGAAAGTGCAAATCCAGTGGCAGTAATACTTGTACAAATGCACAGAGATGCATGAGTTAGAATGTTTGTTGCAGCAGTATGTATAATATCTAAAATTGGAAACAACGGAAACGTCAGTCAATGGTGGACTTGTTAAATAGATATGATTATATCCATAAAAAACGAACATGATGTCACCACTGAGAGAAGTCTGTATGTACTAATATGGAAACTTGCCATTTATATAGTTAAGTGAAAATCACTAATTTTATGGAAAGTATGAAAGTTTGATTCCATTTCATTAAAAAAAAAGATTATTATATACAAATATGAGAGGGGGGTATCCAAAAAAACCTGGAATTTATTTACAAGAAATTGTGTATGTATTCTTACATGTTTTAGAAAACTTGAGTCACCTTCAGAGTACTCTCCACTGGGATGTTTTTTCCACTGCTTACAACAGTTTTTAAACCCATCTATTTTGATGCCTTTTAGTGCTTCTGTTTTTTGTTCCACCTCTTCCGCATTGGCAAAACATTTCCCTTTGAGGACTTTTTTCATCAGGGGAAACAAAAAGAGTCTCTCGGGGTGAGATGGGGTGAATAGGGAGGGTGGAGCACAGAGGTCATGCTGTTTTTGGTCAAAAGCAGCTGAACACTCAGCGTGGTGTGGGCACTGTCATTTGCAGTCTCAAGCACTTGATCCCCTTCCAGTGCGGACAGAGTCGAATCGCCTGGCTTATTCACAAATGGGTCGCAGATCCATACCTTCCCGCAGCTCCGGGGTCTTCCGTGGTTGCCAAGTAAAGCTCGGACTCTTGAGAGCTGAGATAAGGGATCTGCACCAGCTAGGAGGAAGGAAGCCCTGGCCCAGGCTCTTTCAAAGTCTCTGCTGACGTTTGAAACGTGTCAAAAAATCCCAATGTTCACCCATCATCCCCATAATTCATTTGGCTTTGAATTCAGCCACTCGATCTGCTGACTTGAACACACTTGTCATCCTCCCCCGAAGCGACCGATTGAGTTTGTTGAGCAGGTTGAATACGTCACACAAGTAAGCAAGTTTTGCAGCTCATCCTGTGTCACTGAAATGTGCTGCCTGCCGGCGGTGACTATTTTTCTGAAAGAAATTTCCGGAACAGTTCTTGTAACTCAACCTTTGGCCACCGGCCTACCTTTAGAAGCCGTCTCACTTCTGTATCTAACGGAAGACCTGTGCGCTCTGCGTCCACCTCCTCACAGAGCTGCGCGAATAGATGTGAATTAAGGGCATGTGCTTTACTGTGGCTGGTCATTTTAATCACATCCTGCCACACGTGAAGGTGACAATTTTCTGCGAGCCAGCATTTCTCTGTGGATGACACAGTGCGGAGACTCACATTCAGAAGCGACCTCTTTGACCCGAGCAGGAAATCAGAGCCGTCTAGTCACGGCAGCTGCTGTCCGTGCGTACGCCGACACAAAATGAGCAACTCCGTTTTCCCGATGTGATCATTCAAAGGCTTCAGTAATTCTGCAGCTGAGGTGCTGGTTGGCAACAATAGTGCACATAACATATCCTCGTGCACATCCTCCTGAAAATATGTTGCGCAGACCCAAGCATTTTTGCCTGGTCAACATTGGTAAACTCATCAATCAGGATTACGTATCACAATGACTCCTTAACCCTCTTTAGCATTTGTACCTCAGTAACCTCTGCGATTTCATTAATTCATCTAGCTGAAAGAGGAACACATGCCACCTTCTGAACTATAGCTTCTCCTAAAAGTTCACGACGAATGTCCTTAGCAGCAAGCAGGATCAACTCTTCACCAATAATAAAGGGTTTCTTAGCTTTAGCAACGCAGTGAGCCATGAAGAATGAAGCTCTCAGTGCAGGCACATTTGATGAAGTAGGTTGCCCTCAATAGTTACTCCTGTTCTTCATGCTTGCATTTTTTTCTGTTTTTAATTTTGAAAAACTCCAAAGGCTTGTCTTTTTATTATATAAAAAAAATATTTTATTTACTATTTCTTATCGGGGAGGAGAGAGAGGCAGAGAGGGAGAGAAACATCATTGTATGGTTGCCTTTCACCTGCCTCCAGCTGGGGGCCTGACTGGAGACCTGACTTGCAACCTGGTTATGTGCCCTGGCTGGGTAATCGAACCAGCGACCTTTGGGTTCACAGGCCAGCAGTTTTCTTTCCTTCACCATTGGTTTTGTGTGGATTTTCCTCATTTCACTTAGCGTAGCCTTCTCTTCTCTTCTCTTCTGTGTTTGCTGTACTCAAGCGTATCTGTCCAGTCTGTGAGTATCTTAATCACCAGCATTTTGAACTCTGCGTCTGTTAGGTTGGCTGTACCCTCATCACTTAGCTCCTGCTGGAACCTCTTTTGGGCCATACGTCTCTCACTCCTCAACATGATAGGCTCCCTCCTTCCTCCCTCCTCCCCCTCCCCCTCCCCTCCCTTTCCTCCTCCTCCTCCTCCTCCTTTTCTTCTTCTTTTTACCGTGTTATACTGGTACATGTTTACTGGTTATAAGCACACATCCTAGAACAAGAGTGGCCGGGTTTATATCCCAGTCTTGCTGCTCACCAGCTTCGTAAACTTAAAATACTTCTCTTTACTGCACCTCATTTCCATATCTGTCCAATCAGGATGCAACAGCAGTTAGCTCCTAGTGTTGAGGTTAGGATGACCCAGAAACTGAGTGCAGCCTCGAGACCACTGCCTGTATGCGATGTTTTGGCTATTTTTTTAATGTGATTCTGGTTACAATGCACACAGCTGTGTGAGCTCCTGTCTTCCTCCGTCCTGTTGCTGTGAAGTTTTGATGGTCCCGAGGGTTCTCTAATGAAAAATCAACAGTTGCACAACTTTGAATACCCTCCAAACAGGCAACAGCAACAACTGCAGACTCTGGCTATTTCGCCTGCCCATCTGGAAGTATCAGGAACGAGAAATGTGGATCAACACTGGTTCTTTGACTACAAATTGCAAAAGGCCGGAGAACTCAGGAGCAGAACTAATCAACACGTTCCTTGCTCAGTCCCAAATGCCAATTGCAAAAGGAACTGGGTGGAAAACCCTCGAGCATACATCCAGGGTTTCCCGTTTGTATTTAGTCTCCATGCAGAGTGCAGGGCTTTGCAGGAGAGCGGGTACCTTTTTAGGGATGGGCGGGTGAGGGGGCAGGTATGTCTTTAGGGATTAGAGGTACCTCTGTTTCCTCTGTTACACACACTTCACTTCTTGACTTGATTTAATAATCAATTCTCCAACACTTCCTTTTGGCTTCCTTTCATTTATAAGTGTCCCTAAATCAGTGTGTGAACAATGTACTTTCTACGCTAAAGAGCTGAATCCATCACTGTCCATATTAACATCACACTGACGTTGCTATAAAGTCCACGCTTTTTACTGTGGTGTAAGTCATTGCAGGGAGAAGGCGCTGGTCTTCACAGGACATCACAAGGCAACTCCAAGGCAAGAACTGGGTCTCCCCGAGTTTGGGAGGAATGGAGATTGTGCAGGGGAGCCTGTCCCAGCCGGGAGTTGGAAGTGCCTCTTGTGAATGAGTAGGGGCTGGCATTCTCTTGCCAGTGTGTGTTGTGACTGTGTAAAGTGTAACATGCACAGTGAGTCCCTTAGTGGAGATGCTGTGAAGAGGTGCGATGTGAGCTAGAGGCCAGGAAGAAATGTAGGATGTGGTTCGTGCACAAATAAATAGAAACGTCGGTAAAAAGGGAAATGACACAAGAAAGAATAAAATGAATGGCAAGTAGGGAGCCAAGGTTCTGATCCTGGTATCTCCCCTGCCAGGTAAGTATGGGAGCCAAGGTTCTGGAAACTGTTTTTAAGTCAGGGCAGGGTACCAGGGTCACGAGGCTACTGGTGGCAGGCCTGGGTCAAGGATGTTAACTTAGGAAGCTCTTTGGGTTTTTTTGGTTTGTTTTGTTTTAAAGATGTTACTTATTTTTAGAGAAGGGGGAAGGAAGGGAGAAAGAGAGGGAGAGAAGCATCGATGCGAGAGAGAACTTTGATTGATTGCCCCTTGTAAGGGCCCTGACCAGGTACGAATTCTCAACTCATGACCAGGAATCCAACTGGTGAGCTTTGGCTTTGTGAGGTGGTGCCCAACCCACTGAGCCACACCAGTCAGGGCAGGAAGCCCTTCTTTTCTTCTTTCTTCAAGACCTGAAGGGGGTAGGTACTGGCTCAATCTAGGATTAGACTGGGGTCCACTGAGGGTCTTGCATTGGATTCTGGGGGTCTATGAATTTAAATAGGAAAATATTACATTTTTAGTTTCACTAATATCTAATTGAAATTTGCCATTTCCTTCAGTTATTGAATGCAGGCAAGAGACTGTAACAGTATTAGCAGTATCTGTGACTTTGTTACCAATAAAAATCACCATTATTTTACTTTTATTTCCTATTGCAGTATTGCAACTATCTCACACATTACCCTTGCTCATGACTGCTATGAAATTATGGAAGTTACTAGATCCTCTGATAGATCTCATTGTCTGATGCATTAATAAAGCAGCACATATATGTCTATGTCGCATTAAAACATTTTGATAAGTATTTTATTATCTTTGGTCTCCTTTGTAGTCCATTGTGTTTTATTTTATGCTTTTCGAAATATTCTGAGAAGCAATTTATAGGCTTCAACAAATTGTCAAAGTAATCCTTGGACAAAAACGTCAAGAAACTAAGTGAGATGGCATGGAAGGGGATAGACAGTTAGGAGGAATCCTACCTTCTGAACCTAGGGGAACGGTTTGGTCAAAGAGAAGGGTGAAAAGATGATCTGGGAGGTGCTGGGACCCAAGTGTCTAGACTCTTGACCCCCAGTGCTGCTGCAGCCTGGTCCTGGGTGGTGCTCAGGTATGCCTGGCCCCCAGGGCCACCAATGGACTGGAGGGACCTGGGTTCCAGGTGTTGTTGTTCCAGGCAGGTGGACCTGGGTCTGGAAGGACCTGGGTCTGGAAGGATTAGCTGGGGCAGAGATGCTGGCTGCCTCATTGGTCCCAGGTTCTCCACCTGATAACTGGGTCAGCAGATCTGAGCTGGAGAGCCAGGGTTTGCCTTAGATCGACTGTATTAGCTTGGATCAGCTGTGCATCTTCTGAGCCTCAGTTCCCTCACCTATGAATCACCATTCATTCAGCTCCTATTGATTAAGCTCCAAGTGCTGAGCAGGAGAATAATACCGCTATGGTCATTAAGTGGATTAAATGAGGTGCTGCATCTGAAGGCACTCTGAAAATGGATGCTCTCGTTGAAGCAGTGTTTTTAAAAAAAATTATCCAATCTTTTTATGCTCTTGAGTGTAGTTGTCTTTTGAAGAAAGGAGGCTTGAGTCTTTGCAAAAAGGGTCTCACCGTGGGGGTTTGCAGCTCCACTGGGCCAGCCTTTCCGATCATCTGACAACGCAGTGAAAAGTGTCAGGATCAAATTCCAGTGCGTTCTTCCAGATGAGGCCAGACTGCTCAATTCAATTAGAGCTGTCAGCCTGGCTAACGGTTATTTATGCACTGAAGCACCCTGATAATTAAACTCATTCAAAGTCACGATGATTGGTTACTTAAGAGGCCCAAATAACCGTGAGGAGTATAATTTGAGTGTACGCCACCCTGTTGGGTTTAGAAGCACAGCAGTTTGTTGCAAGAAGGACAAAGGAAAAAATGGTCATGGGTCGGCGCCGAGCATGACTATTATGGCATGTGGGGCAACCCTGCTGTGGTCCAGCAGGCACCCCAAGTCTTAAAGATACCTGTTCTCTTGGCAGAACAAAGTAGGCACACTGATTCCTAAGCGCTAACGGAGTTCTGTCTCCCCAAGCTGGAGGCCTTCCGCAGACAAAGGTGCGGGCCCATCAGCGAAGATGACAGCTTTTGCTACGTTGTCCGCTCAGGCCTTGGCCACCAGCCCCATCCTTGACAAGCAGAGACCACTGAGTGTGATGCTGCAAAGTTTTGGCTCTGGGATCACACCCAAACCCCATCTCTTCCATTGACTGGCTGGGTTACCCTGTTGGCTGGCTAGCCTCTCTGAGCCTGTTTCTTTATCTGCAGAAGTGGGGAGAGTGGTAACTACCATACTAGGTTTTCTGAAGATTAAACAAGAGAATGATTATAATGCATTGGCACAGCGCCTGACCTACAGTAAATGCTAAATAAATGTTAGTTGTCGTTAGCCTTATTATCATTGGAGGGTCGCCGTGGGAGGGAGCAGGCTCAGTAAGCCCTCCCTGGGTGCGTTGCTGTGCCTTCTTGCCCTCCGTGTCCCGTCTTCTGCACTTGGTGGCCTCCCTCTCTCTGTTCCTTGTAAAATTCTAGCACATTCTCTCCTGGCCCTTCAGTTCTAAACCTTGTCTCACATCTCCTGCAAGAACAGAACAAATGAACCTTGGCTTTTATAAGGGGCAATAGGATTCTGATAGGAAAGTTCGTTACAATCTTGGGCAAGGTTAGGAAATGTCACCTTCTGACCTCGAAGCTTGGAAAATTAGAATAAGTGAGAGCAGGGGAGGGGAAACAGTTGCTCCTTAAAGTAAAGGGACAGTTGCTCCACTTGCGAGTGGCAGGTTCTTGGGCTGAGCCTTTCTTTGCCTTGGGCTGTTGTGGCTGACAGCTGTTGGTCCACCACAAACTCATTCTCTTCCCCTCCCAGCAGTGTGTTGTTGTCATCAAGAGGTTCCTGTCTAGCCAGAAAT
Source organism: Noctilio leporinus (assembly GCA_004026585.1). NCBI lineage: Eukaryota > Metazoa > Chordata > Mammalia > Chiroptera > Noctilionidae > Noctilio > Noctilio leporinus. Next base: position 134,469 of record PVIW01001674.1, on the reverse strand, counting down.
TTCCTATTTCAGCTGCCTGTGCACTGAAATGGGGCCATATAACTGGTTCTCCCCAAAGGGTTGTGAGTGGCAGTGACGTGTGTCATTTCTGAGCTGAGGCCTTTAAGAAGCTGGTGGGGCTTCTCCAGGTTCTCTGTTTCCTTTGGCTGAAAACAAAGGACTTTGAGGCTCAGGGGGATGGCGGGACCACAAAATGTAAGGTACCTGGGTCCTTATTCAACATGCAGAAGAAAGCCACCTGTCAGCCAGAAATACTTGTGTTGGTCATTTCAGTGAATGAGGAATACATTTCTATTGGGTAAAGATTGTTGGGTTTGTTTGTTTTAGCAGCTGGTGTGGTTCTAACTAATAAAGCTGTTGTATGTAAAATGGTATACTGATGGGAAGTGCTCCACAAACCCAAGTTGCAAATCTTCCGTTCATTGATTTATTCATCTGTTTTATTTGTTTTAAAAACAAATAAACAAATATTTGTTTTAAAAATGAATATTTATTGAGTACCTCTGAGGCTCTGTTCCAAGAGCTGTAGGTACATGACAAGGGTCCTGCTGTTATAAGGAATTTATACTCTGGTTAGAGAATGCAAGCAAGTAAACTGATAATTCAGGTAACTTCAGAGAATGGTAAGTGCTATAAAGCAAGCAAAACAGGGTGAGGTGATGGGAAATGACAATATTTTAGTAAGATGGTCAGCAAAGGCCTATTTAAGGAAGTGACATTTGAGCTGGGGCCTGGCTGATGGTAAGCATCCCCTTCCTCTCTTCCCACATCAGGGATGCTCCAGCCATAGCAAATGACTTGTCCTTTTAGACCATGAACCTTGCTGCCCTACGCTATTGGAGCACCTGTCTCCTTGTAGACCCAGCTCCTTCTTAGCAGCCCCGGGAAGATGGACTCCTCAGGCAGAAAGCACAGGTCCCTTCTACCTGTGTCCCATCTCAGCCACAGCTGCCTGGACTGTAGCCTGGATGCTTTTTTATGCATCGGTTTTCCTTAGCAGTTTGTGACCTCATTCATTTGCTTTTGTATCCTACACTTGCACGGTGTTGGGCACACCAAATATTTGTGGAGTTACTTTGAATATAAAACCACTGGAAATAATTTTTTTTTTTGGTCCTGTCAAGAGCGTGTGCATAATGAATTATGTTTTGCAAATAGCTTTTGTTTCATCTCACTGTCTAGAACACCAGCCCATTTTATTTATTTTATCACTTTTAACAGATGGAGATAGTTTTATTGCAATAACGTTGATTATGTAGATCATCTTTGTGCTGTTGACTTTTTAAAAAATTGTTGTTCTATTATAGTTATCCCAATTTCCCCTTGTTGCCCTCCACTGCCCCTCCTTCCTCCTTCTCCCACAGTCAATCCCCACCCTGTTGCCCATGTCCATGGGTCATTTACACATGTTCCTTGACTGGACTTCCCCTTTTTTCCCTCCTTTTTCCCTCCCCTCCCCTCTTGTCACTGTCAGTGTCTCTTGACACCATTCCCTTGAACTGTGTGCATGGTGGTGCCTGAGCCAATTTCAGTTAGTATGTGCATAAATATGCATATTTATCAGACAGAGGCTGAATTTGTTTTCTTCTTTTTTCCTTCCCTTTCTTTTTTCTTTTCTTTTCTCCATCTCCCTTGCCCCTTTTCCCTTCTCCCCTCCCTCCCTCCC
>PVIW01001674.1:0-132703 GCA_004026585.1 Noctilio leporinus | reverse complement strand
ATCTCCTTTCGCCGCACTTGTTAGATTGGCAACCAGTGATGCATGGGTTAGCCCATATTTGAGAAATCTCTTCTGTTTGTGAAAAGGTCATTTGGTTGTCATTCCCTGGGGAACCTGTAGCAGGAAGGTGGGGAGCAAGAGAAGAGAGCTCCCATTTGGTGAGAATACCTGCCTGTCAAAGGTCCCAGGTATACAAAATGTCAGCCCCTCGCCCCAGGGCAGGTCATCATCAGAATGCCATTTGTGCTCCAGAGCCCGCCATGGCTCAGGTCAAGGCTAGACTTTTCCCCAAACCTCATCCTTCTTGGACTCTCTTCCTTCCTTCATTTCCCCTCCCTCCCTTGAGGTTGCTCCTGAGAGCATTCCCTCAATGCACCACGAGCATTTGTTTCAAGGTCTGCTTCCAGCAAACTCACTCTGAGGCACCGTCTCTGTGCCCTGTGCAGTGGCTGGTCCTCACAACCACGCCCCGAGGAGGGACCTCCCCCACTGCTTCCCTGGACACACAGGAGACTTCACGGCTTCTCTGAACCCCCTTGATGGTTGGCAGCCCAGTCAGCCAGAGCTTAATGTTAGCTGGGCCACATCTTGCTAGTGAGCAAAATCACTACGTGTCAGTGAGCGAGTCTCAGCTCTGCTTGCCCCTGGGAACGGGACTGGCCATCCCGGTCCACATGGCTGGTGGGACCCATGGACTCTGGGTTTTCTCTGAGGACCTGGTCACATAGCTTTCTTCCCACAGGTGAGCCTGTCCATCTCAAGAATTAGATCTTGGGGTGGGAGGTAGGAGGCCACGCTTAGACCTTAGAGCTTGTGTGTGAGCTCCAATATCCCTTTTCCTAGAGGCCTTTGCATTTATTTGGACATTGTACATGTGCTGGTCATTAATAAAGCCAGGGCCCTTCTTAATCTGCCTGTGGACCTGCAAGTGACTGGCTCCTCAGCAGAAATCCAGAAGGTGAAGGGGAATGAGTGGTAGGTTTTACGCACCAGAGCGCTACCCCAACCCCCTGGCAAACCCTACCAAGTAAATGTTATGATTCCTGTTTGATTAATGAGGAACTTCATTAGGAGGGAACTTGGTAGGCTTACACAGTTTAGATGGCCTGAGCTGGGATTTAGACCTTGGATTGTGTGGCTCCAAAAGTCAGGCTCTTTCATCCGCACCAGAGGTTGGCAAACTACAGGAGGAATCTTGCCTACTGCCTATTTTTGTCAATAAAGTTTTATTAGGACACAGCTGTGTTTGTTACTTACTTTACATTCTGGCTGCTTGTGTGCTGCAGTGGCAGAGCTGAATAGGTCTGAGACAGGAGGGCTCACAAAGCCTAAATGTTTGCAATCTGGACATTATAACAAACATTTGCTGACCCCTGGACTACGCACTGCTCCCTTAGGGAATGAATTTATTTATTTGTTTGTTTATTTATTTATTTATACCCTAGGGACCCCAAGACACTGAGGATCAGAAAGACACCTGAACTTAAAGTCAGAAGATGTGGATTCAAACTCTGGCTGTTGAACCCTAGCGAAGTCACCCATCCTGTCTTAGCCACAGTATAGTGTTGAAGATCAAATAAGGTAACAAAGGTAATGAATGGTTTTCGTTAAAGGTTATTGAGTGCTTACTATGTGCCAAGTGTGTGGGGACAGACATTATCTCTTTTGATCTTTACATGTGGCTGGCACATGGTAGACTTTCAGAAAGAAGTCGAATGAATGGAGCAGGCATTGTTATTCCCATTTCTCAGATGAGGAAACCGAGGCTCAGAGAAGTAAAGTAACTTAGGGCTTGGCTGCCTATGGCCTTAAACACTGTTGGGTTCAGAACAAGCACGAGGGGCCCAGGGTTATGGAGGACAATGTTCTCCTGCTGGGAAGACCTGTGATCTTTGGGGCTGGTTTCCACGGAAGGGAGTGAAGTTTGCTATTCTCTCAGCCTTTCCTTCTTGGTGGAAATTCCATGACTTAATCAGATCCCATTCTATTCCTTTCAGTTCCCTGTGCATTACCTAGGGGCTGGGAGTCAGCAAACCCATCATCTTCGTATTGATGTGCGGCAGTAAAACAAAGATGAGCTGCCTCAGGAAGGGGAACGCTTGGGAGTCATAATTGTTGGAATCACTTGTAGTTTGGGTCTATTTGAGTGAGTCTGAGCCACACACAAGCTAGAAAGCATGTTTGAAAACTTTTCTAGCTGTGGCATTGGTTATTTTGTCATGCAGGAAGATGTGGAATGATCACTCTGCCTGCCCTGGGCAGACAGAGCCGCCTCCACCCACCAGTTACCCTTTAACTATGTGGACAGTTGTAGATGGAATGAAAAAAAATTCTGGAAAACTACTCAGGAATTCGTTAGCCTCAATGAGGAAAGAATTTGAGTTCCAAGAGAAAGGAAATGAATTGATTGGGGGAAAGAGCATCGTCTTAGTTTGGGTTTTCCTGGAAGCTGACACTAAGAAATAGATTGGAAAGCAGGTACTCGGTGTGGGACGGGATTTCAGGAAACACTGGGAAGTGAGACAGAGAAGGGAAGGGGAGCTGTACAGGATATGTTCTCCAGAGGATTGTCATCTTAGGCAAATGGCGATTCACTCCGCTGAGAAACTCGGGAAGTCAAGAACAGTACATGCACTTCTGAATTATGTCCCTCAAAGGATGAGGGAGCTGGGCATTCACTCACCAACTTTCAGCAGCTGCTAGTAGAAGTCTGGCACTTTTAGTTTCCTTGGGGGAGCAGAATGCACAGATAGGAGTTTGTTGGTGTGTCCTGAAATGGTGAGGCATGAGGAGACATGGGTGGGGTACCTACACAATCTACTCAAGCTCCAGCTCTGAAATCGTACTGCCTGGGTGCAGATTCTCCTTCCTATTTGCTTTGTGACCTTGGGCAAGTGACTGAACCTCTCTAGTCTTAGCTGTTGGATAAGAAATAGGATAGTACAGAACTTAGCAGGTGACTGTGAAGATTAAAGAGATAAGGCTTATAAGACACAGGCTAACTGGCATGAGGTAGACATTCAATAGATTTCGCTATTTTTACTAATAACTAGTATACTTATTCCATTGAAATGAAATGGGGAACATTCAGATATAGCAGATTGATATGGGGGGAAAGGGACTGGAAAAAGTGACCCAAGGTTACAGCTAGGAACTACTTGATGTACAATAAAATAATTAATAAATGGAACCTTGGGGGCCTTGCAGAAAGGGGTGTGTTTTGAAAATGGCAGTCAGGACGTAGCTGCGGAAGAGAGGGGATTGGAGTCAGGCCATTCTCAATTCAAGTGTATTCTTCTTTCACCTGAAACATGGAGATCTGGAAACCCTGTTCTGCTGACAGGGCCTGCTTGGCAGGCCCATTGCCAAGCGCCATCTCATCTCCTGGATCTTCTGTGTTGTGTGGAGCCACCGTGGTAATTAGGGACAGAGTTTGCAGAGTGATTGGAACACAGAAGTGACTCAAGAACTTCAAGGACATGAACGCCAAAGACAACAGTTTGTCAGCAGGAGGCAGTATTGCATATGCAGTTGCTTTGGGCTGGTATGAACATGTGGACTCTCAAGCTGCCTTTCAACTCCTTGCTTGTTGGTAGAAGAATCGGTCCAGGTGCTGATGCCCGTGTGGCTGGACTTGTGGGAGTAGCCAACTGACCAGTGTCCTAGAGCAGGATGTCCCAGACGATGGGAACCAGCTGGGTTGCAGGTCAGAATCAAGACGACAATAGACTTTTCTCTGTGCCAAACACTTCACGAGATGATGCCATTTTCCAATCCCAATAGTCAAACGTGGTGCGTCTGCCAGGGTAGCCTGCCTACCCACCTTCCACAGTGCATGTAAAATGAGCTCTTCTAACCAGTGGCTTTCCCAGCAGTTAGTTCTAGGGTCCAGCCTTCCATCACCAGCACCTCCCCCCACCTCCCCACCCGCTGCTTGGTGCATTGAGTGGCTGGCTGGAGCCAAGTTCTCTTCCCCCAGCCTTGGGCCCTGCTGTGTCTTCCCAAGAGGGAAGCCGTTGCACTGGGGGAGCATCACCGGCTCATTGTCACTGGCAACGCCGAGGAAGGGGGAGGACCATTTTGTCTCCGGGCTCAGCAGTGGTTAGCAGACAGCGGCATAATGGCCAGCCAGTGTGAAACTGTGCAAATTGCCTCATAAATAACTCGTAATGCACAGGCACCGGGGAGAGGCCATAGCTCATGGATAAATGACTCCCTGCCATTTCGGGGTATTAAACCAGGGCTAATCTGGACCTCTCCGTGGGGATTCATTAACTGCTATGGGTTTCCCGCATGCAGGCCTGCTGGGACGTGGGCACCTCACTTGGCCCCTCTCTCGCACTGGGGTGGGGGCAGCCCACTTCCGAGAGGGGCCGTTAGGAGGAGAGAGTAAGTACCTTTAGCAAACAAGCCACGGGTGAGCCCTGCAGGAACAATATATTTTCTCTGGAGAACTCGCTTTCTGAGGAAGTCTCTTTGTGGGGTAGAGAAAAGCATAATAATAGTAACAGCTAACATTTATTGGGTGCTTACTCTGTGGCAGACACCGCACTAAGTCTTCTCACGCATTAGCTCAGGTACTTCCCATAAAAATCCCATTAAGTAGATACTATTATTATTAACCTTGTTTTTAGAGAGAAAGAAACCAAGGCTCACAGAGTGTATTAGTTACCTTTTGTTATGTTGTGGTAACAAATGAGCCTGAAATCTCAGTGGTTTAAAATAATTCAGGTTTTTTTTCACCTCCATCTTAAGCTACTCATGGCTCAGCTAACCTACTCCAACCATCTTTATTCCAGCGCCCAGGCTGCAAGGGTACCCTTCTTTGGGATACATTATGATCCTGGCAGAAGAAAAGCAAAGCAAGAAAACTGGTAAAACCAGCGGTGGGTTTCTGCTCAGAATTGGCACATGTCACATTACATTGGCCAAAGGAGGTCACATGGCCAGGACTTCTTTCCATGGGGTGAGGCAGCTGACTGTGTAATTAATAATGACAGGGAAAGTTATTTCGTTTTCTCATAGAGAGGGCAGAAGACGTCAAATAACAATACAGTTGACTCTCGGACAACATGGGGCACCAATCCCCTGCGCAGTGAAAAATCTTCATGTGGCTTTGAACACCCCCTCCTCACGCCCGCACAAACTACTGTTGACCAGGAAGCCCTACCAATAACACACACAGTTGATGAACACACATCTTGTACGTTACACGTGTAATCTCAGCGTAAAGTACTCTCAGCGTAAAGTAAGCTAGAGAAAAGAGCCGTAAAGGAAAAATACATGTACAGTATTTATTGAAAAAAATTCATGTGCAAGTGAACCTGAGCAGTTCCAACCCACGTTGTTCAAAGATCAACTGTAAAATCCGCACGGGCATTGGAGCCCAGATCCTTGTGATGATTTATTTTGTGCTTCTAACCCCTGCCTCCATGGATTTGGAGTTGGGAGGCCTGAGTTTGGGTGACTGTGCACCGAGAAGCTGTGCAACTAAGGGCAAATTGCTTCCCCTCTCTGGGCCCCGGTGTCCCCATCTCAGGTAGAGAGACCTTTAGAAGCAGACCCAAGACCAAGATTTGAACGCAAGTAGTTTATTTGGGAGGTGATTCGGAAGTCTTTCCTGGGAGGACTGAGCTAGTAGGACAGGGAGAGGAAGGAAGCTGATAAAGTGAGTGTTCTCAAACAAGCCATGCTCAGACCCACCGGGGCACAACTCTACTGAGAAACTGTGGGGGATACACACCCGAGCTATCTCACCCGAAGAGTCAAGAAGCTGGGTTATCTATTCCCCAGCTCCCAGGCCAATATTGATTAAGGGCTATTTCTGGGGACATAGAGTCTCCTGCAGCCAGAAAAAGCCCTTGGGCAGTTACATGTTTGCAATAAGCATCCTTGGTGAACTGAAGCTCGTGTCTGTCCAATGAGCAGTGCTGACCAGAAAAGCTTTAAAGGCTCTTCTGCTTTGCGTGCCCCATGCCTGCAGTGCTGCCTGGACCAGCATGTCCATAGCCTGGCTGAAGGTGGGAATCATAAGCATTGGCATGTCCCTCTTACCTTCCCGTGTGGCAGCATGACCCATCTCTTCCGTCTTTGCTTTGCAGGATGCTGTCTCTCCCTCTCGCCCTTCACCGCCCTGGCTGTGCCTCAAGGTGCTGCAGCTCTTGATGCCTGCTTGGGTGGAGGGTACTCTCTCCTACAGACCGTTCTGTGAACAGTCACAAGGAGGCAGCATCAATGATATGCTTATTTGCCATTGCCTCCCGCAAACCAGGCTCTGCCATTCTACACAAAATGCCCTTGTTGCTTTGAAGCTCCCTCCACAGCACTCTGCCCAGCCTTTTCTCCTCCGCCCTTACCCAGCCCCCCTGCTCTCTCCCACCTCAGGCTGTCCCCCCGCCTGGCTCCCCTTCCTGCGCCATCATGTCTTCTGCACCAATGCCCCTGTCGCGTTCGGTCCACCCACATCTCCCTCCAGGACAACTGCAACAGACTCTAATAGTCTTCTACATTAGCAACTCCACCCTGACACAATTTGTGCCTTTCTGTTCATCTATACTTTGGCCAAAGCAACCTCTCGCATATATGAGTGGGCAGAGAAATAGCAAAGCATGCTGGTTAGGAATGGAGACCCCAGGGACTGGCTCTCTGGGTTTAAATCCTGTACCTGCCACTATGAACTATGGGAATGTGGGCAAACCACACATGCTCTCCAGGGCTCAGTTTCCTCATCTGCTAGATGGACTTACCGCATAGGGTCGATGCAATGATTAAATGAATTAGCATCTGCAATAAGCTTAGAACACCACCTGGCACAGTGAGTTTGTCAAATAAATGGACTCTGATAATGATACCTCCTTCTTACTTCAAAGTCTTTATCCCTCCCAATAACCCACAGGGGAAGAGTCCGAGCTAGCCAGCTGACACTAGCAGCCCTGGTAATTGGCTTCTACCTCTCTTTTCAGAATCAACCTCTCAGTGCCTTTTCATACCACCTTTTATGACTCAGCTGTTCTGTATCTGTGAGTCATGGCCCATGCTGTTCCCCCTACCTGGTGTGCTGAGCCCTGCCTTGCCCACTGTCCGTTTCCTGCTGACCTCTGAGGAACTGCTTCAAGCTCTGCCTTCCCTACAAAGTTCCTGGGCCTAATCAGGTAGAGATAATGGTCTTCCTCTTTGTGGTGACTGGGCACTGCTCTTGTTTTAGGGCTGGGACTAGCACAGTGGGGGTGAGGCACTTGCTTCAGGGGCAAAATTTAAGGGGATGTCAAAAAAATTCAGCAGTGTAGGTAGAGAATATTTGAATATTTGGAAGACTCAAAATAAATATAACTCTATATTGAAGAACACATCAAACTGAAAATAAAATGGAATCTAACCCTGTACCTGTGACTCACCCCATTTGCCTCACTCTAATTCTGGGCCTGTGGACCTGGGCTGGCTCGCTGCAGGATGTGAGGCCATGTGGAAGAGAGCCCTGTTGTCACAGCTGAGGTCTTCCTAGACCAGCTGACCCCACATTTGTTGGAGGGCCCAAACAAGATTGACCTGGAAGAGCCAGCTACATGACCCACAGCTGACAGCAGACACGTGCACAAGTCCAGCTGACACATAGACCCTTAATTATACCAATGCATAGTCTTTTCAACTTCTGTGTTTTGAGGTAGTTTGTTACACAGTTGTAGCTGACTAATACACTTCCTCTCACCATAGAGCCTTTGAGCATGCTTTCCCTCTGCCTGGAGAGATCTTTCTCCTTTGTCTCCCCCTCTTTTTTTCTTTAAATCTTGATGTGTCACTGCTTTTGAGAGGCGTTCTCTTACTACTCTGACTAGATTAGAGCTCCCTTGTATAGGCTCTCATTTTATTGTGTAACCCTCCATCTTTGCCCCTAACTACAGTGATAATTCTTTTATTTATATGATTGTCTGATGTCAGTCTCCCTGGCTAGACAGCATGCCCCATAAGAGCAAGACTTGTGCATTTTAGTTCTCTGTTGTATCTCAGCACATAGTAGGGCTTGATAAATGCATCAGGTGAATGAATGCTATTTTTATACACCAAGCCCTGTTGTGATTGTTTGCTTTTTACCCAGTGGTATAACAGGTGAAATGAACCCCTGATGCAAAAGCTAATTCGCCTCTCCCAGGGTCACTTCCAACTCTGTGCCTCACAAAGAGATCTCCTTTCTTCTGAGCAGCATTGGCTGGCACAATATAAACTGATGTGAGTGGTGCCCCCTGGGGTTGAGCAAGTGTTTAGACCATGGGGCTGTCAATAGCAGCCCTGTCCTGAGAGTTGAGGACATAAGTCTTGCTAAGCCAAGGCCACATTAGAGGGGAGGAAGGCAGAAGCACTGTAAATGGGCCAAAGGGAGGTACTAGGGGGTCTCCTTGAGGTCCTTACACTAGCTCACCTTCCAAGCCTCCTCAGCGTCTCTTCTCCAGCAGCTGCCACCTCTGGTAATTTGAAGTCCTGCCCCAGATCCCACCTGTGACCCTGGAGCCTTGTGGGCCTCTCACCAAGCCTGGGACCCAGTACCTGGTTTCCTGACCTCCACATGCCATGATTCCTAACTCCTTGTTTCTCAGGGAAGACCATATAGAGTAGAACAGTGGACCTTCAAAGTCATGCTGCCTCTTACTAATGGTATAGTTTCTGGTAAGGAGCTTAACCTCCCTGTACTTCAGTGTCCTCCCTGTAAAATGGGCTCATACCTGCAACATGGGTTGTTATGAGGATCAAACGGAGCTGGAGTATGTTAGATGGTAAAAATGATGTCAGTGTTTTTCTCACCCTTCAGTCTGGCCCTGAGGCCCGGCTGACAGTCCCAGGATACCTAACCAGGCTTAGCACCCTTGTCAGGGACTGCCAGGGGCTCCAGGGGGCTACATCTCCCAGGCAGCTCCTGTGGCCGTTGTGTGAAGGGCTGTCCCTGCGGGAGCAATGTCCTTGGACAAGGAGCAGATCTGCCAATGCGACCTCCCAGACAGTACTCGCCTGCCCACCCTCTCTCCCCGCCCTTCACTCCTTATTCCCTCTCATCAACGCTTTATTATAAAATCCTTTCCAGCTCTCTCTCCAAAGGTCATTACAATTATAAGCACTTCTGCAATCATGTCCAACTTCTTAGCCCCCTGCTGAGGAGCGAGAGAGCCTTGTCACTAGCCGAAGAGGCCCAGTTCTGGGAGGCCTGTCTGTCCCACCTCTGCACTCTGGGAACAGCATGGCCGCACCCCACAGGATGGTGGTGGTCACAGTGCCTTGCTTGCCCTGCACCCTCAGAGAAGCCCCCTTTGTGCAGAACCCCCCACCCCCAAACCTGCCGCTCCCTGGAGCACTCTCTGGCCCCAGGTGGGCCTGCTCTGAGGAATGTGAACCAGTGTCATGCCAGTCAGGGGATGACAGTTTTTCTTGCATCCTTCTGCGATGCTCTTTAGGCACCCCTCCTGCTGTTTTGACATGAGTTCTGACTGCGACAGCAAGAGACAAGACGGGGCTGTGGACAGGGAGGTGAGATCCGTGTGGTGGGGGCCATGTTCTGCCTTCATGTGACAGGACCAAGCGTGCCAACATGTCGCAGGAGTTGGTGGACAGTACTGTGACCTCCAGGGACTCTGGACCTTGAAGTGCTTTGCCCATTGTTTGGGGCTGGACTGTGTCTCCCCCAAGTTCATTTGCTGAAGCCCTGACCCCCAGGATCTCAGAATGTGCCTGTGTTTGGAGGCAGGGCCTTTAAAGAGGAGAAGTTAAAGTGTGATTCATGAGGATGGGCTCCAATGCAATGACTGGTGTGTCTTCATAAGAACATGGGATTAAGACACAAGTGTGTGTAGAGGGAAGGCCACGTGAAGATACACCCGAAACCCAGGGAGGGAGACCTCAGAAGGAGTCAAACCTGCCGACACCTTGATTTCAGATTTCTGGTGTCTACAGCTGGTCGAAAATGAATTTCTTTTGTGTAAGCTTCTCCATCTGCGGTACTTTGCTGTGGCAGCCCTAGCAGACTAACACACCCACCTTTTGGTTTTTGCCATGTGGGCAGGTCATTTCAGTGCCAGGGGCCACTGGATTAAGTTATTAAGTTTTGGTTGAGGAAAACTTTCCAGTGGCCTGACCACCCAGATCCCTCATTCATGACGCCCCATTGTGGTGGAGTGTGCTGGGAGGCAAAATGAGAAATTTCCTGCTTGTGCAGCCAGTTCGTCGTTGTTCGTTAAGTATTTTTTCAGCGCAATCCTAGGAGGTAGGCTCTGTGTAGGACCCCGCTTTGTGGGGGAGGAATTAGAGCTTAGACAGGTCCAAGGGACATGCCCAGGCGCACACGGCTAGGGAGCGGCAGGGCTGGGCTGAGAACCGAGCCGTGGCTGAGGCTAGAGGTCGGGCTGACCAGGAGCTTTGTGGTCCAAGCTGTGAGTAGTCTCAGAGGTTACTCCTGCTCCCCACAAAAACTCCCCTAGATGTCGTGTCTGTGTGACTTTGCTTTTCTTTTGCGAGGCTACTTAGAGAACGCCTCCTATGGCTCTAATTTTCTGCTCTCTTTGTAGACAACCCTTGTAGGGGGCAGTATCTAAGACGGACACTGAGGAGCTGTGCCTCCTGGTATTCAAGCCCAAATAATTCTCGCCCCTTGAGCGTGGGCTGGACTTATTGTCTTGCTTTCTTTTTATTTATTTTTATTTTTTTGAAAAGATTTTATTCTTTTTTTTTAGAGACAGGGCAGGGAGGGAGAAAGGGAGAGAAGCATCGATGTATGGTTGCCTTTCACCGGCTTCCAGCTGGGGACCTGGCTAGATACCTGGCTTGCAACCTGGGTATGTGCCCTGACTGGGAATCAAACCAGTGACCTTTGGGTTCGCAGGTCGGCACCAATCCACTGAGCCATACCAGTGACTTGCTTCTAACAAATAGGATATAGCTAAGGTAGCCTTTGTATCTTCTGAAATTACATTATAAAAAGACTGTGCCGTAGGGCAATAGATGTCTTTCTGGTTGACAGTATCCAGCTATTTTTCCTAGAGTTGTGCTTACTGGCCAGGCCTCTGTGTCTAGGGAGGAGGGAAGTGAGTTAACCCTAATTGAGCACCCTTGAAATGCTAAGCCCTTCATTTAAGTTACCTTGTGTATTTCTCACACACAACTCTGTGGAGCAGGTAGTGTTACCACCTATTTACATGTGTGAACAATAGAAGGAAAAAACCTGTTGAATTGTATGTGTTAAAAATAAAAAGACTGGCTTGTCTTGGGTGCTTGCTTGCTGTGAGGGAAGCCAGCTACCACATCCTGCCCTACGGAGAAGTCCATGTTCAAGGAAGTGAGAGAGGCCTTCAGCCAGCAGCCCGTAAGGAGCTGAATCCTGCCAAAGACCAGGTGAGTGAGCTTGGAAGTGGGTCCTGCTCCGTCCACTTGAGTCTTCAGATGAGGTCCTGACTGGTGGATAGTGGGAGTGCAGCCTTGTGAGGGGACCTGCAAAGGGGACCCAGCTAAGCCAGGTCTGGATTCCTGACCCACAGGACCTGTCAGGTAATAAGGTTTTGTTATTTTGGGATGCTCGGTGTTAGCGTAATTTGTTAGGCAGCAACAGGTAACCAATACACATACTTTCTTTCAAACCTCCTCACGGGCCTGAAGTTTGTTTTCTTCATAACACCCTTTAGGTTTGAGTAACTTTATCATGGGTGTGGCCTGTGAGGCCACCAAGTCTGGCCAGAGCTGGGGTGGAAGGCACCAGGAAGGGAGTCAACACTTGACCCTCGGTGGTGATCTGTGCCAGTCCTGGCTGCCGGTCCTCCTTCCCCTCCTCATTCTGCGTGCCTCCCCCGGCTTTCTGTGCTGCTGACTTGGAGACCCCTTGTTTCATTTGGTGGGGGGTGGGGTGGGGGCTGTTGCACATTGGCAGGGAGTCAGCAGAACCTAACAGAGGCAGGGGTGGGGAGTAAACCGATCATGGGCTAGCTGCCTGAAGGAAGCCTCCCTGAGCCCTGGGGGATTCTGGGAGTAGGAAGTAGGGCCTCCAGGGTCTGTGTGTTGGTCTACGGCCCAGTGGTTAGGGTACAGAAGCCTTCCCCATCTGCAGAAAGTGCTATGCTGGTGGCTTGAGTCCTGCAGAACACCTTCCATACCCCCAGCTCTGACACAGTGTCCTTGCCTAGGCCAGCCTTGTGAGTCCGGACAGCAGACCCCGTCCTGCACCGACAGAGCTGAGGGCGGAGGTGGCTGACACGACTGGGTGTAATTGCTAGGGACACCTCCAACTCAGAGGTGACTTTGAGGGTTGAAATACCCTTCAGTATGCAGAAAGGCAGAGCAGGATAACTATCCCAGGCAGTGGGATTCTCCCCCATTTTCACTCCCAGACTGGTGTGGCCTGGAATTTTGGCAAATATGAATAGTGGTTGTACAAACAGCTCACTGAGCATTTGCTCTGTACTTAGCATGCTCCAGGCAATGTGTTACTGTTTCGCACGCACTAAGACTTTTAATCCCCATAACAAGTCTACGGGGAGGGATATGATCAGCCTCCTTTTATGGAGGCTTAGAGAGGCTTAAGTCACTTGTACAAGGCCACTGACCCAGCCAGTGAGGAAATGTCCCTGTAAACCCGAATCTGGCTCGGAAGTCCAAGCGTCCTGTGGCTGTGAAGCCTGCAAGCTGGATTCAGTGTGTGTCGGACCCATGGGCTGTAATGACAGCAATGCACCTACTATGTGCCAGCATCATGCAGTTCACGTAGCTTGTTTAATCACCACAGTGAGGCTCAGAGGAAGGGAGGAACAGCCTTATAGTGCAGATGCAGAAACTACGGCTCAAATCGGTTGTCCCTTGCTCGTAGTCACTTGATTGTGAACAGCACAGCTGGGATTCAAACTCAGCCTGTCTGACACTCCCTACCCCCCTTTTCTTTTAGCCTCATGTTAGTGGAAACAGTAGGGACTCCAGGGGGAGGTCTGGCACAAGCCCCAGATTGCCTGATTGACTTCAGATGCTTTGGCGCGCAATCCAAGGTAGGGCCCAGGCATCCTGCCTGTGCGGTGGGCAGAGGGTGCGCCCCCAGCTCACTCGTGGGAGGGCTGCGATGGTTCCCTCTCTGCTTTATTGATGTCGTGAGCTGAAGGTTATTGCAATGAATAATAAATGAGCTATCATAGCGAAGCCGATTATTCCGAAGTGTTACCGATGTTTGTGTTGATAAAAATGAATAAATGGCTAAGTGTTTGCAGGGAATGGAAGAGAAAAGGCATAAAGAGGAAATTCATGTGTGTCTCCGATAGTTAGAAACAACAAGTCTTGAAACAGAGACAATCAAGGAATGGGATAAAGCAGCTTTGTGATTTGTTATGCAGGGCAAATAATAACAGAATCCTTCCTCTTTGGCCATGTGGGGCTGCAAAGTGGTAACAGACATTGGCTTTGAACAGAGGGAGATAAGAGGCCAAGAGAAAAATAAGGTTCAGAACAGTAAATATGAGACCCAAATTGTTGCTTGGCTTTTCTCCTACAGGACACATGCTGGGGAAGGACATGGTGCAGCCATTTGAGACTCCTCTGTGGACAGAGGAGAGGGTGTTACTGGCCCAGATAGGACGGAGGGCTGACCACCAGAATTGCCAAGGTCAGATGCAGGAGGATGATGAGAAGCTGAATCCGATGGAAGAGGTCAGTCAGCCATGGGTAGCTCCTTTACACGGATGCCCCTTCGCCACCTTTGTTTCTTCCCCTTGCCGAGACGCATTCCCAGGTTCAATTCTTGTGAAGCTGGGCCACATACCTCGCTCTTGTTTGTCTACTCAAAAATGCATAACAGAACCCAAGAGTAAGAACGATACTATCTATGTCCATGGGTCCCCAACGGTGTGTCAAGATGCCACAAAGCACCACAGCAAACTCAGAGGGGCTCCTTGGGATAGTTTATGTACTTATTCAAATAAAGATTTTATTTATTCTTCAGGAGAGAGGAAGGGAAGGCAAAGGAGAGGGAGAGAAACCTGGATATAAGAGAGAAACATCAGTTGGTTGCATCTTGTAAGTGCCCTGACCAGGGACCAAACCCGAAACCCAGATGTGTGAATCTGAGTTCCATCTAGCTGTGAGTCTTTAGGCAGGTAACCTACTCTCTCTGGGCCTTGCTGTTTTTATTCCTAAAAAGAGACAAGTTAAACTAGGTCACTGATGTTCATCTTTTCAATCCAGCTTTCCTTCTTCTTCTTCTTTTTTTTTTTTTTGTGGTCATCATGTTTTGAGAGATTATTTTCCACTTAGAATTATAATGTGTAATTAAATAACAGCTTAGCCTTATTTTCGGCAAATATCTGATTTTCTTTGGCCTTTTTGGCCCAAAGTGGACAATTCTTAGTTGGTAGCTCAGGGAACTTTGGGCTTATAGCCACGGAATGAAGTGATATTTAGGGTTTCTTCTCCTAGCTCAAAGATGTCCCCTGTTCGGGACACAATGCTGAACCTTGTTACTTTTGGGGAAGGTGCGGAGCCTGGGCTCCTGCTGTTGGCCTACAGCTTGTTGAGGATGTAGGTAGGGAGCTTTCAGGTATCAATGGGGAGTTTGAGTGTATGGCTTTGAAAGCCCATCTCAGTTCTCAGGCTGTGGTGTTTAGGTCCCCATGGCCTCTTACAGGTCATCTCCTGGGGCCCGAGAGTTGGGAGTTGGGGCTGGTTCTGATACCTGAATTTTAGAGTTCATGGCCCAGGTATGTTCTATAGTAGAGCTGTTCATTTTCAACAGATGACCGAGTTAGAGGGCTCACATGTTTCTGGTTAGAGTTGATTTGGAGATTCACTAAGCTGATTGAGTGCAGATGTGTTCTCATGCGGAGAAGCACATCACCTCTGCCTCACACACCCAGAAGGGATGGCGGTGGAGCTTTCACGCAGCTGCAAGCTCTTGCCTCTAGGACTTGGCAAACATCTTTACACCTACCTGTTTCCAGCTGAGTGAACTGCTAATTTAGGGTAAAAACACGGGTGAGCTCGATCATTTGCATACAATACATGGAACAGAACTGCTCCCCTTTGTTGTTGGGGAGCAGGGCTTGCTGTTTTGAATATCCTTGTCTCTTTGGGGACAGGTAAAATCAAATGTGTTTGTGAATTGGACTTGCAAGTGTTTCCCAGCACTAACTCCCTCCCAGGCCCCAAGCAAGGTCCTAAGAAGATCCTGTTTGGATTCAGGTTCCTCCCAATAGTCTCTAGACAGACAGGAAGAGACAAAAAGAAAGCTAAGCAGGGACAGATAACGAAGAAAATGACCTTCTTAGGGCTCTTAGGAAGGGCTGCTTTTGAGACCTGCTGAATGGCTAACTTGGAAAACTGTGCAAACCCCGTCTAGAGTAAGCCTTCCAAATGGGAAAATAAATTGATACACTTTTCTGCCCCCTGCAGAAAGCTTTATTGTTTCCATGTGGTTCAATGCATGGGCGAGGGCTCCAGTTGGTTAAAACGATGTCTCGTGGTTTCAGGGGGAGGTTCAGGCAAAAGCCAGACCCCAGGGGGATGGAGAGGGGCCCTTCAAAGGCCTCTGGGCTCCAGAGGCTTTTACTCATGCTTGAGGGTGAGCCTTGCAAAGAGGTAACTCCCCGAGCCCAGCCTGGGGCTGGCGAGCCTGTGTTAGTCAGGGGACTGCTCACCCTCTTGATGAGTTTCACCTGCTCACTCAGGAAGTGGTTTTCCAGGGAGTCACAGAGCTGAGGGGCCGTGTGGGTAGAATCCAGGGCATGCAGACCAAAAAGGGCCTGGCTCAGGCTCTTCCCCAAGGCCAAGGTTGCCTCCTTGGTGTCCTGAGTTTCACCCCACTTATCTTAGGATGACTTCAGCATGTTCTGGAAGAGAATGCGGCTACAGCACTGGTTTTGCATCTTTATAAAAGACGGTTGGTGCCCTCCGGCTTCTCGGACAACTTGCAGAACTGGCCCAGGCCCTCCCAAGCCACAGCCTCGCGGCGGAAATAGGAGCCCGGAGAGAGGTAGGAGTAGTGGGCCTGCAGATGCAGGTTGACCGGGCGGTCAATGGGGACTGCCCCCTCGGTGGAAGAATTCTGACCAATTTGGGAGCTCACGGTGGCTCAGCAATAAGGAGTTCAAGTCAAAAAGAAATGTTGGCTGGTCCTGGAGGCTGAGGTTGTTCTGAAGGTGGTGACTGGAAAAGTGGTTGGGTAGTGGTCATGGAGGGTGGAAGAAGGGCCGCCCCTGGGTGGGTTCCATTTAAATACTGTTGAAGCAAGAGACGGATCTGGGGGACCGCTGAGGGCACTGCCTACATTGGTGTTTCAATGTTGGCTCTTTGAAGGGTCTGGTGCTCACCAAGCAAAAGGCGGGGGGAGGCCTTTCCAGCAGAGGGGGCAACAGGAGCAGCAGATCCGTCTGTGGGTGGGTCAGGAGGCTGCGTGGCTGGGGACAGATGGAAGGTGAGGTGGGTGGGAGTGAGGATAGGAAATCAGGAAGGTAATGGCCAGACTGCAACGTTACTTTTGTGCCAAGCTATGGAGCAGTGGTTTGCACACTTGCGCGTGTGTCAGAATCACCCAGAAGGCTGTTAAAACTCAGGTGGCTGGGCCCCTCTTTGAGTTGATTAGGTCTGGGTGGAGCCCAGCAAACTGCATTTCTAACAAGTGCTCTGGGGAGGCTACTGGTCTAGGGGCCATGCTTTGAGAATCGCTGCTACGGAGTTCGGCTTCGAGTGGTAGAGGGCATCTGCGAACGTTCTAAGTGTGACAATATCAGACTTGCCTGCTGGCAGGAGCGTGCTGGTAGTGGTGGAGGCTGTGTTGGAGCGGGTAGCCAGGGGACAAAGGTCAGTCAGATGGATGCGGAAGCAGGTGAACAGGTGATAGGTGAGGCCTGAACTAGGTGGGAATAAGCCGGTGGACATGCAGGAGGCAGAAGGTGGTGCTGGGCTTTCAGCCCGGACTGTCGTCAGCCTCCTGCTGCCATGCAGTTTCGTGCCCTTTGCTTAGTAGTCACTCTGCAGGTGGGACCCCTCAGGCCTGGGCAGCGGGTCCATCCAGGTCCGCACAAGGGCACAGTGCTTCCGCTCACTGACAGAAAAGAGACGTTATTTTTGGCCAGATTCTGCAAGGTAATCTATGGCGGTTTTCATTTTCTCAGCACATTTTATTCAATTTTATTAGGTCATTTGGCAAATAATTTTAATTTTCTGCTTAGATCGGAATTTCAGCAAGTAATGTACTGTTGTACCGCTAATGAGCCCCCTAATAATCTCCAGGCGAATGCAATTTGCAAATCATTGCCGAACGTAACTGTCACTCAGCGGTTCTCCCTGCGCGGGCCTGGAGATTTCTGGAAGATTCCCGTACCTGGCTGGGCCTCCCAGGAAGCCTCTGTGGGAAGGGAAGCAGCTAGGACCCAGCTCATTTCGGTGCCAAGATGCGGCACCTGCTGTGTTCTTGTTTCCTTCCATGGGTGGCTGGCTCATAACCTTGAAACTGGATGGCATTGGATGGCACAGATCGAGCCATTGTAACAAGTTGGCAGGTTAGAGGAAGGCAGTCTGATGTCAGCTGCAGATGATGGTGGGCAGAGAAGGGCATAGGGTATAACATTTTCCGGACTCTTCTTTATGCCGGATGCTGGCTTAGGACTCTTTACAACCATTATTTTTGATACAAATAATGCTAATTTTTAATAAAAATTATATTAAGGTTTTTTTTTGTTTTGTTTTGTAAAGTACTTTAACAATAAACAGTTTATACTACTGTGGTAACAGTTTAGAGCAAGAGTTGGCAAACTACGACCCCTGGGCCAAACGTATCCTGTACGTGGTTTTCTGCAAATAAGGTTTATTGAAACACAGCCATACCTTTATAGTTACATACTGGCTATGACAGCTTTCGTGCTACATGGCTGAGTTGAATACTTGTAACAAGGAGTGGAGGTCCCACAAAGCTGAAAATAGTTGCTATCTGGCCTTTCTAGAAGTTTTCCGATCCCTGGTTTAGAATATGGACTCCCATGCCTTTTTCTATTCATCTGTATACTGGGCATGCTCAGACCATTTCATTTTGCACATAATTGAGTCTACTATGTGCATTGTTCTGTCACTGGACTTGTTTTCTCTTGATTATATGTCTTGGGGATTACTCCACAGGAATATTCTTTGACTTACATTTTGTGGCTACGTAGTAATCTATAATAAAAATAGCTTGTAATATACTTATGCTTTCTTTTTTCCCCACATTTCAGCGAATTATCTTCACTACTTTTTCTAAATAAACTTTATTTTGGCATAATTTTATGTCTCTAGAAGAGTTACAAAGAAGAAGAGAGTTTCTGTACACTTGTCTTCCTAACATGTTTTCCTATCATTACTATACTACTGTTATCGTGGTACAGGAGACATCAACATTGGTACTCTTAATTAATTTCTGATTATACCAGTAATACTTCAAAAAATCTTATAGAAATAAAATGGCATAAAGTTCATTTTGACCTTCTTTCCCCATCTCAGGCCTTCCCCTGAGTTCTTTCTCTTACTCTGGTATATCTATCCTTCAAAGCTTTCCTACATATACTCATAGTTGCTGCATATACAAACACTCTGGTTATGTTAAAAGTATAATACTGCTTTGTGGTATAGAAATAGTATTATACTATGCTTTTCATTCTTCAACATTTTTTCCCCTAAGGTCTTGGACATCTGTTATAGTCATGTACAAGCACTGGCCTCATGGTTTTACTTGCTGCATTGCTTCTCCATAATATGAATACAACATAGACTGTTGAGTCATTTCCCTCTTGATGGCCATTTTGGTTGTTTCTATTTTTTCACTGTTACGAACAATGATGCAATCAGCATCCTTGTACATGCAAGTGTCTTTTCTCACGTGTATGATTTTTTTTTTTTTTTTTTTGAGGGCTAGATTTCTGTAATTAAAACCACTGGGTCGGCCCTGGCTGGTAGCACAGTGGGTAAGGCACCAGCCTGTGAACTCAAAGGTCTCTGGTTCTGTACCCCAGCCAGGGCACATAACCAGGTTGCAAGCCAGGTCTTCAGCCATGTCTGTAGTTGGAGGCAGGTGAAAAGCAACCATACATTGATGTTTCGCTCCCTCTCTGCCTCTTTCTCTACCTCTCTCTCTCTCTCTGGGAATAAATAAAAATCTTAACAACAACAACACTGGGTCAATGGGCAAGTATATAATTTTTCAGTAGATATTACTGAATTGTTATCTAAAAAGTTTTATTATCACATATACTCACTACAGTGTGTGAGATGGCCCCTTCCTTATAATTGTCACCAATGACAATTTTATTTTATTGTTTTTTGGCCAGGTTAAGAAATGTTATATTAATGTCAGATAAATTAGACTTCAGGACACAATTACCAGAGACAGAGGAGGTCATTAGAGAACAATGAAAGAATCCATTGAAAACACATAGCAGAGGACACAGTCACTGGTATCTGCATGGCTTTACAATATAAGGTATAACAACAGAAGTGTACTTATTAAAGCTAACCACGTGCTTACCCTATGGGCCAGCCAAGTCCTGGGTACACACCTGAGAGAAATGAGCACACGTATCCACCACTCACCAGTGGCAGAGTCAGGTATGAGTACGTTCATAGCCCCATTATTTCCCATAGCCAGGAACTAGGAGACAACCCAATGCCTACCAAGCTAGAGTGGATATGTAGATGGCAGAGTACTTGTGCTTTGGAATCTGCAGAGCAAGGAAAAAGGAATGAACTGTTACATGCAACGATGTAGATGAATATCAGATGCTATGCTGAATGAAAAAATCTAGTACTTGAAGAGCACATACTGAATGAGGCTCTTTATGTGAAGTCCAAAAACAAGGAGGGAAAATTAATCCATGGTGTAGAAGTCAGTATAGTGGTTTGTTTGTGATTGTGTATGGGCATGAGAAACCTTCTGGAGTATGATACTATATCTAGAAATGTCATATATATATATATATATATATATATATGATTTTTTTGAAGATTTTAATTCATTAATTTTTAGAAAGAAAGGCAGGGAGGGAGGAAGAGAGGGAGAGAAACATCAATATATGGTTGCCTTTCACCTGCCTCCAGCCACAGACCTGGCTGGAGACCTGGCTTGCAACCTGAGTATGTGCCCTGCCTGGAAATCGAACCAGCGATCTTTGGGTTTGCAGGCCAGTGCCAATTCACTGAGCCACCAGCCAGGGCAGATATGTACTATATTTTGATCTGAGTGGTGGTTAACACTGCCCCTTAAGATATGTGACCTTAATGAACATGTCAAAAAGCAAAAACATGACAGATCCTAGCTTGAGCAACATTGTTACTTTATGCTAGACACTGTTGTCTCCCGAGCTGCAGTCTTCCCTCTATAGCACTAGGTGCCTGCCTCAGTTTCCCTTGTGCACTGTAACTCCTTGCTGGCTCTGGTGTCTGCATGGTTGGGCTCAGCTACTCAGGCCCTGCTAGCGCCCCTGCCTGAGGAGGGTCTTTGTGTCTGTCTGTCCAGCCCTCTGCTGGGCTTCATTCCTGGCCAGTGCTTCATAGACATCCTGTTTGTTCCTACTTAACGAGAGTATTTTCTTTTTTAAGAGGTTGGCTGCCAATTCTAGCCCCAGGAGGGGGTCCTTAGCTGCCACTAGCTTGCACAGGCCATGTGGGGGACTGACCTCTTTCCTGAGGGCCCCCAGCCCAGCCTTCTCTTCCTACCCAGTCTGTTCTTCATCTTTGATTCCAGGCCCTCCCAGCCTAGTCTCTGCAAACCATCCAGGGTGATTGTAATAAACACCTCTTCATGACACTTGGCGGAGCTGCTCCCTCAGTCACCTGCTTTGACTCAGCTGAGCGCTGAGACAGTCTCTCTCATGTCCTCTCCAACTTCCCCTCTAATGAGCCGCCCCAATTTTAAAGGTGCTTCTTCCTGGGCGGTACAAGGAAAATGAGCCTTTTATCCAGGGATGTGCTGGAGCGTGATTGGTGCCCGTGAATCCACCCAGGGTTTTTTTTTTTTTTTTTTCTCCCTGCAAATGGTACCTGTTTGTCTTTTTACACTTTGCTTGGAGCACCGACTTGGCTGCCAGGAATGATCAAACCTTTTCTTGCTAAGCCACCGTTGGAACAGAAAGCTGGGACGATGACCCACTGACAGCCCATTACTATACAAATGGAAGAATCACTCAGTAGTTTGGAGACATGAGCTCCACATGAGTGCAAAGCATTCTGAGGCCTGGCTGTGGGTGGGACGGGAGCCTTGGTCATTGGCAGGTGCTTTGTTCCTGAAACAGGTGTGCCCGTGCCAACAGTCTCTGACAAAGTGCTGGCTGGGTCCATTTATAGGTTGGCACAGCAGCCTCTGGGCTGGTGGGCTCAGGTGCCTTGTTCTAAACCGCTATTTCTTTCATATGGAAAGAGAGGAAGGAGTGGCTTTCTAGCTAGTTGCTTTTGACCAGTTTCCATTTCTTCACCAACCTGCAATAATTTTGCAGTATTTCTGGAACAAAAGCAACAGAGGGCTCCCCCGGAGTTAATACTGATGAATCAAGTGCCCAAGACAGGATGGTTATTGGTTAGGCAGGGTAGGAATTAAACTTCATGTGCTGCAGGAAGCTGGCTCTGCATAGCTGTTCCTTCTTGGGCGTGGGGTTGATGAATCCCTGTATCCGGGCAGTAATTTCCCTAGTCACCAAGATACCAGGGTGCTGGGCCTGGCTGGAGGACATCTGGCTCTGATTTTCCAGCCTTTCAACCTTGGACAAGTCAGAGAAAGTCACATTCATAGAGTGGGAACCTTCATCTACTCCCCAATCCCCCAAATCAGCTCTGCATCAGCTTTGTTTGCCCATCCTTTGTCTGTTTGGATATTTCCAAGACAGGAACACTCATTACCTTTGAGAGGAGTCTACATCAATAGCCAGAAAGTCTGAATAGCAAACATAAAATGGAGTTTATTCATTCCTTGATCCATTGGATGTTAATCATATTTGTAACATCTCCAGTTTCACCTTGTCCATTGCCAGAACACAGTTCCTTGTAGAATCCTCCTGGGCCTGTAACGTGTGCACAATTTAGACCCAATCAGGGCCAGTGGAGCTGAAACTTTACCTCTGGATGTTGGAGCAGGTGAAGTAGGACCTCTACCCTGTCCTCCCCCAACCTGCCTTGAAGTGCTGTGTTGCGTGTAGGAAATGGGGAGAGTGACCCTCTTCCCAGAGCTGTGCTGTGCTTTGTTGTCTGGGTCTCAAAGATGCACTGCCTGTGTCCAGTCTCTCAGTGTCTTTGATCTCTTTTGTCTTCTGGCTTTGATCCTTCTCTCCACAGGGCTCCTGGCCCAGAACCAACCCACCTTTGCCCATTTCTTCCCTTGCCAATTAGTTGGGTTTCATTCTGGATGTTTCCAAAAGAACTGCTGGATGTTATCATGTGCATATTCTATTGCACTTCAACCTTATATCCCATATTCCCACATCCCCAGGACAGGAAATGTGTCCTTCTTCACATTTCCTGTCCTGGGGATGATACTACCATTCACCTAATCCCTTCCTTCTCTCTTGTGATCTCCCTGTTTCTCTTCTAAATACCTTTTGAAAACCACCTCCCACCCTTTCTGCTCTAATGTTTCTCCCTGGGGCACATCCCCAGCTTCCAAGATCATGCTTCTACTCTTTCTCTTGCAAACCTACCTTCCCAGTGGTCACCTTTCTGTGCTGCTACCTTCAGGGTAATGTCCAGACAGGGCCAGATCCATGAGACTCTCCACAAGTTGGAAATGTGTCTGGCTCTGTCTCTGTCCACTTTCCCACAAGCACTCCTGCTCCACATGATTGCGGAAATTTATTGAGCACTTACTACTTGTCGAGTCCTGTCCTGGGAGCTCTACATACATGATCTCACCTGTGCCATCTGTATATCTGCCTCTGCTTTCACCACCACATGGAACCATTTCCCTCCTCTCCAGCTATGGGTCCCACCAGCAAACCATGGCTTTGGAAAGCAGTGTACTTACACAGATTTTGTAATGGACTGACAGGGTTTGAATACTAACTTCCACTTAGAAACTGGGCTACCTTGGGCATATTCTTGACCTTTTCAGTGCTTCAGTTTCCTCATCTGTGTAATAGGAGTAATGATAGTTCCTGCCTTGTAATAGAGGTTGGTGTCAATGTGAGTTTGCCAAGTGCCTAGCATCGTGAGTGGAATGCCAGGAGTACCCAACATATGCCAGGCATGACTCCACATGCTCTGAAAGTATCCTAGGTCAACTGGATAGTCTGGCTCACTGCTCATTCTTCAAGGTCATTTACACTTACCCACCCCACCCAAGAGCCTTGCATGACCCTCTCAGGCTTAGAGAAGTTCGCTTCATACCGGTCTCAAGAGTGTCCCTTGTTTACCTCCAACACAGCACCTATCTCTTTGGAGTAATTGTGGTTTTTTCATATCTCTAATGTTGAATTCCTCAAGGGCAGGATCCGTCTTTGATCATCTGTGTGTCCAGGGATTTAGCACAGGTCTGACATAGAACAGACAGACCCTCGGTGAGGTCTTTCTAGAGGACAGAAGGGACACCTAAGATCCCTGGATGGAGGAGGAATGCCTTCTGTGTCAGGCGTTTCATTGAGTGTCCTGACACAGCTTGGGGGGCCTGTCACACCTCTGACCGCCTAACAGATTGAATGTAGGCTTGAAGCCATCTTTATCCTAGATCCCGGCCCACCCAACCCCTAGCGGTAGGGCCACATTTGCATACTGCAGCAGGAATCAAGTTAAAAGACTAGTGGAGATAAAAGGACCAGAAAATCAGGTCTCTTGGGCAATTTCCCTGACAATGCAACAACAGAATTATCCATGGAGTGATTGACAAATTAGAAGCACTTTGCACCTAATTTTAATGCACTTGGCTCCTGAGAGGAGGAATATGTTAAACTTAAAATTATTCACCTCCCAGTAGCTTCTGTCTTGCAAATCAAAATCAATCTTCAGGTGGGGGCACTAAACCTTAAGGAAACAAATTGCTTTCTTTGGCACATTGTGTTCTTTAAATGGCTTTATTTGGAGGGCCAGCTGAGCAAGTTAATTTCAAGGGCACAGCGGGCTGGCAATTGTGAAGAGGCCCTCTCCTGCGTAGTTGAAGGGAGCCTGGTCTGGTGCTCATTAACCGCCCTTGAACCGAAGAAACAGTGAGAGCAATTGGCACATGTACTGGACCATGGGACGGAAATGAAAATTGAGTTTCAAGACCCCAGTTGGTGTGTTGATATACAAGACTGTAAACTTGGTCCTTGGAACATCCCTTTTTATTTAACTCCCTAGTGACTCCCAAATATGATTGTATTTATAGGTCAGGACTGAATTAGCCCTTCTGTCAACCAACATGGGCACCATTCTTGGGAAAGGACCACATAGGCTTACTCCCATGGAGGTCATCATAGCTGATAACAGTTTAAAGTATAGTTTTTAAAAATCTCAGATGGTATTTTAATATCAAAAAGAAGATGAAGTCAAAAGATTTAGGGAGTTTGGGGCAAAAATTGGTGAGTAGGGACTTGCTGTCATCCTCCATGGAACTCTAGAGTTACAACATTTTTAAGCTGGAAGGAAGCAGGTTTTCTAGTTTAATTTCCCATAGACTCCAGAAATTCCGAATGAAATACTTTAATAGTTACTCATTCTTTGCTTAAGTGTCTTCAGAAATGGGTAAGTCTCAACATTATAAGGCATCCTGTCCTACTGTTGGGTAGTTTTAATAAAACGCGTTCCACCTTATTTTTAACTTAAACTGGTCTCTCTGCCTGAAAATTCCACTCATTAGATCTCGTTCTGCACTGTAGGTAACATGTCTTCTGAATGACAAACCTTCCCATGTTTGAGGGTAATTCCCATGTCCCCTACTTCACCCCTTACTTGTCGTCTCCTTTCTAGGTTAAACGCTTCCTCTTCCTTCACTCTCTCACTACACATCTTCAAGCTGTCTCTGGGTTCTACCTCCTGACCCCTCTTTTTAAGGGCATACTGCAGTTTGTTTGTGTCCTTCTTAAAATGCAGTTAATGTAATTTCTCTAAATGTAGCCTGGCTTTGGGGGCTGGCTATCTCTTATCCATGAAGCTTTGAAGTTGAGCCTGTCCATTCTGTACTCTGTCCTTAGACCTGTTAAATTTGATTTGGTCTGTTCTCGTCATTATTCTCTGCCATCCCATGTGTCTGCTGTTACTCCCAGCAACTTGTCATCCTCTCATTTGCTACCAGTCTCTCTGATGAGGTTGAAAGGCTATGAAGGATAATTTTCTTGGTAGGAAGAGGTGGTGGCAGTGGCAGCAGCTATTGAAAAAAAATAGCTTCTTCTTTTAGAAGTCATATATATATTTAAAGCATAAACACAAAGAAAAATTATAAAAAGGTCATTTTTTGTGCATGTGCTTTCATAGCACATTTATCCAATGGGTTCACATATTTTGTTTTTTCATTTATTATGAATATTTTCTCATATTGTTAAGCAGTCATCTACAAGGCCATTTTTAATGTTGCCATCATATGAGTGTACTACAATTTAATTGATCCCCTATTGTTGGACATTTGGGTGGCTTTCTTGGTTTTCCCTCTTGTAACTTCCCTCATCCATTATAAAGCCCTAAAAACAGAATGGCTGAAGGCAATGGGTAGGCAAAACTTTTGAAATTTGTTTCCAAATTGCACTTCAGAAAGATTGTGCCATTCTAAGTATACTATTTTATATTTCAAAAAGCAGAGACTAAATGTCTAGCTTAAAACTCTGCTTAAAATATATAATATATCTATTATTTTAGGCTGCCATTTTAATAAAGTTTGCCTCTTTAAAGGAGAAAACCCCGTGGGATCTTCAGAAAATGGGCACTTATGTTACATATGTATGTCACTTGTATGTCATCCTCACTTGAATGTCAGACTTACACCCTAGATCATAGAGGTTTTGAGGAAGTAACTTGAAAGATTCATTTTGTCTAAGACACACTTAAAACAGGTACTAATTTCTTATTTGTAATAACATCAACTTGGATCATTTTTGGATTCTTGAGACTGGATTCTCCACACTGGAATCTGATTCTTTTATTATTTTTGCAAAAGATACAGAATAACACTGATTCCAACTAAATATAGTAGGTTCAATCTCTCAAAGAATGAATGTAAGGCAATCAGACAGCTGCTGATTGCCAAAAGGAATTGATGCTTCTAAAATTCCAACATGAGTTCCTAAAATTTAAATCACTTCTTTATGCGCATAAAAAATTACAGAATTCCTTGGAGGAAACAAATCTTTGTTTTAGCTGTAAAACTCAGATGTTTCTAAATTGTTGTCCACCTGACCACTTATGGGTTGTATAGCAGCAGGGATTGCAGTTGGTTAAACATAACAGAAACCTGACTATAAGTGGTTTAGCCTAGTCAGAGTTGATTTCTTTCACATAATAATAAGCTCAGAGCTGGTGCAGCTGTTTGAAGAGGTTACCAGGAATTTAAGCATCAATCTAACTGCTTTGTCTACTGTCTTTGTTATGAAATTTTTATCCTCTGGATTTCAAGATTTCAAAAAGATGGAGAAAAGCTAAAGCTGTGTGAAAGCTAATTGTATTCCTTATGATTAGAAAAATAATAATCTGTTTCCATCTTATTGCCTGAAACAGGGTCTACATGGCCACCCCTAGCTGCAAGGGAGTCTGGAAATGTGAAGTGTATTGTAAAAACAAGGCATTAATAAGGACAAAAGGGGTGAATTTTTGGAAAAGTATTAGCCTCAGGACTTGAAGTTTTTGTTTCCTGGGTTTTAATTTCAGCTCTGCCACTTGCAGGCTCTGCAAATGTGAGCAAACCACCTTTCACCTTTGGCTTTAGTTGTATCATCTCAAGGAGGTTGGACAAAAATGATTTCTGAGGGTAGTGGAACTGGTTCGTACTGACTCAGAACTGATTGTGTAGTCTTAACTCTGTGTTCAGATATCCTGTTGTGAGCCTGAAATTGGCCTCAGGGGCAGTACTTACATTATGGAAACTGGCAAATGCTGTGAAACAGGGCTTCCCTATTCGCCTCCTCCCCAGGAAGGTTGTTAAGCATTTACCACTATCTGAGAGGCCTTTTGGTGTTAAAAGCCTCTGAAACTATCATTTCACTTCTGAACCAAAGAATTCGAAAGGCAGTGAGACCTCACCTCAAAGACCCTAAGCCTCACCCATTTTTTTTTTTCCTGTTTCTGTGGGTCTTTGTCTTATCATCTCCTGCTCCACTTTCTTTAGTTCTTCCTTTCTGACCTCTTCCCCTTCTCCTCAGTCCTTTCTTTCAGTGACCATGTCATGAAATTTAGAACAAATGTATTTGTTATGGTTATATACCAGACTTTTGTGTTTCTGATTGTAAAATGAGATTGACATGTTTTTAAGTCTAAATATTTAAAAAGCAAATCCATTTCTTTCCCTTGTTTTGCCTCAAGTTGATTTTTACATACAACTCTGAATTGCTTTTTATTCCTAGTATTTTTTTAATTACCA
The DNA here is from genome assembly GCA_004026585.1 of Noctilio leporinus. Classification (NCBI taxonomy): domain Eukaryota; kingdom Metazoa; phylum Chordata; class Mammalia; order Chiroptera; family Noctilionidae; genus Noctilio; species Noctilio leporinus. The sequence goes on along the minus strand of PVIW01001674.1, from coordinate 105,219 downwards.
AGAACTACTTTTAATAATCTAATCAACAACCCTATTAAGTGCTTTTTCAATTTTGTTGAAAGTGCAGAATCGGAAACTGTGACTTACTATAGGATTGGTTATCATCTCATTAGAATAATTTTTTAATTATAGATTTTTATTTACTTATTTTTAAAAATATATTTTATTGATTATCCTATTGCAGTTGTCTCAATTTTCCCCCTTTTACCACTCTCTACCTGGTACTCTCATTCCTTCCAGTAGTTCCATCCCTTAGTTCATGTTCATGGGTCATACATAGAAGTTCTTTGGCTTCTCCATTTCCTATACCATTCTTAACAGCCCCATGTCTATTTTGTACCTACATTCAGTTGGAATAAATAATACAGAGAGATAAAGGTATAAAAATAATATAGCGGTATTATCTTATAAAATTGTAGTGTAATATAACAGAGATATTGAAGTTGACATATTATAGTGGATTTTACATTTTAAACCAAATATTTAAGATTTCATGGTTTTGGATATGAAGGGAGGGGTATACCTTGCATTATTATGATTAATAAAATTATTGGGCCCAAAGCAAACACCAGGGCCCTAGCCAATTCCTGTTTTTCTTTAAATCTGTCCCTACCTTTTCTCTTCCTAGCACTTTTACAGCTGAGTCTTTTCTTAGTTGAGTAGAATAAAAAAAAAACAAGGAAGGTCTAATATCTTATTTCTCAGAAACATGGTTTTTGAACTAGTAGCATTACCAGGGAGCTTGTTAAAAAAAGCAAAATTCTGAGTTCCACCCAGCCCTACTGAATCAGAATTTGCATTGTTTAATTTCATTTCTTTCCATTTGATTCATATGCACTTTAAAGTTTGAGAAGTTCTGGTGTAACAGATTGTTGGACAATCTTAAGCTGGAAACCTTCTTCCCTTGGGCCTTTCTAAAAAGGTCTACCTCCAGTTCTGAGTACCTCCTTGCTACAAGGAGCTCTAACTATGGGGTGGGGCATAGAGTCAGTAGACCATGGCTACCACTAACTTTCCTCTGACCTTTCTCCCCTCATTGAGCCCAGGGAATATAAAGGTGAAGAATTCCCTTCTTGGGATGGATCCCATATGCTACTAAGCCTGGGGTTCTGTCTCTGAAGAGATATAGTGACCTTAAAGTTTGAAGAAATTGTCCTCATTATTGCTATATCACTCATGGCTTAATAAAGCTTTCCCAGCCCCTCTCAATAAAATGAAACAACAACAACAAAAATAGAGAAAAAACCCGTGTGGTGGAGTCAATGGTCTAAACCAGGGATCCCATGTCTAGCTCCTGCACCCATTTTTCCACTCCCCATCAATCATTAGGTCATTGGCTCCCACCCCAGGCCAAGCATCCCTGATCAGTTACATTGGAAGCTCTGGAGTGGGACCTGGGCATTGGTAAATTTTAAAGCTCCCAGGTGATTCCCACAGTGCAGCCATATTTTGGATGGAGAAACTTTTCTCAAGCTTGACTTCATGGGGTGTGATTCCATGTGGCCCTATTCAGAGGCTGCAACCTATAAGGAATTTAAAATATTTGGCATGAATTTTTTATAAAAGCAATTACCTATATGCTTTTTTCAGTGGTGGTTATCTGAGGCATAGCAGTCAGAAATTGAAATGTCAGAAGCTAATATAAGAATAGAAAGGGAATATTTCTTCTTCATTGGACACCTAAGATGAATAGCAGGTAAAACACAATTTTAAATTAAATTGAATATGTATATGACTTTATTTTTTTGTTAAAGGACTATAACATGAATAATGAACATATTAGAAGATGAACAGACTCAATTTCTTTCAATAATGTTAGTGTTGTATATCCTTGCTTGAATAAAACTCATTTCATAACACCTACACAGCTCTGCAATGCATTATGGATGGCCTCTTGGGAGAACTCTTACATGACTTTCAATTTTGACATAGTGATATGGTAATAATAGAGGTCTTTGGTATATAGTTCTATAGGTATTTTTATAATTTTTTAGCTTCACTGATTGACAACCAGGGCTTACCTCGCCTGGGTCCTCACCTGCATTCTGTTGGGAAAGGTGAATGGAATAGAAAGGACCTTTTCTGTTCCCCATAGTGGTGGGTCTGTGGAGTCAAATGCTAAATGAAAATGTATTTGAAATTGTATTAGCTGGGATAGAGTTTCAGCTGCTCAGGGAGGTGACTTAATGAAGATGAAGCCTGTTTCTCTCTCATATAAAAGTTCAAGATGGTGTGGCTGCTTGGTCCTTTGAGGGTGCTCAGGGATTCAGGCTGCTTCCACACTTGCTGCTCCTGCATGCCTAGGACGTTGCCTCTCCCCATGTGATCTGCCGTCCCATTCCCCATCTGCAGTGGGAAGAGAGAAAGCAAGGAGTACAGCTTGCCTCTTCCTTCTAAGGACAGGAACTAAAGGTATACGCATCACTTCTGCTCCCATCCTATTGCCTAGAATTTCACACACACAACTGTGTGGCCGCATGTCGCTATTGAGGAGGCTAGGAATTGTGATATTTATTTTGATAGCCACATGCCCAATTAAGAGTCCAGTAGTTGCATACTTACGAAAGCCCCTACTTACTGTGGCTCACTGGAAAATTTCAACCTTGTCCTCTAATTTCAATGGAATATGTATGCATTCATTTCTTTGTTGCAGATAATAAACATATTCAGAGGCATTTTCTACTAGTGCCCAATTCTCCTTCCCAATCAATTCTTAAAGCCTTTCTGATTTTTGTGATTTGGGCTGCCTTCGTCACCCTATCTAAGTGAAGACTCAGAAATGACTATCAATTCTTATGTAAACTTGACTCAAACTTCTCACAGCTGTAGGAGAGGCCTAGATGAAGAAACCCATTCATGCACAGCAGAAATTTGAGTACAGGTACATTGCTGCAGGAAAGGGGTTGCCACATTCTGAAGCCAGTATGAGCATCCTGGGCCATGAAGGTAGGAGTCAACTTTCAGTTTCCCTCTGGTTTCTTGCATTTCATGCATGTGCTTCTGTCCATTGGACTCCAGCTGCAGGCTCAGCCTTGGTGCAGTCCTTCAACAAGGTCCCACTGAGATGGATAGAGGCAGGAGATGGGTAGCTTGAGCCCCATTCTCAGAGTCTCTGCTCCAAATCTTATCATGATTGAGCTGGCCTTGCTCTTACATTGAGCTCATCTGCCTTGTTCCTGAGAAGCAGAGCTGCATATAGGAAAGAGAAGAACTCAAGTGCTGCCATATGCTAAGTGTATGGCCCTGGGTAAGTTGTTCAACTGGACATTCTCAGTTTTCACAGGCTAGCAGAACAGCTGTGGCTGTAGAATTGCCATGCGAAAATTGTATAGGGGTGACTTCTGTTGGGAATTAGGGCTAGTAGGGGCTAGCGGACTTGCCTTGGAGTGTGTTTATATGGCAAACTCTCCATTTTCAGTTTCCTTATATGTGTAGCTCAAATAAGAGCACCAAAGTTTTCTAAAGATGTATTTATTCACAGTTCATAGGAGATTAAGGAAAATTCACTTGCCTGTACCAATGAATAAGAAAAATAATCATATGAAGTTAAATCAATAGACAATTCATCAAAGTCATACTGTTCATCTTGGTTTTATAATGAGATGATATATGGCAATGAGTACACCACATTCATCCTACCTTCAAGAGGCCCATGGAGGCTGAGAAGCTACAGTAGTGTAATTCTTCAGCCGTGGTTGGAAGCAAGTGCCTCAATGATCTCAGAATAATTTATAACTAAATCAGTTTGTTCTGACATGACCACTGCAGCTCTTCAAGAGAGTTTTTGTGAGTCTCAGGCAGAAAAATGTACATTTCACTTACTATAGAAATAATTGGCAAGACCATGCATTTGCAGCATGGCAGAAAAGAGATTAGGGCTGGGTGGGTGGGAGAGTGAATTGAATACTCCCTAACCCATAGGATGGGTGAGAGGATTAAATGAGACAACGCACGTGAAATGTCTAACATTGTAGTAGTTCAGGAAATGATATCTATAATTTTTCAAGACCTCCTCCTCCATTCCCCAATTCAATATTTACTCTTGTCTCTTATTGATAGAAATAGACATAGCCAGGATCCCAGAGCCAACATTCTAGGCTAGTTTTCTAAGAAAGTACAATCTAGCTCTGCTTTTGAAGATTAGCATGCATATCTGAATAATAAAGGCTCTGAGAACTCCTGCAGGAAAGAAACTCATTGACTTTTGTTTCACCTAGTGTTTTCCAATCCCTTTGGACTGCAAATCAATCTATTATGTCATTATTTTTTTCATGGACCAACCTATTATTCTTTTCATGGGACACCTTACTACGAAATGACAAGGTCATGATCAGCAGTTCCTCAAACAAGGGAGTTCTAGGGAATGAGTCACTGCAAAGTTTTTAGGAGAAAAATTATGTTAACTTTTCCTCATCAAACAAAGGCCACTTGACTTTGTGAGTAGCATTTTAGGACAGATGAAGTGGCATAGTCTGACTTGGGTGATGCTACTAATTTCCACCCCTGGATGGAGGTCAAGGGGGAGGCATGGTGGTGAGATACCAGGTTACATACCGGTCTTGACATTGCTTGGCAATTAGCCTTACATCACTCCTCACTCCTGAACAGAGAACCAAAATTCATAGTCCCATTTACTCAAATTCGTGGTTTTGGACTTGAACAACAGCCTTAGGAAGTAAGCAGGTGTTAAGGGCTGAATGTTTGTGTGCTCTCAGAATGCATATTATGAAGTCTTAACCCTCAGTGTAATGGTGTTTGGAAGTGGGGCCTTTTGCAAGTGATTAGGTTGAGATGAGGTCATCAGGGTGGGGCCCTTGTGATAGGATTGGTGCCCTGATAGGGAAAGGAAGATGGATTTTGCCCTCTCTTTGAGCTGTTCACTAAGGAAAGGCCATGTGAGTACACAATGAGAACATGGCTATCTACAGGCTAGGAAGGGAACTCTTACCAGGAACTGAATGTGCTGGCACTTTAAACCTGGAATTTCCCAGGCTGCAGAACTGTGAGAAGTAAATGTTTAAGCCGCAAAATCTTTGGCATGGCTAGCCTGAGCTGACTGAGACAGCAGGGTAGAAAATGGTTGTACTCATCTTACACCCAAGGAAACTGCAATGTCAGGAGGTGAAGAAGGTATGTATGTAAGGCTAAAGAGCTGGAATTGGAATCCAAGCCTTCTGAGTCAATCCGATTCAACAAGCTTTTATGTAGCACCTACCATGTGCCAGGCATCATACTAGGTTCTGGGAGTGTAAGGGGACAAAATCAAAGACTACAGAGCTTAGAAAGTATAGGTGTGAATAAAAGTTACCGCAGACTCACAGGGGCTCAGAATGGCTAGGGAAGAGCATGAAGAAAAGGTGGTATATGAATTGGGCTTTGGAGGGTAAATGACTTTTTCAAGGGAAATGAGCAAAATACAAAGGGCATTTCCATAATTTGGTTATAGTCCCCTCCCCTTCACCCCTCATAGCAGGTGGCCAGGACTTAGAGGACATTAGTTGTATGTGTGTTTTGTGTGTTAGGCTCTGAGAGAGCAAAACTCTGGGGATTTCCCCTTCGTTTCTTTCTACTTAATTTTGAACCAAGCTGGAATGTAAGTGCTTTGTAAGCACCATGTCACATGAAAGCAAAATGATCAATGGGGGAAATTCATCAGCGTTGGCTGAGAAATTCATTGGCAAGGTTAAAGTTTAAAACGTTTAATAAATCAAATCTCCTAAACCTGGGATTGGAAACCCAGCGAAAGGAATGGTGTTTTGGCTATGGGCTACCCTCGCTTTCATTTCATTTGCTCGGGGGGAGGCTCTTCCCTGGGGCCTGCTTCGCAGGGACTCCTCAGAGTTTCAACCCTGAGCTCCCTTTCCTTGACTAATGTGATTTTCTGTGTTTTCTTGGTGACGCAGCACCAAGGAGAAGCAATGATCTGGGAAGCCGCTCCCTGCGGTGCCTTTTGATAGGGTCCTCAGTGGAACAGAACAGCTCATTACGGTTGGCACCCAGGGAGGTGGCTTTCCAACAGCAGCAGTGGCAGCAGCCACTCCGGCCTGATATCACCTCCGCCTGTGCCTTCCTACAGCCCGGGAGGCTGCGTGGTGCCAGAGTCATGGCCCAGGCAGAGTGAGATTGTCCTGCGTCAAACTGGCACTGCTTTCACAAACATGCGTGGATAGGGTCCAATTTTAAAGGGCCTCCAGGGTGAAATGAGAAGGTCGAGGTTGTGGGAAAAGGATAAAAGCATCTGGGGTTATTAAAAGGGATGGAGCAGGTGGCAGGCAGGGGCTGTGCTTTTCTCCTCTGTGGGTGGAAAGGATTCTGGGACTCAGGGAGGCAGCCAGGGACCGAGGACTGCTTGGAGCAGGGCGGCAGCATGGGGTGACTGCTATTGATGAAAACTCCCCCTGCCTGGTTGCCGCAGCTAAGAGGTCAGCTTCTGGGAATTCTGTCCTCCAACAACTTCTTCTTCTTCTTTTTTATTTTTTAACAATTAAAAAAAAAAAAGATTTTATCCATTATTTTTAGAGAGAGGGGAAGGAAGGGAGGCAGAATGGGAGAGAACCATCAATGTATGGTTGCTTTTCACCTGCCTCCAGTTGGGGACCTGGCTGGAGACCTGGCTTGCAACCTGGTTATGCGCCCTGACTGGGAATTGAACCTGCGACACTTGGGTTTGCAGGCTGGCGCCTTATCCACTGTGCCACCAGCCAGGTGTCCTCTAACTTCTCAGGAATCTGTCTTGGATGGATTTGAGAAGTGGTTCCTTGAAAGCACATCTTTCTTCACATGCTTTGAAAGGCGGATTTATTCAGCCTTCTAAGGAAACTGGCTGAAATTCAGTCAGACTGTTTTAGCCCTAGCAGCCAGCCTGGGTGTTCTGGTTGTTTTGGGTGTGACTCACCACCCCACTCCCCCACCTCGATCCATTTTGCACACGTCTCCACCTGCCTTGCGCCACGTCAGATGGATGTGTGTGGATCGCACTACCTGGCTTCCTTATCCTGTGGCTTCTGCTTGGGTTTGGCCAGTGAGGAGCTCAGAGGGAGGAAGGGAGAGACTCAGGACTTCATTCCCTATTCCCCCCGGCCTGCGTGGGTGCCATGCTCTGGCCTGAGCTGCCCCTGCCATGTCTGCTGCTGGATCGGGTTTCCCTCCTGCATGGTACCATTTCATTCTGGGCTTTACTGTTGCCGCACCTGCACCCCGCCTTGCTTTCGGACCCAGGGTAGCAACGGTGCTTGTTATTGATGGTTCCTGGGTGTCTTTCCAGCCTTTCTTTCCCTTCTCAACATTTTTGTTTTTTAAATCAAGGCAAAATCTATACAAGATAAATTAACCATTTTTAAAGTATACAATTAACTGGCATTTATAATGTTGGGCAAACATCACCTCTTTCTAGCTTCTAAACTTTTTCCTCACCCAGAAGAACACCCTGTACCTACAGAGTAATCACTTCCCAGTTAGCCTTTTCCCATCTTCTGGTAATCACTGATCTGCTTTCTATCTCTCTGGATTTTCCTATTCTGGGTAGTTCCCTATAAAAGGAATTATGCAATATGTGTCCCTTTGTATCTGGCACCTTTCCCTTAGCATAATGTTTTCAGGGTTCATCTACACCTTATGCTTGAGCAGTATCAGAATCACTGAGGACTAGTTAAAACCCAGCTTGCTGGGCTCCCTAATGGTGGGGTGGGGTGGGGTGGTGGCTGGGCCTGAGAATTTGCATTTCCAAGTTCTCAGGATTGCTGCAGCTGCTGGTCCAGAGATCACATTTTGGGAATTACCTGCTTACAAAGCAACGAATTAAGGGGTTGTGATATATTCATTCAATAGAATGTTTTCCAGCCGCAACAGTGAATGAAGTACTGATGTCAATATCTAGGAAGGTCCCTTCACTTGAACCATCTGGGGTGATTCATTTCTGGCTGGGTCTCCGACTGCTCCAGCCAGGTCACTGGCATCATTGTTTCTTACATGTTTGGTTCTGGTTGCATCCTGAGCAGGATAGCAGGTTTCAACAGCCTCAGTCTTAGAAATAGAGACAAGCTACCTAGGTTTTCTCTTCCTGCCCGGTGTGCCAGGGAAGCCTAGGGACCTGTGTTTGCCCAGTACCAGCCCTTTGGTGCAGTAGGTTGTAGGCATTGCCCTGCTGATGAGCTCGTGTTCTGGGCTCAGAGGCCCAAGCCAGAGTTAGCCATTTGACCAGGGGCTGGCCCTGAAGCCCGGAGAAGAAAGACCGTCTTTCCAAGAGATCCAAAGGACGCTGGAATGGGAAGAGGAAGGTCTCAGAACTCTAGCCTGGAGAAAAATGCTGTTTGGTGGACAATAATCTATAGAAAAATCCTCACGTGATCCATACATTTTGGGTGGCTGTGGGCCCAGCTGGATCAGAGGTGTGCTGAAACATACCTGGCTTACAGAAGTAGGTAAATGAGACCATTCCTTCCCCTCCCTTCTTTCTAGTCCCGTTCACTGATTTCATTAACGTGAGGTGTCTCCTGCAAAAGAAATGGGACACGGCTCACGTTTGGAGTTAAATACCTATGATAATCCCTACCCAGGCTCAAAGGAAGCTAGAGGTTTTAGTAGGGACATCTGGATGCCTGGAAGAGAATTCATCATGGGGGAAGAAGGCATGTAGCCAATTTGTTCATTTCTGCCACAGAACTATGGTTGTAGGGGGTTTCAGGCACAACACAATGTGTTCCCTTTCCTCATCCATGCATGTATGCATGTATGAGGGGGCTATGTGTGTTACCTACGAATGCAAACCTTAAGGGTTCAGCCTGCCTGCTGTGAGAAGAAAGGGAGAGGCTTCCCTATTGGCAGGAGAATGAGGGGCACACATGAACCCCCAAATACAAAGAAAGTCTAAAGTAGTGTCATATGTGACCTGAGGGATGTCCAGGTTGGCCACCTAGATTAGAGTCATTAGGAGGGGTGGTGGTGGTCAGATAGGGACCTAAGATGACGTTGGACCTTCTGTGAGATAGTCCTTGGAGATTCTCAGGGAAGAGGAACGGCAAGGTGTGTTTGTGTATTGGGGGTGGGGTGGGGTGAGGATGAGAGCCTGATTTCCTATATAGGTGGGAGTGGTGGCACTGATTCACTCCACTGATACGGTGACCCTCTTTGTATGCTGCAATGAAGAGGACTGCAGGACATTTAACACAGTGCTCAGCAAGATTTAAGTCAAAGCAAGACTTAAATGAGATGCTTGCATTCCAACTGGTAAATATTAAAAGAATAATGGATTAAAGAATTCTTGCTATTACAAATACATTAAAAATTTATAATGGCCAGAAACTAGTTTTAATTCTCTTGCACAAAGTCCAAAAGGGACATTCGTGATGGATGTGGAGTTCTCCAAGCGATGATTCATTTTGAGTTCTTTCTTCTTCAACTCATGGCTTCAGTGGCCACCCAGAGTTACTTCCACTGCAGCCAGCCAGCAAGAGAACATGTATAGAGGACAGGGCACGCATGGATTCCATGTGTGGGGGTGGAAGTGATGCACATCACTCCTGCTCTCGTTTTGTTGCCTAAAGTGCATGTGTGGAAGCAACAGGAAATGAACACCTCCTAGGAGCAGTCTTCAACCATGCCTGACAGTTGGTAGCTAAACCAACTTTCTCTCACTTTGGGCAGAATAACTCAGAAGCACATGTTCTAAATTGGCTCCCAGAGTTCCGCAGTGGGACTATGTATTGGTTGCCCAGAGTGGAAACTTGCTTCAAGACCTACCCTTTATTAGCTTGCTTTTCTTTTTACTTCTCTACTCCCCTGCTGGTATGCTGCTTCTTCCCTCTCTGAATAAGCTACTTGCACTTGAATTCTTACCCCAGGGTCAGCTTCCAGGAATCCTAACCAACTAACTGGCCCATCCTGAAAGAATGGCCAATGCAAACTTGGGTAAGCAGTCTTAGGATTCAGATAACACTTACTCTGTTACATCCAGAACTGATTCAAGAGGAACATGATCTTTTGGGTAAAGTGGGTTAACAATGGAATTGAATTCTGTTAAATAATTCTGCTCCCACCTACTTGGTGAAGGAAAGCACATGACCCTGTTTGGGGTTCACCTTGAATGTGTGTCTAACTTGGCTTGTTCTGGGTTGCTACCATAGTAACAAGAATAATTAACTTTAATTACTACATGCCTTTGCCTTTTTGCTCACTGCCTCCCTTCACCGCAGTTCATTCTGAACTTGCTTTAAAGTATTTAGGTGATGCAGTCAGAACTTCTATCTGCCTTCATCTGCACATCGGTACTATCCTTGTTCTGATTTTATTGGGCTGCATGCTCCTATTGTCCATACATTCATTTCTTTGAAGATTAAGCACATGCATATCCTAGCTCAGGCCTTTAAACAGGGTTTAGCAATTAGGAAACACAAGCAGTAACAACTAGGGCAGCATTCAGTCCCTCTTTGTCAGCTCAGAGCACCTGTTTGGCCTGCGGGGACACCTTGGTTTACTGCTGCCATTAGGAGCTGTCAGTCAGAGGGACTGAAACCTGCTTCTGCCATTTGAGCTGTTGAATATTAAAAATGGACATTACTTACCAAGAGCTCAGTCCCATTTGTTTTTTAAAGAAGGAAGTTCTCAGTTTGTGTTCATAAGTGTGTATTAATTTCTAGGAGTCATTCAAAAGGTAAATTATGGCCCCCTTTTTTTTTTTTGATGGAAATCCCTTACCAAAAGAAAAGAGAAAGAAATGGTAAATGAAGGGACTCTTGTGATACTCGGTGCTACATCCCCTCGGTCTACTTGGTTTCATAACTGTTGGGGGTACGGCTTCATGTTGGTCCACCCAAAAAATAGAATATGCAGCTTAAAAAAACTGGGCCAGTCTACTCACCCATTCAATAGTACTTGACCATGTGATAGGCCCTTGGAAATAAAAATGAGTCAGACATCATCTCTGATATAGTCTAGTAGTTCACATTCTCATCCGGGTTGATGAACACAGAAAAAGGTAATTAAAATATACCCTGACAAGTTCATGGATATATAGGGATTGAGAAAGGTTGGGGTGATGGACGTATTTTGGGCAGAGAGCCCAGATCATGGGATGTGAGCAGTGGCAGATACATTCAGGGACCAGACATGAAGAGTTGTAAGAGTTGGTCTCGGAGGAGACAAATGAACTGTCTGCTGTTTACAGAGCTGTGAGCATGGTAGGGCCTTGGGTGTCAGCTGGTCCAACCTTTACTTGGGTCCTCTTCACAGAATCCTTGGAAGGTAGTCATCTAGTATCAGCTTGGCACTTCCTAGTGCCACTTCTGGTGATAGTCTGTCCCCTGACAGGGGAATACAAACAGGAGAAAGCACTTCTTTGTGACTTCACCCACTGACTCTGGTTTTACCCAATCATTTCCCCTCCAGAAAGGATGTAGCCTGATTTCTTTAGCTGTTCATCAAATAACATCTGGCAGTTCTATCAATTCTGTCTCCTATCTCTTGAATCTGGTTCCTTCTCTTCACCTCCAGAATTAATTAACACAGAAAATAAGACAGCCATATGGTCATGACTATAATTTACTCTGTTTTGGACCTCTGTCTTCTCTGGTTTGGACAAATGCAGCAACTGGCTCACTGGCCTCCCAGCTTCCATTTTAGAATAATCGCTTTGTCTACAGTAAAAATGTTAATTATATTGGCATTGGCTTGATACTTTCTAAAATGAAAATATGACTATGCCTCTCCCTGTTCAAAACCATCCAGGAGTCTTCTCATAAAGGGCAGAAAATAATTCTTAATATGCCCCTTAAGATTTGCAATGTCTGGTCCAATCATAGCTCTCAGCACTTCCTTGGCAGGGGATGTGCCTTCCAGAAAGTGTTTTAACTCTCAATTGTGCCATGACACCTGTGGTTCCCCAGTATCCACAGAGCTGCCTCCCTCATCCTCCAACGTGCCCCTCTGGCCCCCTTGGATAACTCCTGCTCATTTTTCAGGTTGATGTTTGTAAGTAACTTCCTCTGGCAAGCCATCACTGAGAGGACCTGCCTTAGGGGTCTATATATGATATTGAGTTTTTTCTTTTTAAGTGAGGGTAACATATACACTGAAGTAGACTCATGTTAAGTATACAGACACTCAAGTAAAGATATAAAACACCTCCAACACCCCAATGCCCGCATATATTTCCTTTAATAGATACTTAACTGCTGTTCTGATCTCTATCACCATAGATTAATTAGTATTGTCTTCTTTTAAACTTCATATAAATGCAATCATGCTGTAGTCACATTTTGTATTTGACTCTTTGCACTCATCTTTGTTGTTCCAGGTGGCATAGCTCACTCTTTTTTTCTTTCCTGCATGTTATTCCATTGTATGACCCATTGCGTGAATGAACATGACATTATTTTTGAGCCATCCTACTCTCAAAAGGCATTTTATCTGTTTCCAATTTTCATCTATTATGTACAACGCTGCCGTGAATATTAGTGTCTTTTGCTGAATGTATGTGTTTCTTATTTTTCAAGATTTTATTTATTATTTTCAGAGAGAAGAAAAGGGAGAGAGGCAGAGAGGGAGAGAGACATCAATGTATAGTTGTCTTTCACCTGCCTCCAGCTACAGAGCTGGCTGGAGACCTGGCTTGCAATCTGGTTATGTGCCCTGGCTGGGAATCGAACCAGCAATCTTCAGGTTCGCAGGCCAGTGCCTTATTCAGTGTGCCACCAGCCAGGGCAATTATTTTTTTTTTTTTCTTATACAACATATAAGAATATATACTACAAGGTCTGTCCCGAAAGTGTTGGCTGCACAAACTGTTTTAACTATATTGACATTGGCTTGATACTTTCGGGACAGACCTTCGTATACTGCTAGATTTCATTTCTTTTCGGAATTATTTGCTGCTTTTCCCCCCTAAGCTTTTACCTGTTGGACCCATCATTGCAAGAAGATTTTACTTCCCACCCAATTGTTCCAATAACTGCCCTGTGACCTGCTTTGTCCAATGAAATGTGGTAGAAACAATGCATGTCACTTCTGATCAGAAGCTTTAAGAATCATTGCCTGGCTCTGCCACTGTACTTTACACAGGAGACTGGCATAGAAACCAGTCCTCCATTCTGGTCCTAGAATAAAGAGCAGGTGGAGCAGAGGCAAGGTTGACCCATAATTGAACATCAATAAGAGCAAGAACTAAGCATTTGTGATTATAAGCAAGGAGAATCTAGGGATTGTTTGTTACTATAGCAAAATTTAGTCTAATATGACTGCTGCTGCTTCCATAGCACCTTAGACATTCTTCGATCATAAAAAGACACATTCCAATGAAATGTTTAAATTTATCCCTATTTGCCTCTTTCTACTGTACCCCAACCTAAAAGGGTGGAGACTGCACATATCTTGATCATCGTTTCTTGATAAATAAACAGTAGGTTTACAATACATATTCATTTTGTCAGAATGACTTTTAACCTTTTGTTGATGGGAAAGTCAATTTTCTTAGGTGTGTGTCCTTCCCATGGTGGGAGTCCTGGAAGGAAATGCATTTCCAGGGGTAGTTTGATTAATGAGGAGGGAGAACAGCTCTGACTTCCTTTCCCATGGACATGCTTCTCCCAATAATACAGCTCCAAGTGGTTTTAGCCTGTTGATAATGATATTCCATTTGCGGCTCATGTTGACTTCACTGGCAGCTCAAGTTCGGGAATTTCACCTTATGGCCCTACTGCTAAGCCAATTTTCCCATTCTGGCTTTGGGTAGAGATGCCCCTGATGAACTTATTGATTCTCATACACCTCTGTCAATAAATCCACTCTCTCATCCTTCCCTGGAGTCTGGGTTTACTTGTTTGTTTGTTTGTTTATTTTAATCAGACCTTCTTTATTGCTTTCTCGTTTCACATATCTGTTTGTTCTATCTCACCCTGTCCTCCAGCAGCACCAAATTACACCATTTCAAATTTTATCACAAACCTCTGTCTACTTCTGATTGATGTGGACATTTATCAGCTCACGGCAAATTGAGCTTCATTGTGCTGGAGTATAAAGGTGCTGGAGTAAGAAATAGCTTGGTCAAAAATTAGCTCCTGCAATTTTGGACACCTGCTATTGTAACTTGTGAATCAGGGATCAAATTTGAAGCTCTGTGTTCTCTTATTGATTTGTAGGTGTTCTTTACATGCTCTGGGAATTAATTCTAGGTTGTCTATATGCATTATGAATAGCTGTATCCACTTTGTCCAGTCTTTTCACTTTCTTTATTGTATCTTTTTTTAAAAATAGAGAATATTTTAATTTGTCCATCTTTATGGTTTGTGATTTTTCCTCTGGTTTAATAACATTTTCCCAACCATGAGTTTACAAAGGAAGTGTACATTTTCTTCTAAAGGTTATTTTCACGTTTAGGTCTTTACTCCATCTGCAATTTTAAAAATTATATGTGGCACAAAGCATGTTACACAGAAGTCAAATTGCCAAACTATGGGATGGCTATAGAGATATATAATGCTCTCATGTACTTCATTCATTCATATAGGTAGGTTACTATTGCTTAATCCTATCTGTCCTTCCTTTTAAGGTAAACCAACTCTTCACTTGTTCTTTTTCAGAATTGCCTTGGCTATACTTGGATTTTTGCTCTTATAGGCAAATTCCAGGAAAAGCTCTGTTTGGCTTTTGATTAGAATTATATGGAATTTGTAAATTAATTTATGGAAAATTGGCAGCCTTATGTCTTTCTTCCTATACACAATATAATGCCACTTATTTAGGCCTTCAGAGAGTGTTTTAATATGTCTTGTAATGTTCTTCATAAAGTCTCACATTTTTTCGAGTTAGATTTCTTCCTACTTATTTTTATGTAATGTGAGCACTATTTTTTTGAAGTTCTCCATACATTTTTCATCAGCTATATTTGGTATATAAAATAACTGGATTTTTAAAAATTTGAACTTAAAGTCAGCAAGTGAACCAAAATATCTCATTTGTTTTAGTAGTCTTTTAGATTCTTTGGGATATTTTCAGGATAGCAATCAAACTGTAGGCAGATAATGACAATTTTGCTTTTTACTTTTCCATGTCTCATGCCAGTTCTTGAATTCCTTCTTTTTCTTTTGTGCCAATTGAATTGACTAAGACCTTCAAAAGAACAGAAGGGGAAGTAACAGGTGTTTGTGTGTTGTTTTAAATTTTAAAGGACATTTTCTTGACATTTAATAAGAAGTATTCTGTTTATTACAGCTTTTATTATTGTTTTAGATACATTTTTAGGTTAAAAAATAAAACAAACCATTTCTCATTGTTTAAATTTTAGAAATGACTTTGAACAAAAAACCAAATTAGAAAATGGGCAAAGGACTTGAATAGACACTTCAAAAGAGGACACACAGATGGCCAACAGACATATGAAAAGATGCTCAATGTCACTAATCATCAGAGAAATGCAAATTAAAACCACAGTGAGATACCATCTCACACCTGTCAGAATGGCCATCATCAATAACTCAACAAACAGTAAGTGTTGTTGAGGATGTAGAGAAAGGGAAACCCTTTTTTTACTGTTGATGGGAATGCAGACTGGGGCAGCCACTGGAAAGCAGGATGGAGATATCTCAAAAAACTGAAAATGGATCTGTCTTTTGACCCAGCAACCCCACTTTTGGGAATATATCTGAAGGAACCCAAAACACTAATTTAAAAGAACATAAGCACCCCTGTGTTCATTGCAGCATTACTTACAATCGCCAAGATATGGAAGCAGCGTAAGTGTCCATTGATAGATGAGTAGATAAAGCAACTATGGGACATTTACACAATGGAATACTACTTGACTGTGAAAAAGAAGAAAATTTTACCCTTTGTCACAGTATGGATAGATCTGGAGAACATTATGCTAAGTGAAATAAGCCAGTCAGAGAAAGAAAATACCATATGATTTCAGTCATGTGTGGAATTTAATGACCAAACTGAACTAACAAAGAAAGTGGATGTGCTCATAGACAGAAAGCAGATGACAGCTAGTGGTGTGGGGAGGTTGGTAGGTGGAAGGGCTTAACAAAAAAGAAAAAAAGACTCATGGATAAGAGTGTGGTGATTGTTGGGGGATATAAGAGGACTAAATGGTAATGGGAAAATGCAATAAGGATTAAATAAAAAATGAAATAAAAAATATTTAAGTTAAAAAATGCCCTTGAGTTTTATTGAATATTTTTTCCTGAAAATACTGAGATAAATGATCTTACCTTTTATTCTTTAAGATTTTATTTTATTATTTTTAGAGAGAGGGTAGGGGAGGGAGAGAGACATCAATGTATGGTTGCCTTTCACCTGCCTCCAGCTACGGACCTGGCTGGAGACCTGGTTTGCAACCTGGTTATGTGCCCTGGCTGGGGAATCGAACCAGCGACCTTTGGGTTCCCGAGCTGGTGCCTTATCAACTGTGTCACCAGCCAGGGCTGATTTTATCTTATAATGAGCCATTGTGGTGCATCACCTTGCCAAATTTTCTGACTTCTAACCATCATGGCCTAAATTCATGGCCTTAATTCTATTTGACCATAGTTTATAATTTACAAAAAATTGGATTCAATTGACTTTTGTTTAGGATATTTATGTTAATATTTATAAGTGAAATTGGCCCATACTTTTCTTATTCTACCTGTGGAGGATTGATTATTGCTAACAATGACTTCACTTTGCCTGTAAGAGATTTGTATGTTACCAGTTTGAGTAGGACCTGTGTTGCATCCTACAGGTTTAATATACTTCCATGTCCCTTGTCAAGTTGGATCATGTGACAGGCTTGGACCAATGGGTATAGAAGTGATTCTGTATCAGTCCCAAGCTGGAACCAAGAGGTTTTAAAAGGCATCACAACTATTTTACTACCTTTGTGGCTCTTTCTGCCCCTCACTCCCAACATGGGTGTTCTTTAAATTCTGGGTTCCTGAATGCAGAAACACATGGAGTCGAGATGGTCGGGGTATGGCCTCAACTGACCTCAGCCACATGTGATATACCTGAAGAATAAGTCTGTTTTTATAAGCCAGAGAGCTGTTGGATTGTCACAACTGTAAAGCTGACTAATTAATTACCCACATCTGGTTTTAGAATCCAGGTTAATCTAGCCCCATCAAATGGGCTGATTATCTTTCTTTTCCCTGAAAGAGGTTACAAGATACAGAAATATTCTGTTCTTTAAATATTTGGCAAATTTGAATATAAAGCTGTATGGGTCTGATGTATATTTGTGGGTGTAGAAGAATTTTGACAAGTGATTCAATTTTTAAAAAGTGCTCTTTTCTATATTTAGGGTTTTTATCTTTTTCTTTGTGTTAATTATGGGACTTTTATAAAAATTTTTTGTGTCTATGTTTAAAAAATGTTTATCGATTTTAGAGAGAGAGGGAGGGAGAGAGAAACGTTGATGTGAGAATGAAGTAGATTGGAATTGAACCGCCAACATTTTTAGGTAGGGAATGGGACAGCACTCCAACAAACTGAGCCACCTGGCAAGGTCCGTATCTATGTTTTATGCCAACCTAAAGTTTATAACAACCTCTTAGGATGAAAAAGCAAACTTTTGCTGTATTTTAATTAATATATTTTAATTCTAATCTAAGGATCAATCTTGTAGTAAGTTTGTTTACATAACTAGCATTTTTGGAGAAGCAGCCTATGCTTTGTCAAAACTTAAGTTTTCTCAAAAACTTCTTGTCAAAACTACTACTTTTTCCTATTTCAGTTATTTCTGCTCTTATTTTTACTTCCATTTCCTTGAGTTTGCGCTCTAGCTTTAAAAGTGAATGCATAATTTATTTATTCTCAATATTTCTTATATTATTTAGCATTGTAAGAGTTGGCTGTATAGAGCAGAGACTGAAAATAACAGTAGCTTGAATAAGATGAAAGTTTATTTTCTCACACATGAAAATTTAGAAGGTAGAAAATTCAGGGCTGGCACGGTAATTGCACTTTGCCAAAGCCCTTGGGGACCTGGGATCCTCCTGTTTTGCTGTTTGCAGGGCATTGCTCTTTATCTACCTGATGCAAGATAATTTACCTCTGTGCCTCTATTCCAACCAGCAGGAAGGAGGAAGGTGGTAAGAAAGGATTCCCTCCTTCGAAGATACAACCTGGCAAAAACAGCCTTATAGCCACACAAGGGAGACTGGCAAATTTGTTTTTTATTCTGAGAAGATACATGTCCAGCTAAAAATCAAGGGATTTATTACTATGGGGAAAAAAGGATAATCAATACTAGGAACAAAGCTGTGTCTGCCCCAGTCCTTCCCTTTGTTATCCAACCCCCTCCACACCAAAGGTGACAACACCATAGTTCCTATTGAATCCAATAGGCTAGGGTCTCTGGGTGATGCACAGTCCTATCTGTTAGGCCTAAGAGTGGTTCCCCAGGGTGCAGTAACTTAAAAACTACAAGATAAGTTATCTGCCTTCATGTAGTCAACATGCAATGATGAAGTAGGAGCTGGATAGCAATAAAAAAAAATCTCATGTGGACAGAGAAAGTGAAACACAACAGAAAATGTCCCCCATTGCCCACCCAGCATCTCTGGTTCTCTCTCTCTTGCTTTACTTTATCATTCTTTGTATCTCCTGGTATCACTTTTATGGATGATTTGTCTTGTCCATTATCCTTCTCTCTGGCCGGATCTGAGGTGGGCCTTGCAGGGTTGATTCTTTTTGTGGACTAAAATGCTTTTGGGGCTCACTTCTTGCTGCTTTATGCCAAGCCAGTTCTTGGGCAAACATCCGTCTCCAGCTCTCTTGCTTAGAAATAGATTTTTAAGTCTGAAGATTCTTGTGCTACTTCTAAAAATTTGCGTCTGTACCTTGCTCATTACTTTGTCTCTCAGCTTAGTGGCAGCTAGCTAGTTGTATCTGAAAATTTGGGTGAGAAAGACAACTCTATTCATTTTCCTCTAAGCTGCCAGAAGTCTTCTGGCAAAAAAAAAAAAAAAAAGAAAAAAAAAGAAAAAGAAAAAATCCTTTAAAAAGTGTTTGATAAAGTGATAACGTTCTGGGGCCATGGTATTACCTCCTGCCAAGTCTGGCACTATGGAGCTATCATTCTTAATAGCTGCATTTTGGGGCACAGAAGCAGCTTTCAACTCTGAAAAGCCCTGAATGCCCAGACTCCTATTCGGCTCAAGCAGTGAACCCCAGTGCTGTGCTGTCCCCTGTTTCTGTCAGCACCCTGTGGCTTTTTGTTTTGGATTTATATCTCTTCTTTAGGATTTTGTTGAAAGCCACGGAAGCTGTAGCTCAGACCAACATTCTTTATATATTGTACGGTTGACTCTTAAGTAGCATGGGTTTAAACTAAGTGAGTCCACGTATACATAAGTTTTTCAATAAATATACAGTTTAGCCCTCCACACCCCTGTGTTTTGGATCCATGGATTCAATCAATCATGGATTGAAAATAGTATTTTTGATCCATAGTTGTGAATCCATGGATGTACACGGCTGTGTACATTGTTCTATGCCATTTTATTTAAGGGACTGGAGCATTCACGGATTTTGGTATCCAAGGGAGCGTATGTGGCAGGGCCCTGGAACCAATTCTCCATGGATGCTGAGGGACAAGGGACTACTGTAGTTAAGTTTTTGGGGGAGTCAAAAGTTATATGCAGACTTTTTACTGTACAGGAGTTGGTACCACTGACCCCAGAATTGTTTGAGGGTCACTGTGTGTGTGTGTGTATGTGTATATATATATATATATATATATATATATATAAAAAATATATGTACATATACATACACGGTAATCTCTATTGTCTGATGCAAGTTTAACATATGAGCTCTCACCACTGTGTTTTGACCAAAAGTCTATATTTTTTCTCCCAAAATTAGGATTATATTATATTATATATTATCTTGCAAATGTCTTTAAACCTATAACAATGCATGATGGAAATATTTCCATGTAAATACTTATGACCTGGCATACATCCCTAACTATTCTGTCAGAATGAATTCCTTATGTGGGATTGGTTCTTCAAAGGATATGATTTTTAAAGAGGCTTGTGAATTATTGCCATGATTGTGCGTTTGCTAGTTTAGCCCCTTCAGCCCCATAGACTGTAGCCCATTTCTTGTACCTCCTTGAACATTGTATATTGTATGTTTACTTTTGCTGATGGTCAAACCGCTTCCTTTTGCTGATGGTCAGCGAGAAGCTTGGAGATGCACAGCAGTTTGCAAAACAAGGCAGGGGGAGCTCCAGGCGTGGGTCCTGCCTCTCTCCTCTCCTGCCCAGGAGAGAGGTTGGAAGAATGACAAAATCCACTGTGAATTCCAGAATTCTTTGACTCTGTCCAGCACCAACCGGGCTGAAATTGTGTGACTGCTGAGGCATGAGTCAGGCCTGCCAGCACCCCTGCCTCTTCCAGGACACAGAGCTTGACAGAGTTTTTCAGCCAAGTGTATTTCCTCAGCTGGGACCTGGGGAACCATCACGTTCCTCTTTTGCTGCCCATGGAGCTCTGCTTGGTCCTGGCAGTGCTGGTCTCCACCCACATGTTTTTTAGGACTTTCCTTCCAAAGCTGGTGGCACTGGGGCCACGCACCTGTCTCCCTTAGGGTTATTGGCCCTTTGGAAGGAAATAGATGCAGTCGTTTGAATGCGAAAACCCAAATGATAATGGAACTTTTATACTCCTGATCCCATTTGAGCCTCACCCCCTTTCCCCGCTGTGAGCCAAGAATGGTTACTGTTCCCCTTTTGTAGAGGAGGGTTAAAAAAGGCTAGTTAACCTTCCTGGTTTGCACAATTAGAAAGAAGCCTTCCATGATCACTCTTGCTGTGTCATCTGCTGTCCACTGCCAGTCCCTATCAACATTTACTATTTTCTTACCATCACTGGTCACAATGCATACTTACTGCCTTCTTTATTTGTTTACTTACTGTGTGAGAGGGCTCCCATGATGGCACCTAGCGATCCTCACCTCCCAGTGTTCACTGTGGGTAATCTCTACCTATTTTGAATCATGCTGGTCTGAGTGTAGCAGAAGGGGTGACATATAACTTTGAAGGCTAGTTCATGAAAGGTACAGCTCTAGCCTTTTTCGGAAAGCCAGCCACTTTGCCATAGGACACTCCAGCATCCTGTGAGAGGTGCGTGTGAACTCCAGCATCCCACAGAGAGGTGCACATGCATACCTCCTGGCCAGCCCTGTGATTGTGACACTTTGGAAATGGATCCATTAGCCGATGGAGCCTTCAGGTGACTGTGGCTGGGATGACTCTACCTGCAGTCTCACAAGAGACCTTTCAACAGAACTTTCTGGCCCCGCCAGTCCTGTGTTCCTGATCCATGTGTGATCCCATTTGAGAAACTGGAGTTGAAAATCATGAGGGATAATGTCTCTTGTCTGAGACAAGTATGACAAGTATGGGTCACTTGTCATGCAGCAAGAGGTAGCTAGGACACTGCTTCCCCTGGCAGACCGTAAACCATGAGGGCAGACCTCTCATCTCCCATTCCCGCACCTAGAACAATGCCAAGCACGCAGCAGCAACTTAGTAAACCTTTCTGAATAAATGAATCACGGTAAGTGGACTGGAATCCCTGTACTCTCACCTCACCTCCTGACCCTTCCCCGTGTGCTTGACTGCTGCTCTTTCTTCACAGGGTTGATCCTGGCAACCACCTGGGGAGGGGCCTTTTCTCTTGCCTATGCAGCGATTCATAGTTAATTAAACCTCATAAACAGAGCAAGGGAGGATGTAAAAGTAATGAGCTGATAGCCCAGAATGTATTATGCAGGGCCTAAAAGAGAATTTAATTTAGAGAAGAATTCTGCACAGGCGGAAGAGCAGTCCATTAAAACAAGCTGACAGTCTACAGAGATAAAACAAACATGGATTCTGCGTCCTGTGAAATAAACAGTGAAGCCGCACGTTTGGGGCCTTTGGAATCTTGAGAGCTGAGGCCCATGGTGAGTGGGAAAGGGGGACACTAGGTTATGTTGGCAAGAGGGCAGAAGGGGGCCCTTCCGGTTCTCCACTGGGGTTGCAGGCTGTGTCTTGCTGGAGCATAGTTCTTGTCTGAGGGCGCCTTTGCTTACAACCCATCTGTCTCAGTGTGAGGTTCCCCACTCCCTCCAGAATGGACTCTGAGCCAAGGATTCAAGTGCAAGCATGTCACTGGGAGACTCAAGGAATGCGAGTGAGGAGGAGGGAGGCACACTCTAAGGAAGGAAAGGCAGCAAATGCACCATGAGTTATTAACCTGCCTATCACAGTGGGCGACTGGAGATTAATCCCACGTGAGGGAACTTTGACAGACCCCCTCAAACACATACCTCAGATTTATCTGAAAGGGTGAGGGAGTGGGAATAGTTACACCCTCATATGCGGGGTAGGGGTGGGGTGTTCACTTTCAGGCACCAGCTGGGGTAATAGGTACAGTGGCCAGGCCTGAAGGCAGGCCTCTGACAAAGGTACAGGTAGATGTGGAAGCTGAAAGGAGCTGGCGTGACGGAAATGGGAAAAGGATCTGGAGCTGTGGCCAGAGTGTTGACAAGACTTAGCTGCCCCATTCCTGGCTCCTGGGGAAGTCTGCTCCTTTGGCTCCTGGGCTCCCAGATTCCAGAGACGCCAAGGGCCTCTTGGACGTCTTCATGACCCACCTCTGACCAATATCAAATCAGTGCTCAAGTTCTGGCGTTGCCCTTCTGTTATTTTCATATTCTCTCCCTTCTCGTTATCCTAAGTCATTCTACCTGGGTGATGCATTCCCTCTGCAGAAGTTTATTCTTGTCCACAGAGTGAGGTCCTGGGGATGGCAAGTTAATAAACACAGATGTGCAAGCGACAATTTGGCCTTTTCAAATCCATAGTAGTTCTTTCATATGCTCTCAGAAGCAACAAATTGGAGTACAGGATTTCCCCAATCTGCCCAGCAATGCAAGGCTCCCCACATTCATACTATAGGCTGAGAATATCCCAAAAGAAAACTAGCTCCTACGCCATTCATCCTGCTAGAAGTATTTTTACAACAATGGTGTTTGGGGATATCTAATCTCTCCTTTTCCCGCTTTGTCTGCAGCCTGAGTCTTTTTCTTCTCTGATACTTTATTTCTGATATTTATTTCAAGGAGCCATCACCTTGCTATTTCCTTCCCAGGACCTTTATGAGGCAGATTCAAATTATTATCTTAAGGTAAAGCCTAATTCCTAATGATATTTGCTACTCCAATGGCTTAAATGTTTTTTGTCTCCAGACTTCATGGAGGAGGTATAGAAGCATTTATAATATATACTGAAATTGAAAAGAAGATAAAAAAAAAAAAAACCAACCATGTTGAAATTTTATGTGCTAGGCTTCATGCTAAGCCCTGAAAATGAGCAGTCTATAAAATGAGATGGCATTCCGAGGTCAGCAGGGCCAGGTCATGTAAGCTGTGATGATGCACTTGGATTTTATTCTGTGTGGATGCAGTGGTTGATTGATGGTATTAATGACCTTAATCCTTCACTCCTTATATACATGATTTTTACTAGGTAATTTAGCACTGCCTTTCTGTCTGATTCTGGGCTTGGCCATGTTATTTGCTTTGACCAATGGTGTGTTAGCAAATAGGGTTCAAATGGTTGCTCAAGAAACCCTTGGATGATTGGGCTTACATACTCTTGCTTCTCTCCCTTGGCCATGGGAACTTGCCTGGCCTTGGGAACTAGCCGGCTGCAGTGTGAGACCCATGGAAAAGGGCTGAGGCAAACTAGTTATTCTAACTGGCGCCATCCTAGGCAAACTGTGTGCAGCTGACCCCCCGGTACATGGAGGGAGCCCAACCAAGATCAGCCCAGCCCAGCCCCATCCACAGAAGCCCACATATTGGTTATATGCCGTTTGAGTTATGGAAGCAGTAGATAATGGATACAGATGGGAGTCACTGGAGGGGTTTAAGCAGAGGGATACGGTCTTATCAATGCTTTAAAAGAGAATTCTCTGGTTCCAATATAAATAATGTTATGATGTGGCAAGGATAGAATCAGGGAATTTAAAATTAGTCAAAAATCAATGGCAATCCTTAGGTGGACTCATACACATGTTGACAATTTCTCAACATTTTCACAAGAAGATAATCATTTATTTAGGGGAGGTCCAGGACCTTGAAAATATCACGATAGGGTATTGAACACATAAGCACTTCCATTTTGATTGCAACTGCTGTCTTTCTCCTGGGATAACTTTAACTGTTAAATACCATTTCTCTGGAGCAACCTTCCTTAGTTCTCCCAGGTGAGATGCGATTAGATTACCTTGCTAAAGACTTCCCCCTAGCACTTCCCATAATTGTAATGAAAAATTATGTGATATGTTTAATATCTGTCATATCTCACTGGAAACTCCATGAGAGCAAGGATCATGCCTGTCTTCTTTTGTCTTAGATCTCTGGCATGGTGCCTGGCACACAGAGGGCTGGCAATAAATGCGTGTTATGTTCATGGTTCATTCTAACTCTTACTTGGCCAAAAAAAAAAAGAAAATGTTACATACTGTATTAGTGAGGGTAGGCTAGGCTGCAGTAACAATCAAATATGCAATGAAACCCAATAGAATGTTATTTACATTTTTAAATATAATTTTAAATTTATAGAAAAATTGTGAGAACTGAATAAAACGATTCCTATATACTACTCTTAACTCAGATTCTCCAATTACTAACATTTTAAACCATATATGCCTTGTTTTTCTCTCCTTTTTTCTGAATCATTTGAGAGGAAGCTAAAACATGGCTAATTAGTTCTACATAGTTCAGTGTTTTATTTTCCCTAAATAGAGATTCTTGTGTAACTTTAGTACAACTATAAAAGTAAAAACAGGGCCCGGGCTGGTGGCACAGTGGACAAGGCACCGGCCTGCGAATCGAAAGGTCACTGGTTCGATTCCCAGTCAGGGCACATAACCAGGTTGCAAGTCAGGTCTCCAGCCAGGTCTGTAACTGGAGGCAGGTGAAAGGCAACCATATATGGATGTTTCTCTCTCTCTCTCTGCCTCTCTCCCTTTCCATCTTTCTAAAAATAATAATAAATAAAATCTTGAAAAAAAAAAAAAGGACATTAACCTTGGTACGGTAGTAGTCCTATTCAATCTATAGATCATTCAGATCTTGCCAATTACCTTAGTAGTAAACATTCTTTATAGGCAGGCACCCTTGTTTTTCTGGGCCAGGATTTATCCAGCATTCTGCCTTGCATGTAGTTGTCATTGTCACTTTAGTCCTCACCCATCTGGAATAGTCCCTCAGTTTTTCCATTCTTTCACGACTTTGACATTTTTTCGGAGTGCAGGCCAGATACTTTTGGAATATTTTCTCAGGTTTTCTCATTTGTCTGATGTTTCTCCATGATTAAAGTGCTGGTTATACATTCATTTGTATATCTTAAAAAGCGTGTGCTCACACCAGTGTTCCGGTTCCAGCCTCCCTATTTGCCATGTTGTGTCTCCCTCCCCAACAGGGAGAAAGCTGGCTTCCCTTGTGCACAGCCTAGTTCCTCCTTTCTAGCTCTGTCTGTAATCGCCCTCCTGATCATGCCGACCAGCCCCTTTGCCTCGACCCCTGCACACTTATCCACCTCTTGGTTACAGGCTTGTCCTGAAAGTATCAGCCATACAAACTTATTTTGATTATGTTGACATTGGCTCAATACTTTCAGGACAGATTCATACATTGGGGCCGAGCCTACCCCATTTCACCATGGCCTCATTGGACAAGCCCCTCTCCCCACGACCACCACAGGCATGGTGGGCCCAGACCCCAATATCTCTGTGGTTGTGCAGATGAAGTGAGCACAAACCTGGCTCCAGGCCCCATTTCTGGTACTACCAGATGTTTATTTTATCTGTGTGTGCTGACCCAAGAGTCATGGGCAGATAGAGTTCTGTGCTGCGGAGGAGGTCAGGGAGAAAACGTGACTGCTGGTTGACCCTTGAGGTGGACCAAGGCAGTGGGAGGCCCCTCCTTGTTCCCCAGTCCTTGCAGTGGTCCTATAGCCAGAACTGCTTTAGGGATGCAGCCTTGACAGAGGAAGGTGGTTGAGACCATCTGGACAGTGTACGTGACTCACCCCCGTTAAGGCCTCTGTATGAACTTTGAAGGTTTTGACAGGTGGGTGTGGCAATCTACTAGCCGAGACCAGCTTGGTCGGTGAGTGTCCTTATTAAGCCTGCCATCTACCAATCTGGAGTGGCATGGCCTGTGTCTTCCATGTTCCCCTGCTGCTCATGCACGGGGCCCAGTTTCAAATTGTACTCAGCTCTCCAGTTTGCAAACCAACAGTCAGGCTGAGGGCCGTTGGAGACATTGCATCCTGGTGTCGGGCTGTGTTTGTAAGCTCCAGTGACCACCAGAAGCACTTGGTGGTACCACGGAGCATGTTACATGTGCAGACGCAGGGCTCCGCCTTGCAACAGTCTAACGTGGTGGGCACGAGAGGGCCTGCAAATCTGCAGCTCTGAGGAGCCCTCACCTTCTCCTGCAGGTGATTCTTATGGCCCCTCTTGAAGACAGCGGGGCCATGTCTCTAAGTATGTAAACAAAGTACGGCTGAGTGCCAATAAAGCTTTATGTGAAAATAGGTGACAGACTGGCTTGGGCCCACATGACATCATTGTTTGTCCGCTCTTGTCTACGGGAAAGAACACAGCCTTCAGAATTAGACTCAAGGTTCCATCCTGGCCTGACTGCTGATCCGTGGTGTGATTTCTAGATGCGTCCCTGTGTCTCTCACCCTTATTTTCCTCATCTGGATAATGCATGTAAAAATGTCCACCTCTCAGAGTTGTTTTGAGGATAAATGGCATACATGTAGTTCCTGTCACATGGATGGGCTACTACATGCCTGCTGATTTTCCTTCCCCTCTTCCCATCCTCCATAGCTGATTTGCTGGGTGGTGAACTTCCCTGTTGACCAGGGCTGAATTTACAAACTTAGGTTCATGTGACAACTCATAGCTCTGCCAGGCTCCAGGGCAAACAAGGAGATCCACTGGTCCAGGCTGTCAGCTCAGCTCAGGAATGCATGGCAGGCAGCAGGGCTGCAGGTGAAGAAGGGCTCCTCCTGGAGTCTGATCTCCTAGATCTGAGCCCTGATGGTTCTGCAAGTCTCAACTGCTCAGCTTGGTTCTGAGCCTCCCAGACAGGTGGGAAGGCATGTCAGTGACATGATTCACGGGGCTATGTTGGGTATTATTAACTGGCTGCTTAGGAAACTCATACCATTTGTTCTGATAAAACACACACACACACAGAATTCTCCCTTAGGCTTTCATTGTGGATAACAATGGTAGTCCTATCATCAGAGCCAAGACAATATTGGGTTTCATGGGTCTTTTTCTTAAGTCCCATAAGACAAGGAAGTGGCTGAATGCCAAAGTGCAGTTCAATAAAAGCAACACCAAGAGGGCTGAAACCACGTGTTCCTTTTGTTCTTTGATGAGGTGGCTTAACTCGAGGACAGCACTTAGAGTACCTGGAGGGACAGAAGGGTGCTGTAGCCTTCAGACACTGCTCCACAAATATTGAGCTCTTGATAAGGACTGAGTGGCAGTGAGTTGGAGGTCAATTATCTGGGAAGCAGCTCTTCTGTGAAGCTTGTTAAAGGCAGAGGCTTGTTCTTTTGAGTGGCTGTGGGGCTGGAGCAGCACAGGTGACCTCTGATGAATGTGGAGGATCTTATCAAGGGCCTAGGTCTGAATGCAAGGCCGTCCTGCCTCCCTAATGAGGTGACATACCTAGGAGCTGGAGCAAGGGTCTTATACTGCCCTTATAATTTTAGCTTGGATGATTTAAATAAGGACACGTATGAAATTCCAAAATCAAATGTAAAAGATTTCAAACCATCTAACTAAACAAAATAACTGTCTAGGGAAGCTTCTAAGATAAATTGGTTTCAAAATAGGTAACTATATTGACTTGTACCAGTTAGCTTTCACTACATGACAAACCTTCTAACGCTTCCATGTCTAAACCATCAGCTTTTTCCTTAGCTCACAATTTGCAGGTACTCAGGGTCTGGGTGGGCATTTCTTCTAGTCCCCCGCTGGGCTCAGTCATGCATGTATCTGCATTTCACTGCCAGGTTGGCTGGGAGCTGCCTGGCCTAACATTGCTTCAGTTGGGATGGGCTGTCCTATTTTATATGGTCCCTCATCCTCCCGCAGGCCAACCAAGGCTTGTTCGCATGGTGTCTGGGTAGGATTCCAAATCAGGAACTGGAAAGGTTTCTTGAGACCTTGGCTTGATATGGGTACAACATC
Source organism: Noctilio leporinus (assembly GCA_004026585.1). NCBI lineage: Eukaryota > Metazoa > Chordata > Mammalia > Chiroptera > Noctilionidae > Noctilio > Noctilio leporinus. Next base: position 76,963 of record PVIW01001674.1, on the reverse strand, counting down.
ATTTCCACCACATTCTTTTCTTTTACTTTTTAAAATTAAAATGAGATAATTTTGAGATAATTACAGATCCATCAACATTTGTAAGAAATAACACGGAGAGATCCTGTCTATCCTTTCCCCAGTTGCCTTCAATGGTAGTATTTTCTTACCAAACTATGGTATAATACTGCAGCCGGGATCCCGGTGTTGATCCAGTCAACATATAGAACATGGGTATCACTGTAGAAATCCATCTATTTGATAACCACATCCATTTCCTTGTTTTCCTTGCTTCCATCTTAATCCTCAATAACCACTCCATTTCTATATTTTTGTCACTTTAAGAATGGAACTATAAATTATGTGACCCTTTGGGATTGGCTCTTTCTTTTTTCACTCAGCATGATTCCTTGAAGATGCATCCTTGTTGCATGAATTTAAAGTTTGTTCTTTTTTATTGCTGGAAAGTGTTCCAGGATATGGATGTATCACAGTTCGTATGATTATTGATCCATTGAAGGACATCTTTGTTGATTCCAATTATTGGCTACTATGAATAAAACCTCTATAAATATTGACGCATTGATTTTTATTGGAATGTAAGTTCATTTTTCTTGAATAATTGTGCATGAGTTGTACAGCAATTACATATTTAGTTTTTCTTTTAAAGAAACTGTCCTACTGTTTCCCAGAGTGACTGGATGATTTCATACTCCCATTAGCAGTGTATGAGTGATCCAGTTTCTTATCACCCTCCCCAGAATTTGGTGATATCATTTAAAAAATTTTCTGAGCCATTCCAATAGATGTGTAGTAATATCTTACTGAGTTTTAATTTGTGTTTTCTTAATGGCTAATGATGTTGAGCATGTTCTTAGGGATTTAGAACCATAATATACCCTCTAAGTAAAATGTCTTGTCATGTCCTTTGCCCATTTTTTAATAGTGTTGTTTTACTCTTTTAAAAATAATTATTTATATATGTTAGAGACTAGTTCTCTGCCAGACCTGTGGTTTGCAAATAATTTTCTCACCCTATAGCTGCGTTTCCTCTTCATATGGCCTTTCGTAGAGAAAAAGGTTTTAATTTTAATGAACTTCAACTTACTAATTTTTCCTTTTCTGGATCATGTTTTAATGTTAAGGCTAAATACTGCCTAGCTGTAGATCCTGAAGATTTTCTTCTATTTTTAAAAATTATTTTATTTATTATTTTTAGAGAGAGGGTAAGGGAAAGAGGTAGAGAGGGAGAGAAACATCAATGTGTGGTTACCTTTCACCTGCCTCCAACTAAGGACCTGGCTGGAGACTTGGCTTGCAACCTGGTTATGTGCCCTGGCTGGGGAATCGAACCAGTGACCTTTGGGTTCTCAGGCCGGCACCTTATCCACTGTGCTACCAGCCAGGGCCATTCTTCTATTTTTTAAAAACCATTTTATAGTATATTTAAGTCTGTTCTCCTTTTAGAATTAGTTTTTATGTAAGTTAATTTTCATATTGTAAGAATTAGGTCGAGGTTCATTTTCCTTTGCTTGTGTATGTCCAACTGCTCCAGAATAATTTTTTGAAAGGCTAAATTTCTTCCATTGAGTTGCTTTTGCACTTTGTCCAATGTCAGTTGAGCATATTTATATGGGCATGTTTTGGGGTTCTTGGTTCAATCCTTTGATCTGTGTTGTGTCCCCCTTTACCAATGCCACACTGTCTTGATGACTAACTATATAAGTCTTATAATTGGGTACACTGATTCATCCCACTTTAATGTTTTCCAAATTCTTTTAGTTAAGCCATTGCATTGTCATGTACATTTTAGAATAATCTTGTGTAAATATACAAAAAAATCTTGCTAGGGTTTTGATGGAAATTGCTTTAAACCTATATATCAATTTGGGGAGAATTAACATCTTTGCTGTGTTGAGTCTTCCAACCCAACATGATACGTCTTTTCATTTATTTAGGCTTTCTTTGATTTTTTTTCATCAGGGGTTTATAGTTTTTGTCATGCAAGTCTTATTCTTGTTTAGTTACAGTTTTTCCTTTAACCATCAAACATAATTAGAAAACTCAAGAGGAGAAGGAAAGTCCACTATAATTGCCCACATAATTTCTTCCTTGCTGATGTGCCAAGATTTCCTTTTTTTAATCTTTTCATTTCTATTTATAGGACATCCTTTAGCTAGTCTTTTTTTTTTGGTAGGTCTGCTGGTGAGTAATTTTCAGTTTTCCTTCATCTGCGAAGTCTTGATATTTCCTTCATTCTTGAGTATATTTTCACTGGATAAAAATGTTTCAGTGCTTGAAAAAATGTACCACTTCCTCTGGCTTCCATTGTTAATAAGCAATCATTAGATTTCAAATTGTCCTTCAAATTGTTTGGCATGTACTCAGCTTCTTGAATCTGTAGGCTTATGTGTTTTGCCATATTTGTAAAGGTTTTTCAATTTTGGTTTGTTTGCCATCTTCTCTTTGAATACTTTTTCTGCCCTGTTCTTTCCTGGACTCAAATAATATGAATGTTAGATCTTTTGTTATAGTCCCCAAGTCTCTAGGGTTCCATTTTGCCCCAGTTTATTTGTCCTTCTGTTGTCTATATTGGGTAACTTTTATTTTATTTTATTTTTTAGTTCACTGATTTTCATCTCCTTTCTTTTCTACTGTTGAACCCATCTAGTGAATTTAAAAATTTTTACTTACTGTGTTTTCAGTTTTAAAAATCTCCATTTGGTTCTTTATTTCCTTAATATTTTTGCTAAGAATTCTAGTTTTTAAGTATGTTCATAATTTCTCATTGAAGCATTTATGATTGTTTTAACATTCTTATCAGGTAAGTCTATTGCCTTTGTCATCTCATTGTTGGCATCGATTGTCATTTTTATTTTCAGTTAGAGAGCATCCTGGTTTTTGGTATGATAAGTTATTTTCTATTGAAAGTAGGACACTTCATATATTATGAGACTCTGGGTCTTATTTAACTGTTTTAGCTGACTTTGTCTGATTCCACTTCAACGTGGCAATAGGATGTGTCCTTAAATAGCGGGGGTAGAATTCAGGGTTCTCAGGTACACTCTGTTGACACCTGAGCTCCTCTCCCACATTCTTAAGATCAGTGCAAGTTATCAGGCCAACAGCTTGACAGCTGCTGGAAAGGGGGTGGGAACAGGGGCATGGGTGAAAGATGGTGAGGGGATTAACCAAAGAACATGTATGCAAATCCATGGATACAGGCAACAATGTGGGGATTGGCTTGGGGAGGGGAGAGAGTGGGGGGTGAGTGGAGGTGGGGAAAGGGAGAAAAAGTGGTAACAATTGTAACAGCGCAGACAATAAAAATAAAATATGAAAATATTTGGAAATAATGGGCTGCATTTCTTGATGGTTCAAATTCACATTGAAAAAGGACATGGACACAGGGAGGGAAATAATTGTGGTCACTTGCTTTGATGAGTATGACTGTTAGTAGATAATATTGGGAAGCAGCTACCGAAAGAAAAGCTTTGGCTGGGGAATAGTTGATCTTAAGTTATTTCTCCTGTCAGTGACTTCATATCAGGGGCAGTTGTACAATAAGGACTCTTTTAGTATGTGACAACAAAACCATGTTATCAATTTAGAGGAGAAGGTTTATCTTTTCTCTCTCTCTGTAACTGGTAGATATGTCTGTCTTACCCAAAGGCAGATATGAATTACTGAAATACAAGTGAAAAAGAAAGATGGCTAGAATATACCCTGTTTTGTCCCACACCAAAAATTATAATGTTATCCGTCAAGATACTTACCGTTGACCCTGACTCTCACATGGGTATCAGGAATGATGCTAGATGAGCGAAGTAGCCAGAAAGGAATACTAATATTATGGAGCCCATCACTGATTTCTTTCCGCAGAGGAAAAGGCAGTGAAAACTGCAAACAACCATATGTTGCATTACCAGATTTCTCCATAAGATGGTTGTCTTATCAGATTTCTGTACGAGATGTTAAAGAGTACATAACCATAGTCAACAGAATAAATGGGCTCAGTAATTACATCTTACACAGAATATTAGTCTGAGAAGGGCTTATGTCTGCAAGGATGATAGAAGTCAGCAAGGCTGGTAAGAGTCAGTGTTTCCTAAATTAGAGCAGTCTCAAACGGTCATAGAAGCAAGAGATACTCCACATATATTTTTCAGAGTTTGAGATTTTAAATAAATTTTATTTTATGAAGGAACGTTATGAGGGGACAGGCAGAAAGAAGACCTGGGTCAAAAGTGCAAGGCACTTGACTTTGTTTTTAAAGGAAAGCATGAGCCACTGTTTTGGCTTTTGTGTCTCCTTGCGTTGGAAACCCCCTTGGGGTCATTGTGATCCAGGCTTGTCACTGTGGCTCATCAGGACCCTTGATCTTATGATATTCTGCTTGGCAAAGGTGCCTCTCACCTCTTGTCTATCCACACGCACTTCCATGAATGTTTTCTTATACTTTTGAATGTTTTCCCCCCATTTACCTTTGCTAAATCCTACTCACACCCTGATGGAGACTTACTGACTCACTATGTGGAATTAACCCCCTTGTTCTTTACATCCACCCATCTTGACTTTCCACTGTTGCTCTTATAACTGATTGCACACTTTGCCATTTCATTGCCTGCGGCCCTTTTTATAAGACAACGTTTCTAGGGCCAGGAAGCAGTCTTCTCCGTAGTCCCAGCACAATGATGGCCAGTGTTTATTGACTAGCCTAGGATCTTTTGGCCTTGGTATAGTTTTCTCTGCAGCAGGTCTGAACCCTCTGTTACACAGCATCCTGGAACGGTTCAATGCTGTTCCCCGCCCCATCTGAGCTTCACAACCAGCCTCTGTCCCAGTCTATGTCGTAGGAAGGGGCATGTGCCTTTTAATTTGTAGCAAAGCCTTGTGCACACTCCCAGTTACTTACCAGATCAGTTTCTCAAAGTAGAATAACTGGTGCAAAGGGTATGATGAATTTTACAGCTTTAGAAGTGTATTGTCAGTTGCCCTCCGGAAAAGTTATTCACCCCTTCCAATTCCTTGAACACTTGCCGTCGCTCAACATATTGTCATTAAAGAAACATTTTCCAATTTGTTAGGCAGAACAATGCTCTCTCATTGTTTTCTCACCATATCTGTATAGGTTTTAATTCAGGCCCTTATTTTTATGCCCTAAGCTTCCATTTGTAGGATTTCTAGAAGATCAACACACATTTTTGTAAATGTCTTCTCCCCTCCTGATATTTTTCTAGACATCTCAGAATTCCATGGGGCAGGTATGAAGGTTGGGCTTCACACCAGGTTCAGTTTCCGTATCCAGTTCGGTTTTAATCTTCCACTCAGTCCCAAGTTGTCATGTAGGGCTGGGGTGGGGGGTGGGGGTGTCTCCTCCTAACGTGTTCATGGTTTTTTCTGGACACAAGTCCTGGGAATTCAGACTTGTTCTGCCATCATCATGGACAGAGTCTGCTCTGGGCTGAGCTCCCTTGTCTTGTTTGGTATTAGGGGGAGATGAGAAGTGGCCTCCACAGGTGGTGAACAGAGCAATAACTGGGCAAACAAGTGAGATCGATAGCTAATCCTGTGCAGCCAGCCAACCTTTTCAAAGCCGCATCTGTATTGATTTCCGTGGGCGACACTTCCCTTCCTGCGGTAATCAGTCCCTTTGCTCAGCAGGGGAACAAGTGGGCAGTACTTATTCCTGCTGTGGTAGGAGCAAGGATGGTTGCTTAACCTCGAGTCACTGGGGGGGAGAGAGCAAGGCCCAGGGTGGACTGACTTCTGTGCAGTGGCCTGGGTGACATGGGTATCTTCTCTGACGTCATCCTTGTTCCAGACCGAAAGCTCATAATTCTGGGGGTGTGATGGGGAGGGTGGGGCAGAGGAATGTGACTCAGTAGCCCCATGGTGAACAGGTAAGTTCCATGAAAGGGAATAAAGGTGATTAAATGTCCACTGTAGCTTCCAGCGGGATAAGCACCGTGATTGTTCATTTTATAGGTGAAGAGAGTATGGTATAGGGAAGGCAAATGACTTATCTCAAATCACACAACTGGTAGTGTCCAAGTTTGAACCCAGCTCCAGAGGACACCAAAGTTACTACAGAATGCTGTATTCTGTGCCCTTGATCTGAGAACCTCAAACCTAATGTCGCACAGTCAAAAGAGACCTGGGTGAAACTCTTCAGCCTGGGGCACTCACAGGGAACTGGGGACGGATGAATTTGGGAAAAGGGAACGTGTTATCAAGTACCTGAAGGATTGTGCTATGAAAGAGAAGTTAGCATTTTTGTTTGTTTTAAAGGGCAAAAGTAGAGTGAGAGTGGAAGCTACAGGAAGTTGAGCCTCTTTTTGCCCCACTTCTAACTGCCTGGGGCTTTCTCTGGTACCCCGGGCCCCTCTGCTGGCCAAGGTCAGCTGGGGAGAGCTAGCACCCTTGGGAAGCAACCCTCAACCAGTGCCTAATGGGAATTGGTGTATTAAATACTCAGGGTTCCTCATCTCCCAGGTGGGGTGATTCTTGGGTGTCTGTTCTCCATGGACTCAGTTTCCAGTACAGTTAACATCCATTTCTTATGGTGATAGTTGGTGGATAATATGCCTTACACTGGTTATCTTACTTTCCTAGTCCTGCTTTCCCACCTCCCTATCGGAGTTTCCTGAGTTCATCTTCCAAACTCCTTGCCCTTGAATCCTCTGTGTTGACTTCTAGAAACACAAACTGAGACAATGTTGATGGGTAATAGTGGTTAGAAGGAAAACGGATCATGTTAGAATAAACATATTTATATGAACCCAAAGGTTACTGGTTCGATTCCCAGCCAGGGCACATAACCAGGTTACAAGCCAGGTCTCCAGCCAGGTTTGTAGCTGGAGGCAGGTGAAAGGCAACCATACATTGATGTTTCTCTCCCTCACTGCCTCTCTCTCTCCCCCTCTCTCTAAAAATAATAAAATCTTAAAAAAAAAACCCAAACATTTATATCCAAGGGCAGTGATTATTGCATATAAGGCAGGTGGTAGAAGACTTTGAAGAGGTGGTGATAGAGTTTGTATATCACAAACTATTTTCTTTTTCCCCTGACACAGAAAGATCAAGTCCCGCCGAAGAGATGATGTGAGGCAGAGCAGGGTGTCTCTTGGGCGTCTTGCTGTCCCACGTAGAATGTGAGCTCTGGGGGTGGTGGGCGGGTGGTGGTAATCCTGTTTTCTTCACTGGTGTCATTCACGAGCCTGAACATGACCTTGATCCAGAACAGACAGCAGCATTGTGGCTCTGACTTGTAAATGCAAGTGTTCTCCCTCCGAGGTGCAATTTTCACCACCATATTTAAGAAGAAAAATCACTGCACTCACCGGCGCAATAATGTATAGGAGGTTTTTCAGGGACCAGGCACTGCGATTGGTGCTCTATATACGAGTCCATTTTCTCATTTAATATTCCCCACTTCTCTGCGAGGTGGTCCTACGGTAGAGATGTTGCTCTTGTAGCAGATGCCTTGTCTCCCCCTAGCTTGTCTCACACCTGCAGCTGTGATCACTGTCCACATAGTAGGTCCCTAGCTCAACTGCCTGAGTGCTTCATCTGACACCATGGAAACTTGCTCTGCTGCACATAGATAGAGCCTGAAAGTAGAATTAAAGACCTCAGGGGTAGCCCTTAACCGCTGAGAGAATGGAGTTGGCAGGAAATCTGTCCCAGCCTCTGACCTGTGTGAAGACTCTGGGGGCCTGAGGGCCTGTTTTACACCATTTCCCAGAGCTCCCCCTGTTGGACTGTGCTCTGGGGGCCCACAGCAGTAACCTGCTCACTAATACACCCTTATTTGTGTCGCTTGCTCTACCTCCTCACCCTCCACGGAGAACCACCTGTATCCAAGTCCTTATCTCAAGGATCACTTTGAAAAACCCCAACTAAGATAGCCATCATTTTATAGTGAAGAAAATTGGAGAGAGGTCCAGTGACTTGACCCTGGTTGCTCAGTTAGTAAGTAGTAGACTCATTTATCTTTTCTGAATATGATCATTCAGTTCTATTTTGAATACCAAAATAAAGACAAAAATTGTGTTCAGCCATAAAGAAAGACTCCCATATTCATTTGTAAGCACCCCTATGTGCCAGCCTCTTCCCTTGGTACTAGAAATAAAGAGTGAATAGTGGCAGTTTCCAGTTCCCAAAGATTTTAGAGTCTAGCCAGGCAGTGTCTTATTCATTCAGGCCACTATAACAAAGTACCATAGATAGCCTGGGTAGTTCCAAAAACACACATTTATTTCTCATGGTTCTGGAGGCTGGAGGTCCAAGATCAAGGTGCTGGCAGATTTGGTTCCTGTTGAGGACTCTCTTCCTGGCTTGTCAAAGGCTGCCTTCTCTGTGTGCTCACGTGGATTCTCCTGGGAGCATGTGTATAGAGGTAGACAGACAGGCAGGTAAGAAGTGAGGGCTAGTTGTCCTATACCTTCCTCCTCTTGTAAGGGCACTGAATCCATTATGAAGGCAGGCATTAACCTCATGACCTTATCTAAACCCACCACCTCCTAAAGGTTCCCATTCCAAATACCATCACATTGGGGGCTAGGGCTTTGATGTATAAAAATCGGGGGACACAGACGTTCAGTTCATAACAAGGAGGTACTATTTGTGTAGTAATCACAAATACTATAAAGTGCAAAAAAAAAGCTACAGCGAAGAGACCCCACCAGAAATAATCTGGTTCAATAACTCAAGAGTACAGTGGAAAAGTTAATGATATGGTTATTAATCACCTTTACAAGAGCAATAACTTGGTAATTATATTTTCATACATTCATTAAACATTTAAACCTTATTCTTATACACAATGGGGTTATAACAAGACAGTGTTAGTTGGTTTATTTTGTATTCAATTTCCAAAGATGTTAACTTACATTTAATAGTTTGGTAATTGATCTCATGTCATCTTAAATTATTGCTGCAACCTTCATTGAAGGAAGGGAAGTATTTCTGAAGCCCAGTGTACCTTCAGTATTTTAATTCCTGTCACCTGTAGACAAGAATTGGGTTGCTCCAAATTGTTACAAACAGTCTAGGGAGATACACTTTTTTCACAAGGTGGTATCGGAAGTCTCCAGGGTTAGCTCATTTTTCTAGTCCTTCACAGTGGCCCTCTTGGTTGGCACATGGAATTTGTCATTTTTGTCCTTTCCTGTCTCAGCTCATTGTGATGTCTCCCACCTCCGATGATGCCGAGATGGCATGGACCTCACTGCGTCAAAGCTCTGCATACTGATGCCTGCTGGTGCGTTCATTATTGATGCTGAAACCCGGTGCCGCCTCCTCTGGCTGTCAAAGGGGTGACAACTGGTGTCCTCCATGTCGCTGTCTCTTGAGGGAGCCTTGTCTGCATGTCCCTGACCAGCATGCCTCCAAGGGGGCAACACTGGGCAGTGTTTTCTACTTGAAGAGTGAACCCTTCATGTCTCCTCATTTGTAAAGTGGGGCAGGATCTACTGTAAGGACTGTAGTAGACAGTTTCTGTGCTCTGCCCATATCTCTTTGGATCTTACTGTTTCTGTGCATGTTGGCTTAACTTTTTATTGCCAGCACCTGCATTTCTTTTCCTGGGGGCTCTTTATGCTGCCAGAAACTGTGCTGCTCTCAAGCATGGCAGCTGGAAATGAGAGCAGGGACTACAGGGAGCTGTATAAATGTCCCAGCGCCTTCCCTCCGTGAATGGGTAATGGAAGCGCATAATCTACACCGTACCCCAGAGCTCCCTGGTGGTATTGAGATCCAGTTTCCCATGGTGGTAACTGCCTGCGATAATACAGCTTTTCTGATTTCCTTCCTCTCTCTGTCTCGCTTCCCCTGCCAGTGTCTCTTGCAGTCACCTCTCAAATAAACACTTGCACTCAAATTGCAGCCTCAGATTGTGGTTCTGTAAGAACCCAAACTGAGATACAGGGCTATGGCAAAGATTAGGTAACATATGCATGTATACCCCTTAGCGCAGCAAAAGTTTTGTGAAATAAATAAATTGATATACCCGACTCCTTGAAATCTTAACAGTTTTTTAAAATCCTTTTTTTTTTTTTTGGTTGTCATTCTATGGCAGTTTTATCTGTTGTTATTTCTTTGAGGCATTTGCTTGTGGTTTCTGAATTCAACATCCTCCACTTTCTCAATTTATAGAGAACATTTTCTGGAGTTAAATAATTCAGAATCTACTTGTTACTTGCGTTCTTTTGATAGCATTAGGTTATTAAAAGTTTATGATTTTCAAATAGCAAGGTCTTATGGTTTGTGAGGGGCCTAGAACAGGAGCATTCATATGTTTAAACGAGCATGAACTCCAACTAATGTAGAGCGTACACACCTCAGTAACAACAGCTGCACATCTGCACTGAAAAAAATAGCTCTGGACCATCCCACCAGGCCTGGGCTTTAACCCATGCATGCACAAGGGCCCATGGACCGTGTCCTGATTGTGTTGTCCTTGGGGGGGCCACCACATTGCTATGGCCCTTTAAATGCCTCACATAACTAGGCTTTTACCTTGAATTATATCATGAGTACATCCTAGTGATCCATAGGCTAACAGTGGATGACAAGTATGTTCCGTTTGGTGTAAAGAGTGTAATAAAAATAAAATTCAGCCAGCCTTTAAATATTGGGGTATTTTGTTGAATGTCTGGATTTGTGGCTTCTCTCGAAAATATTGGAAGGTCTACTGACCCAGGGCCTGAATTTCCACATGGCAGCATTGAGCAGGTGCTGAATAGCCATGCTTCCTTCTCAGTGGGGCATCAGCATAGCCTCCTATCTGCTACAGTCCCCACTACTCCCTATTCTCACCCATCCCACTTCTTTCTATTATAGTAACTATCTTAGCTATTATCTCAGTTGGTGACCATGGCTTTTCAGAGATGGAAAGAGAAGAGAACTCTACTTTTTCTCTACATTTTAAGTTTCAGAACAAAACTGAACAAACAGGGAACCCAAACCTACCTGCTATAACAGGGTACAACTTTATAGATCTTACAAGAGGATTACTCTAAATAAATAAACACTTTAGCACCCGAAGGACGAAACATAATTCTGTTCTTCACAACCTAATTAATTCCAGGATTAATTCATGGTGCATTACAGATGATGAGACCTGGTAATGAGACAAAAGATTAAACTGTATGAGATAAATCACTTAAAATGATCACTGGATCACTTAAAAATGATCCACATTTGTCCATTTGCTGTGCAACAGGACATATAACCAATCAGTTGAAGATACTGATGCAAAATTCTGTTTGAGGTTATTTGGAGATGAGCTGGGAGAGCTGGGAAAAATGGCTCTTTTGTCCTCCCCAATAGTAGTTCTTTTAAAATGTTTTTATTAAAAATATTTTCAATTCGTTTACATTCCATATTATTTTGTATTAATTTCAGACGTACAGCAAAGTGCTTAGAAAATCATATACTTTACAGAGTGGTCCTCCCCCCACACCCCTCTTTGCTGCTTCAAGTACCACCTGGCCCCATACCTGTTTATCTTGATATTATTGACTATATTTCTTATGATGTAATCTATATATCTATGTCTATTCTGTAACTACCAGTTAGTACTACTTATTCTCTTTTTTTTACCCAGCTCCCAACCCCCTTCCCCTCTGACTGCTCCCTGTAGCTGTTATGAGTCTATTTCTATTTTGTTGATTTTGTTCATAAGATTGCACATGTAAGTGAAATTATATGGTATTTAATTCTCTATCTTAGTGCTCATTTTAAACACCTTAAATTGGTTTGCAGTCACCAATTTAATATCATCATTCCTTGCCTTTAATTCTGAGATGCCTTCTATTCTTGGTTCCTTGGGCAAATCCAGTATAAAAACTCTTTGGATAGACTTATTGTTAATAAAATGAAAAAGGGGAGGCACCGTGGAGTGATCACATGTTCCTGCTCTTTGGGTGGAAAGATGTTGTATATAATTTTCCCTCTGAGCAGCTGCATCTGGAATAATGCACAAAGGTTTGGTCTAGTCAGGAATGTGAAATACTTGTTTATCTGTCTCTGTTCCCACATCCATGGGGGATTGACACAAGAACAAATCCACTCAGGTTAGTGTAAAATTCTTGAAGTTCAGATGGTCTCAAAACTCTGTTCTCTCAATTTTTCTAGGTGAGCATGACCTCAAGGTGAGCATGACCCTCCAATATACAAAATTGATGATCTTTTAACGTAGTCATTCTCAGCAAATGCCACTGCATTTTCTGGGTGCAAGTGATTTGATCCCACCCACAGATTAGTTATGCTGTGCCTCTCTCTTAATTTTACATTCTGTGGAGATTTGGCTCCCAAATCGTGAGCACACCTTCAGATTTAGTGACCTCATTTCTCACCCATGACAGCTTTAATGACACCCAGATCAATTATTTCTCCCCCATTCCAAAATACACCAACATTGTGTACCGTCAGTCACCCATCTTGACTTGTAGCCTGTTTTTGGCTTTTATATCTCATTCTGTCTAGACAAGGTTGGTAATTTAACTGGAACTGATATCCATGATAATTCAATAATTCTCAAAATTGGAGGGAAAATGAATGCCCATCTTGGTGTTTTCCTATTTTAATGCTGGCCTGTTTTTCTGAAATCTGTGACTTTTTTTTTTTTTTTTTTTTTAAGATAGAACAGATTTTAGACCCAATTTAACTTTCAATTTATCAGCATACTGTTCCAAGGAAATGAATGTAATTTCCACGTTTGAATTAATTGCTGATACACCAGAGTCCAGGTTTAAATAGTAGGCAAATGCTGCACTAATAAAAACAACAATTTTCCTCAGCTCTGTGCCAGCCAGCGCCTGAGCCTTGTGAGGGGACCACAGATGTCACTGTGCTTTGCCTCCTGCTGTCTGCTTTCCCGGGAACAAAGGGCTTGGGATGAGGTCCTGCTGCTCTGAGCAGGTCTCCCTGGAAACTTCATTTCTGCCTCTGCTCTCTCAGGTCTCTTTTTGAACCAAGCTCTTGCATCTTCCTCCTCTGTCCTTTACGGGGAGCTTTCCAGCTCCTTCACACACCTTGTAAAAGCACCGAGCAGTACATGAAAATATTCACAAGAACAACAACAGCAGAAATCAAATTCCTTTCTAATGCTACCACCCTTACCTACACCCACTTTTCTTGCTGGAGGCTAGAAAAGTGGCTAATAATTTTATGTGTCAATATTCGGTCATAGGACCAATCCCCTTTCTTGTCACGTTCCCTTGAGATGCTGTGAGTCCTGAGCAGGGTGGAAAGAGATGCAGATAGAGAAGTCGAAGGGTTGATGGTTTGGTACGTGGGTAGCCAGTCCATGGTTGACTTGGTTTGAGATGGTGTTAATCCGGCTTCAGTGTAGTGTTGTGCATGGTTTAACATGAAGGACCCATATGCCTCCAGCCACTGTTCCAAACTCATACGCTCCTTTTGGGGCTGTCCATCACACTGCTATGTTCCTCTTGACCTTAGAAATGAGACGCAACCCAGCGTCACGAGAGCGCTCCCAAGTGACTGATAGATGAACGTCAGGGTCAGAGAACCTCTTTCTCTTAGACCATGGACCAAAGGGATAAAGAAAGTTGCTATTGGCAGCATCTTTCCCACCAGGAAGAAACCTGCTGAGGAGAAAGGCAAAGGCCTGATGAACTGGAATCAGACTTACTGAGTTTCATGAGCCAATACACGAATTCCCTTGATTTTAACTTAAGCCAGTTTGAGCTGGCTTTCTGTCACTTGCAATTTAAATTGTCCTGATGCATATGCTGAGTGTGTCTGTTTCTTGAAAACATGTAAATGTAAAAATTTTGCCAGATCTGTGAATGAGATGGAAGCATCTACACCGAAAATCTGGCTTTGTGTGTACAGCTTCTGTATAACATGAAGGTAAAAGCTAAAATAGGTAACACACTGGCAGAGCCAGTCCATAGGAGTATGACAGCACACAGAAGACTACCTAACCCTGAGGGGTCCTACAAAGATGCCCTAGGGATGGGGGAAGGCAGAAGCTCCCCAGAGACGGGAAAGGGAGGCCACAGCTGAGGGATAAGTTTGCTTTAGAGCAAAACGTGAGAATTTGAAGATGTGGCTGCGTTTTTCATGACTCGGAGGCTCTGATTTATTGGGTGGAAAGTTTGGGTATGATGAGAGCGATGTGAGATCAGGGCAGAGAAATGGAAGCTCAGAACAGCATGGGAATATAACTATGGGGAAGGCAGCTAAGCAGAAAGACTGACCAAGATTACAGAAATGTGAGATATGGAGAGGGTTAACTAGAAATGAGATTTCAAAAATACTTAATTAGGGGGGACGGGGTGGTGGTTGACTCACTCTGTAGGCATTAAGGGTACCTATGTGATTTTGGGACAATCAGGTGCTCATGTCTAAAGTAGTGATCTGTTGATCCCTTGATTCCTTAATCTCTGTCCATTCACTCATCCAATCAGCTGTCTGTCTGTCCATCGTCCATCTATTTGTCCTTCCTTCCTACCATTCATTTCCCAGCCACTACCCACATATTTCCAAACATTTATTAAACTTTTATCATGTACCATGCATGTCCTGTGTTGTCAGGGAGAAGGATGAAAAAACAAGATTCTTATCTTTGGGGTAATTCAGTCTAGGGTGGGAAAAAGATATATAAACAGATCATTGCAACACAGTTTGCTGAGTGCAATAATAAAAGCTGCAAAGTGTCGAGGGAAGGCATGTTGGTTATGAAGATTAAATGAGATTACATGTGTGAAAAGCACTTTGTGAGCTACTCGAATATTAGTCACTATTATAATCTTCAAAACAGCTCTCCGAGAAAGGTTTGGATTATTATCCCCTTAATTTTTGTGTTATAAAAGCTAGCTAAGTACTTTCCTACAAATTTCAAAATAGAGGAACTAAGAACTCACTTGTGACCCAGCTGCTTTAATGCAGGCATTGTTTTACATTTTGCTAAGTTTCACTGGCGTCTTTATTTCTGGAATTTTATTTTATTTAATTTATATAACCCTGCATATATCATGATACTGACTTTTGCCCTTTAAGTTAAATTAGCTACATTTTTCCATGTGTACACCCATTTCTTGGGTCACATCCATGAGTGGGGGGAGTTGCCATCATTAGAGTTGACATGTTTCTACTCAGCTGTGGCCCCAGCCCCGCAGTGCTGGCTGTTTTGAATTACTAGAAAGAACCCTTCCTACAAATGGCCCCATAGGTTCCCTGTCTCTTCCATGGCCTCTGCCAGTCCTGGCATGGAGTTGCACCTGGTGCCCATGTCATATTTCTCTCTGGTCTCTTGAGGACCCTGAAAAGCCTGTCTGTCTGCTAATGAGAAACTATTCCTCTGCTCTGAGCTGTGTCCCCACGGGGAAGGGAAAAGTGGCTTCTGTGCCCACCCAAGTCACACCAGTGAACTAGTTTGTGCTAGCAGTAGATGCCCAAGATTGAGGGATGGCCATGCTTACCTCATGTCCTCTCGTTTTATTCTCTTTTAAAGCTGATCCTATTTGGGTTTTCATTTCCATCATTCCACCAAGACAGCATTCATCAAGGTCACTGGTGACCCCATGTTTCCAGTTCTGAGCGATCATCTTAGCAGCAGCAGCATTTGACATAGTTGATCACCTTTGCCATCTTAAAGAGCTTTCTTCACAAATTCCCTAGAACACCACAATACTGGTGGCTTCTTGTTAGTCCCCTTTGCTGTTCCTTCCTCATCTCCTTGACCTCTAAAGATGGGTCTGCCCCGGTAGATACTTTCTCTACCCACACATGCTACTTACATCATCTCACCTGGTCTGGTGGCCTTATATGAAGGTGGATGGGCCCAACTTGGATCTCTTCTCTGAGAAGCTCCAGTAGGCATCTCAAACATTACTTGGATCAAAACGCAACTCCTGGTTTCTTCCTCTCCCCACTCTGCCTCTCCCACAGCTTTCTCCACTTCAGTAAGTGACATGTCTGTTCTTCCCATTGTGTTGGCCGAATCCTTGGAGTTATCTGGATTGTCTGTCTGCTAGATTCGACATCCAATCAACAGATCCTGGTGTCTCTCTTTCAAAGTAGGTCCTGAATCCTACCACTTGTCACTACTTCTGCTCTTATCTCAATCTAGGCTGCCAGCATCTGTCACTGGATTACAGAAATAGCCTCTTCCCTGGCCTCCCTGCATCAGCCCTTATTCCTCTGTAGTGTAGTCTTAACGTGGCAGCCAGAGTGATTTTTTTTTTTTTTAACAATTCAAGTCACAGATGTATCACTCACTTCTCTGCCCCAAACCTT
Source organism: Noctilio leporinus (assembly GCA_004026585.1). NCBI lineage: Eukaryota > Metazoa > Chordata > Mammalia > Chiroptera > Noctilionidae > Noctilio > Noctilio leporinus. The sequence goes on along the minus strand of PVIW01001674.1, from coordinate 60,709 downwards.
CCCTGTGGTTTTCATTTCACAGTAAAAGCCAAAATCTTACAGTGGCCTAAAAGAGCCTATATAATTTTGGCTACGGAACTCATCTTCTATTCTTTTCCTTCTAGGCCACTTTGTTTTCATGCTACTAGCATTCTTTTTATTTATTTAAGGTTTGATTGATTATTTTCAAAGAGAAGCAGAGAGGGAGAGAGACATCAGTGCATGGTTGCCTTTCACCTGCCTCCAGCTAGAGACCTGGCTGGAGACCTGGCTTGCAACCTGGTCATGTGCCCTGGCTGGGAATCGAACCAGCGACCTTTGGGTTTGCAGGCTGGCGCCTTATCCACTGAGCCACCAGCTGGGGCTTACTAGCATGCTTGATTTTCAAATACTCTTGCACATTCCTAACTCAGGGCCTCTGTATTTGCTGCTTCCCTCTGCCTGGAATCTCTTTTTGTTGTTGTTGTTTTTTAGTTTGCAAGGCTCGTTCCCTCACTTCCTTTGGGTCTTGTATCTTCTGCAGTAGATGCCTCTAATTTTCATAGCACATGGCTGGATACCTTCTGGACAGACCTTGTATATGTATTATACATATGAATAATGCACATATGTTCATGTATGTTTGTTTATTACTCTCTTGCTAGATACTAAATTCTATGTCATGAGATCAAGAGCTTTGTCCCTGTGCCCTAAGCAATGGGTAGAGTGGTGTCTAGGCCATTAGTTCATGTTTAATAAGTACATGTTTTTTTCTATTTGCCGGCTCTTATATTTTCCTCCTCCTATGACACAGGAGTATATTCCATTCAAATCTTTTCTCCAATGAGGTGAAAGAATATGATGAACAGGCTGAGCATTCAGAACCAACTTATCTGAGAAGAGGTGGGAGAAAGTAGACATGTCAGATTTACGGGAGATACGAGAACTCTTTTAAAACACTTCAGAAACAGTCACCTGAGTGAGGGAATAAACTTGTTACAAATGGCGGCGGAGGGAGGAGCCTGATGGCTCTCAGATGGTTATCTCCTGCCAAGATTTTCCCTTCTGAGTGCCAGCGTCATAAATCTAACTACATCCTGGACTCATCCATTTGCGTTTCTCAGAGGCATTTCATACTTAACATGGCCAAAACTCGTTTGGGTTTCTGTTCAACACTTGTTCACCATTTGGGTTCCCAGATTCAGTAAATGTCAGTGATGTTGATGTAATTTTTCCTGATAAGAACATGACACCATCAGAGATTCCCCTTTCTCCTTCTCCCTGGGCCTCTAATTGATTGGTCGTGCCAATCCCGTGGTGTACTGAAAAACCATGGCTCGTTCATTTCTCTGCAGCCATTATCTATGGCTGTGTAATAAAACCTAGCAACTTAAAATAACAAACACTTATTAGCTCAGTTTCTTTGGGAGAAGGATCCAGGAACAGCTTAGTTGGGTCCTCGCAGAGTCTCTGACAGTCCTTCGAAGTGTCAACTGCGGCTGCAGGTGTCTCTAAATTCAACAGAAGGAAAATCCACTTCCAAGTTCACACACATGGTTGCTGCTAGGATTCAGTTCCTTGCTGAGTACTGACCTAAGGTCTCTCTCCATTCCTTCTCATAGAGGCCTCTCTTTTAGGGTAGCTAACACCCTGCCTTCCTCCAGAGTGAGTGAGAAAGAGAAAGCAAGGAAGGTGGAGAAGGGGGTCTCGGAAGTGACAGCTTGAAACTTTTGCTGTATTTTACCTGTTAGAAACAAGTCCCTAGGTCCAGCCCACATTGAAGTGGACGTGTTGCATGAATACCAACTATATGATCACTAAGCTACTAGGGTCATTGTGAGCATCTTTAAGAAGCTGCCTGTAACAGTGTCCCCACAACTACTGTTGGTACAAGCTGTTGGTGACTGCACGCCATTCTCACAGTCATACTGTCTTAACTGTTCCCTCCTCTCCAGCTCCATGGCCTCTTTTCTGGTTCATCTCATGTTTCACGTGGACACTTACAAAAGTCCTCCAGCTGGTTTTCCTGCCTCTTTCTTCTCCCATCTATGTCCTGCTTCTGGCCTTGTGGAATGAAGCAAGAAGTGGCGATGGTGGCATGTGGCTGCTTAGTGATAGGTGAGGGATTTAACCTGGGGAGAGGGGGTCCCCAAGCTCCATTCTCAGAATGCCATTCATGTGACTATGACCTGGAACCTGTCACCCTGATCCTGCTTCTAGGAAGGATACCAGGGGCCACTGAGTGACCACTTGATTCATTGCACAGTTGCATGAGCTATTGGCTTCAGTATCACTTCCATATTTCCTAAATGCAGAGGCAGAAAGTATGGGCCTTCTCCCTTATGGTCGCCATCATGTCGAGTAGAAATTTGCTTTTTTAGTGGGACATGCCCTGCCAGATCCAACTATTCCTTCACAATATAAAGGCCTGCCCCATTTTTTAGAAAGCACAGAAGAGTGCAGGCTCTGGAGTAGGTAACTCCAAGTCAAGATTCTCATTCTGTCATGGATTAGTTGTATCTTTAATCTCTCTGAGCCTCAGTTTCTTGGTCTGTAACATGGGGATAGCAAGGCTTAAATAGTAAACATGGAATAAATAGGAGAAATATTCAGATGCTTACAGCACAGTGCCTGACCCGTGGCAGGAACTTGAATCAAATTTTTGGGATGAGAAGTACAGAGAACATATGGGGGACTCCAGCTGGGTCCCCCTTGGAGGTGGTTAGGTCACCCACACATTACTTGTGGGTCTGGTCCAGCTATTCAGTGAGGGAGCAGAAATCTGGCAGAGAAAGCCACCGGCTCTTTTTCCCAGGTGTTTCTGGAGCAGGTTCTTGTGCAAAAATAGTAACAGCTGGGATTCCAAGCACCTTTCTTAACTCAGTCCTCACCACAACACTAGGAGGTAGGCACTGCCCTTCTCACCTGGCCTTACACACCAGGAAACTAAAATCCATTGTGGGGAGAGGGGAGGAAGAGGCAAAGAAGGGAGCAGTTTAGTCAAGAATCTAGTACGGAAGAACCATGGATGTGGACAACAAATGGGATTGACTTTGTGGGGGAATGGGTGGGTGGGGAAGGGGACAGAGAGGAGTGAAAAGGGGATGAATGTAATACAACAACAATAAAATTAAATTAAAAACAAATTAAAAATCCAAAAGTGTTGAGGAACTAACCATCATTCAGCTATTAAGTGGTGCCAGAGACTGTTAACCATTTCACCACTCCCTCTCAGTAACAGGACCTCTGTTCAGCTCTTATCCCACCTTGAGTTTAGATACTCAGCAAATCCCTCTGTTGCCTTCCTAACATCCAACAGGCCCTCCAGGCCTTCCAGGACAAGGCCGGTCATTTGTTATGTAAAGTTAAGAGTCTGAACTTAGACTGAGTGCTAGGGGACAGGTAGTTGTCTTGCCAGATTCTATATCCACAGGACTTGTTTCTATCTGAGGCCTGGCTAGGTACTCAGTAACTGTTGACTTAATCTGTTAATGCAATTAACAAACATGGAGCACCTACTATGTGCCAGATAACGTGGCCTGGTCTGTGGTGGGTAAAGAGATCCCTGCCCTTCTTGGGTGCTGAGATAGTCCAGGTGCTGAGAGTCTAGTTGAAAGAAGTTGCAGGAAGGCAGGTTTTAATTCCACACGATGTTTTATGCCCCTCTTGAAACTTTCCTACGGAGGGGTGAGTTACCTTTTCTCAGAGGTGTTCAGGCCAACCAGAATGGCCACTTGGTGGGGATGTTGCAGAGGGATAAAAATATCAGTGGGGCGTTTGCAAAAGAAGACTAAGGTCCTCTCCAGTCCCTAGGAATTAACAAGCCTGAATGCAACAAGCAGGATGTAAATACAAGACAGCCCCTTCCCAAAGCCTGTGCAAGTCGGTGCGCAAAGGCGGCAGTCCCTGGGTTTCCCCATGTAGGAGCTGGAAGGCAGTGCCGATGGAGGGTGGAGGTGGAATTGCAGCTCCTACTTGCAGGGGTCTCCTGCAGCTCTAGAAATCACTTTGGAATAGACAAAGGACATGCGGCAGACGTCCTGTGGTTCCCAGCACAGACTGGGGAAATCAGTAACCCAGGAATGGTTGTTACCCGCCACTTGGACAGGAAATGTCGCAGACAAGCCTTGTTTTTCTGCTGCAGGAATTGGAGTTCAGAGGCAGCTGCGAGGAAATCGATACAGAGCTGCCAAACCCTTAATGAACAACAGCAAAAGGCTGATCGTGTTGCCTAAAACAGCTTTTTTCAAAACCGCTTGTCTGGGGTAGGAGCATTAACAAGAATTGATTGAGTTCCTACAGGGTGTGAGTGTGGAGTGCAGCTCCACCGTAAGGGAAAAACGGCTGTGGTGGGTTCAAGTCCAGCCTGTTCTAAGTGGCTTGGTGGGAGGGGTCTTGTGGTTAGCCCTGTACACACCACTCATCTGTCTCTCTTCCCCTGACCTTGGGTCCTTTGGCCAAGGGTCAATCACTAGATGAGGAACAAAGTCCCAGCTCCATAGCAGACTGAACAAGTGCTTGGAATTTCAATCCGAAGCCCTCTGGGAGAAATGCAGATGGAGAAGGCTGCTCAGGCCACCAGGCTTAATTGGGTTTCTTCGTCACTTTTCCTTAAACCTGAGTTCACTGTCACCAGACAAACCTATACCTGTACTTAGAGAACAAACAGCTTGGCAGAAAGGAGGGCACATGGTGTATCAGCCCCCAGTGAGAGGTGGCCAAGTCCAAGTCCCACCCCCATTGTCCCACAAGCCAGTGCCCCTCCCAAGGGAGCTGGGAGTGCAGGTAGCAATTTCCTTTTTAGGGCCTGGGCAGAAACGTGAAGGGTTGTTGAAAAGGATGCTTTCCACTGAGCTGTTTAACTTGTGTGACTTTCCACTTCCCCACCCATCCGTGGGCACACAATTTCTACCCTATTTCCCATGCAAAATTGTTGTGAGAACCAAAATGAAATCACATCCATGCAAGTGCTTGGGGAGCTGAATTATTTCCTCCTGCTATATGGGATGGGATGCTTTTTTCTGTAATCCAGGGGACAAAGCCTGAGTGCCAGAGGGAAAAAAAAAAAAACGGGACTGACTGGCACTTTTGGGTGCATTTACGAGGTTTCTGATACTGCAGGAGAGTCTGCAAAACTTGTGCAAATCCTCACAGTATCCCTAAAGGCAGGCATTGACATTCTTATTTTACAAATGAGGGAATGAAGTAGGATCATCAACCAGCAGGTTTGCCCTTGATAAAGGCTTTTCCTGGGGCACAGGACTTTCTAATCCCTGGAAAGTTCTGGGCAAACCAGGGTGAGCTGCCACCTAACACTCAAGTCCAGGATGGCTGAGCAACTTTCCCAAACCTCCATGACCGGTCTGGGGCAGGGTGAGATGGGAATGTGGGGCAAAGGCTGCTTCTAGTCTATCGTCAGGACTCCAACGGAGCTGTTGACACGGATTGGAGCAGGGCAGCGACAGGGGACTGCTGTTTACTTGACGCTGGCTCTGGGAGCCCCTGGAAGCTGGCTGCGACAGTGATTACCCCCCGCCCAGAGCACAATAGATTGTGGAACAAGGAACTCAGCAATATTGCCATCATCAGTTTCAATTGCTGTGCTGAGATGGGATTAGGGAATAGCAAACTGACAACCTGGCTTACTCCAAGGGCTAAATTAGGAACAAGATTGGCATGCTGGTGAGGAAAAGCAGAGTTTGAGCGAGGTGGGGGGTGGGGGTGTATGTGCGGGAAATTTGGGAGTGCCACTAAAAGCCCAAGTCGAAGGATTTCAGGTTCAGGAATTGAAGTCTGTTTTGTAGCACCTTTCTCTGCTATATGCCTCTACTCCACACAGCTGCTTTCTGTCTAGTCCTCCCTAATCGTTTAAACCAGCTTGCTGTTCTCCATGCCATATCCTTGCTTGTCCAGGGAAGCGAGCCCCAGTTTCTGTCCACCCCAGCTTCCCTCTCTTTATTTGGTGCAGAACTGCTTGGGCCCTGATCCATCTCCAGGACGAGGACCTGTGGTCTGCCTTGGACCCTGACCCTGGGTTTTATATGGAGCTTGGCATCAAGACCTTGGCTTTCCTGTATCCATGGGCTTGGTTGGCCCCTTCTGCTTTCAGTGCTCACCATTATCTTGGATCCAGTCTGTCATTAGCACAGTGGAAACTGTCATCTGTTTGGGCATCTTGGCAGGCCTCTGGACAGTTCGGCCCAAGCCCTGGCAACAAGAAGACCATGCCCATTTGCAGTGGCTGGCCCAGCACCTCCCCTCAGCACACCATCCATCTCTGGCTACACCGACCATCACCGTAGGCTTCCTCTTTTTCTTTTTTTTCAAAGCATGTATTTGTTTTGAGAGAGAGAGAGAGAGGAAAGGAGAGAGACACACAGAGAGAAACATTCCACTTATTCAAGCATTCATTGGTTGATTCTTTAAAATAAAAAAGGTTTTATTTATTTATCTTTAGAGAGAGGGAGAGAACCATGGTTGCATGAGAGAAACATAGCATAAGTCCAAGTTAGGAACTGAGCCTGGAACTCAGGCATGTGCTCTGACCAGGAGTCAAACCAGCAATGTTTTGCTTTATGGGGCAAGGCCCAACACCCTGAGCCACACTAGTCAGGGCTCATTGGTTGGTTCTCATATATTCCCTGACTGGGGAATGAGCCCACAATCTTAGGGCATCAGGATGATGCTCCAACCAACTTAGCTGCCTGGTCAGCTCTTTATCTGGGAGTTGAAAAGCCCCACATTTATACAAGTCTTGGGTTTTGTGGTATGATTTTTGCACTAAAAGCCAGACCCTTAGAACAATAAACACATGTGTATAATTTTTGATAAAGATGCCAAAAATCTTTCAGTAAATATTGCTGGGAAAACTGGACAGCCACATGCAAAAGAGTGAAATTGGACCTTATTTTTACAACATTTAAAGATCAACTTAAAATGGATTAAAGACTTAAACATAAGATCTAAAACTGTAAAACTTCTAGAAGAAAACATGGGGAAAATGCCTTGACATTGGTCATAGCATTGATTTTTTGGCTCTAACACCAAAAAAAAAAAAACAAAACAAACAAACAAAAAAAACAAAAGCAAAAATGAGCAGGTGGGTTTTTATCAAATTAAAAAGTTTCTGCACATCAAATGAGATGATTAACAAAATATAAAGCCAACCTGTGGGATGGCAAAATATTTTCAAACCAAATACTTGATAAGAAGCTATCTTACAACTCAATACCAGAAAACCAAATAACCCAATTATGGGCAAAGGGCATGAAAACTACATTTTTCCAAGAAAGTCATATAAATGGCCAATAGGTATGTGAAAAAATGTTCAATATCCTTAATTATCAGGGAAATGTAAATCAGAACTACAATGAACTATCATCTCACACCTATTAGAATGTTTATCATCAAGAAGGCAAGAGATGACAAGTGTTGGCAAGGATGTGAATAAAAGGGAGCCCTTGTGCACTGTTGGAATGTAGATTGGTGTAGCTGCTATGAAAAACAATATGGAGGTTCCTAAAATTTAAAATAAACTTAAAAAAATTAAAAAAAAGAGCTACCTTATTATGCAGAAATTGTACTTCTTGGTACACATCCAAAGGAAGGAGATGAAATTACTTCTTTTTTTTTTTTTAAAGATTTTACTCATTATTTTTAGAGAGAAAGGCAGGGAAGGAAGAAGAAAGGGAGAGAGACAACAATGCATGGTCGCCTTTCACCTGCCTCCAGCTGCGGACCTGGCTTGCAACCTGGTTATATGCCCTGGCTGGGGTTGGGTTTTATTTTAAAAAGATGGTTTAACTTTGGGAGGTACACAGTGCAATAAACAGATCTTGTGCACTCAAAACCTATATGACCCTATTGACCAATGTCACCCCAATAAATTTAATAAAAAAAAAATTTAAAAAGAGCCACAGAAATTAGGAATCAGGCTTTTGGAGGCCTTCCGAGGAAGCAGTCACCACTGCTTCCACTGGTTGGAGTGACTCAGAACTGGCCACTGTAGTCACATTGAATGCTCTGTGTACGCATGTGTACGTGGGCTTGCAGATGTGTGGTGTGTATGACATGTTAACCTTTGTGGGAGTGTATATATATTATACATATGTGTGACATGCCTGTGTGGAGTGTAATGGGATGTATATACGTGTGGTGTGGTGTAAACACATGTGTGGGTAGTGTCCATGGTGCATATACACATGTGTATTTGTGGCATGCATATGTGTATTTATATGGTATGTCTGTGTATAGTAAACATTGGTGTATACGTGTATATGGTATGCATAGCCCAGACAAGGTCTGTCCTGAAAGTATCGGTCATGTAAACTTTTAATCATATTGACATTGGCTCGGTACTTTCAGGACAGACCTTGTACATGTATGTGGCATGTATAGTTTGTGTATATGTACACATTTATACAATGTCTGTGCATGCATATGGTATGCATACACTTGTGTAGGCTGTGTATGAGGGAGTACATGATACATATACATGTATGTGGCATGCGTGGGGGTCCTGAGGTCCAGGGAGAACCTCAGCGTCCTCAGGGGCTGTCAGAGCACTTTGAGCAGGAAATGGCCTGAAGGATGCACTTGAGTTCAGGTCTCTGGTCAAGGAGCTGCGTGAAGTCGCTGACTCCAGGAGCTCAAGGCAAAGCTGTAGAGGCAGGTAAGGCAAGAGAGCAAGAGGCCTGCTGAAGTGTGGCTGGGTGCAAGGCCATGGTATGGGGGTGCTGGCATCTGCCTTCTCATAGCTGTGCGCACTGGGCTAGCGGCTTTAAGGGCAGCCTCTGGAAGGGAACATGGTGGCACATGCCTCCGTGGGCCCTTACGGACACGGTTTATTAGCCCTGACGCAGTGGCAGGCTCTGCATAAGGGCTGAAGATGCTGAGACAGGTCCGATGTAGTTCCTGGCTCACAGGAAACAAAGATGAGAACTGAGATGCCAGCGTGCCAGGGGTTGGGGGAAGGAATGGAGGAACAGCGCGCCACAGGGGAAAGGCACGCGGAGGCTGCCCCTCTGCTTGGAGCGAGGAGGAGGGCTGGTGGTTTCTGCTAACTCTCACGTATTGAAAATACAGTGTATGGTTGTGTGGTTATTAAACAAGTGAAGCTGGAGCCCCCTCCCGGTTCTGCTGGCTTCCCACCTTCCTTCCTCCCATTTCCCCACAGCTCCAGAGACCCGGGGGGCTAAACCTGGTTCCTCCAGCCCTTGTAACCCTGACTTTCAGCCCACCTCTAAATCCTGGACTTCTGGGGGAGCTTTATCAGGTCATTCGGGAGACGAGAGCCTGCATTTTTGCCATGTTAGCAGAAGTGATGAACGGTGGCAAATGCTTGAGGATAAAATATTGTAATCAGGAGAGTGTCCCCTCCCTTCCTCTCTCCTCCCTCCTCCTCTGCCCCTGGATCTGGTGCTCACTGATTTCTGTGGGGTCAGCAGATGGCTGGATAGCTTTTGCTAATGCTTTGCTAGAGTGACAGAATGTGTGGCAGGAATAGCCCCGCAGGCTCCCCAGAAGAGGAGCAGGACCAGCTCAGGGACCTGGAGGAACTGAGTGGCAAAATGGGGTGGGCATCTGTCAGAGTGACTAGGACGTCCCGTGGTGGCCCTGCCCGCAGTGCTCCATCAGACGCCAAGTCTTTGCTAATGTGCCCTGTTACTTGACCTCCACAGCTGGCCAGTTGCAGCAGGCTGGGGTCTAGAACCTCTCAATCCTTCCATCCAGCATTCAGCCATGATGATTTCCTAAGACACAACCCCCTCATAGTGCTCTCTCACTATCACACCTTCCAAGGCTCCCCGTTGCCCATCAAGTCCTGTGCACATCCCACAGGCCAGCATCAAAAGCTCTCCATGACACCATTTCCTCTCCTGGCACCCCATTTGGATACCATTGGCCAGTTGTGCAAACAGATATTTCAAAATATGGCTTTCTGGCCTTTTCCTACCATTTTTCCATCTTGGCCTTTGGACAACCCCATCTGATGTTTAAAGCCCACTGCACGCGACATCTGGATCATGCTGACTTTGTAAGGCCTGTTTCCAGATGCTGTTTAGCCCTGTTACAATATTTATATCTTAAGGCCTGTGGTTACTATTACTCATGTTTACATTGGTCTCCACCATTAGACTGTGAACTTGTGAGAACAGCATTCTATTTCTTCGTCTGTCTATTCTTGTTCACATTTAGCATATGTTCAATCTAGATGATGACTTGAAATGTGTTGGATTAAAGTAATTGCAAAATATCCTACGCTGTGCGGCAAAATTAATGTTACAGCAGTCTGGAGTGAAAGTCCATCTTTGCAAAAACTATTGCCTTTATGGAAAAGAGATGAGGATCTGTTCCACAGAGGATTTCTGGGCCTGTCATCTGAAAGCCTTTCTGTCACTGTTTTGCGGTGTATCTGAGCTTTGGCTGCATAACAACTAACCTCAAAAATCTCAATGGCTTATGACAACAGTTTAGGCCTGCAGGTCAGATCGGCACAATGAATGAGTAGTCGAGAACGCAGGGCCATTGCAGTGGAAGCAGGAGATGGGGCATTACTAGTGACTTTTCCCCCTGTCAACTTTCCCCTGTGGGAATGTCTGTCCCCTGCCTGTCCCCACGTTATATTTTGGAAGCAGCTAACTGTGAATTTAGTTTCCCAGGTCCATGGATGGAGTTGGAATTTTGCCCCAGAGTCCCACTGATACCTGATTTAAATGGTGAGATTTGGGACTTTTTGTCCGCAGTTCTTTTTTTTTTTTTTAAATACTTTATTCATTATATTTAGAGAAATGGGAAGAGAGGGAGGAAGAGAGGGAGAGAAACATTCATGTATGGTTACCTTTCACCTGCCTCCAGCTACGGACCAGGATGGAGACTTGGCTTGCAACCCGGTTATGTGCCCTGATTGGGAATTGAACCAGCGATGCATTGGTTCGCAGGTCAGCACTCAATCCACTGAGCCATACCAGCTAGGGCTGTCCGCAGTTCTTGAGTTGATGACATTTAGATGAGATTTTGGATTTAAAGTTGGTGCTGGAATGAGTTAAGACTTTTGGGAATGTTGGGTTGAGATGAAGGTATTTTGCATGTGGGGTGAATGTGAATTTTGGGAGACAGAGAGCAAACTGTAGTGGGACTGAATAGTGTTCTCCCAAATTCATGTCCACCTTGAACCTTAGAATGTGACCTTATTTGAAAGTAGGGTCTTTTCAGGTGCAAGTAAGGTTGAGGATTAAGAAGATGGTAGCACAGTGGTTATGGCGCCGGCCTGTGAACCCAAATGTCGCAGGTTCGATTCCCCAGCCAGGGCACATAACCAGGTTGCAAACCAGGTCTCCAGTCAGGTCTGTGGCTGGAGGCAGGTGAAAGGCAACCGTACATTGATGTCTCTCTCCCTCTCTGCCTCTCTCCCTTCCCCTCTTTCTAAAAATAATGAAATAAAATCTTTTAAAAAATAAATAAATAAAATAAAAGTAAAAAAAAAAAAAAAAGATCATACTGGGCCCTCAGTCCAATGCGAGTGTCCTTATAAGAGATCAAGAAGGAGAAGGACACGCAGAAACCAAGGGGACAAGCTGATTGAAGATGGAGGCAGAGATTGAGTGAAGCATCTATAAGCCAAGAAACTAGAGGAGGCAAGAATTCTCCCCTGGAGCCCTTGGAAGGAATGCAGTCCAGCCCACACCTTGCTTTTGGACACCAGTGCTCCAGAACTGTGAGAGAAAACTTCCTACTTATGATGATTTGTGTGACAGCCACAGGAAACTAACACGGTTTGGTTAAGGTCTACATCGGTGTCTCCCCTCTTCTCCGAGACAGGTCGTGCTGGTCTTGTGGAGGATCCCAGGTGCCAGAGGCCAAGCCAACCACTACAAGCATCTTTGTAGCTTCCTGTTGGGTTATTTCCATGCTGGCTGAAACAGAGTACATGGCTAAGCCCATCATCAATGGAATGAGGAAATATGTTCCTCTTCTGTATGGCAGGAATGGCAGAGGGCTTGGAGCTGCGATTCTAGTACAGGGAGGGTGTGAAAAGTGGGAGGTAGCCATGCAATCTACCTCAGCTTTGGGGAATAGGACACTCCACAGGGCAGGAGCAATAGCACATGGTTTGCAACGAAAAGACCTGTATTCATGTGGTCGACCAGACTGGAACTTCTTAACCATGTGGTTGTGATTAAATCCCTTAAAACTCTCTGCACTTCATTTTCCTCAGCCATGAAATGGAGACAAAAGTACAATTACTTATTTGGAAGATCAATAGCAATCGAGCAGCTTAAAATTGCTTTGCTAGCTTTTTAAGGTGAGACCTGTGTCAAGAGCCCAAGTTGGGGAAGAAGCCAGTGGGAGCAGCTGTCCTTGGTGGTCAGCAGGGGGAGAAAGTGAGAAGAGGACCTGGCTACAGAGTACAGGAGCCTTGTGCACTCCAGGTGGCCTGCCTGGAGGCGTCAAGCTCTCCATCCCCACCAGGCTGGGGCTCAGCCCCGGGTTCACTGTCTGCGCACAGCCTCCTGGGCTCGGCCCCAGCCAGGTGCCCATCCCTGTTGCAGCTTCTGCTGTCACCCTGACCCACACCATCAGTGGGGAGATGACCTCACAGTGTGGCTCTGAGGAGTGGCACCAGGAGACACCAGCACAACTCTGGGCACACAGCGCAGGCTCAGTGTGGGTTGCCAGCACCGAAACACCAATTGGTGTGTTTACCCAACGAGCAGGAGCTTACGCACCTGTCTGTTTCAGAGGTTTCCTCACACAGCAGACTTCACAGAAATGCCACCCGTTCACCTCTTGCAGGCATCCACCAGGATGTGGAAACGGCTTAGATTAATTTGTTAAATCCATCAAAATGGTATCTGTTAAAATGGGATTTTATGTGTCGATCGCATAAATATTCATAACTCCATGGCCGTGCCCGAGCGCATAACGTTTTCTTCTGCTTCCTGGCCCCTCTGTTGGCAGAAAACATCACATGATGACAAAATGGAGCCCGTGGTATTTATTTGACACCTTGTTGGGACACCCTGGAGCAGGATGCTGCCAAGACAGGGTGTTTCTCACAGACAGCATGCAGCTGCTACCGCCTGACACCCCTGCACAGCCTCCCCCCGAACCCCCCTACCCCTCCCCATCTGGCTCTCCCCTCCGTTCCTGAGCACTGTCTGCTCTGGCTTTATCCCTCACACTCATGTCCTTTCTTCAGGAGAAAAGAAATCAATAGAAATTGATTTGAAAATGTCAAACCTTATCAACTGCCAACTGTCACTCCAAGACAAGATATTTTATGGATGGTGTCAATGCGCGATCCCACCAAGGCTCTCCTCCTGGCGCTGACAGTGTGGCATCACCAGTCAACCCCCAGATATTTTCCACGGGCCTGTTAGAGAGGCGGGCACCACGGCGGAATTTGTAGGCTCCAGAGCTAGACTGCCCGGGTTTAAATCCTGGCCCCACTATTTAATTGCTGTGTCACTTTGGGAAAGTTATTTAATTTCTCCGAGCTTCAGAGGTCTCCTATTACACCTTAGGATTATAAGAGTATCTATGTCAAAGGGTTTGAGAATTAAATAACAACCCATATAGGTCCTTGTGAAATGTGAACATTACGAGATGATAAGCACTCATCACTGTTTATTATTCATATGCCATTTGACTCGGCATTGAAGGTTATAGATAAGGGTAGTTGGAGGAGGCAAGGCTCACAAATGGCCCGCAGGGCAACTGACACAGGGACAGTCGACAGAGGCTGGAGTCCTAAGTCTCGAGTTTGAATCTCGGCTCTGTGATGTGTTAGCCCATGGCTTTGGGCAATTTCTATGGAACTTGGGGATAAATCACAGTGACTGGAAAGCAAGCTTGTTATGTGTTCCTAGTTGCAAAATCACGTTGCGGGCGTGGGTTAGTAATTTAATGATAATTATGGAAAGGTCATTCCGTGGTATGAGTAGTAAACACTAAATGCCAAGTGTGTGGGCAGGGCTTGTCCTAAAAGTCCTACCAGGAAGAGTGGGATTGGACTGGACTGTGTGAGGGCATAGACTGGAAATCCTGAAGAAGACGGCCTGCATGTGGAAAACTCGGGGTAAACATCTGGATTATTACAGTCAGATGTGCCACCTGATCTGGGAGCCGGTAACTACCTGGTTTCTGCAGAGTGTGGCTCCAAGGGCCCCGACTGGTGTGGCTCAGCTGGTTCAGTTGGGTAGGCATTGGCCTGCAAAGCAAATGGTTGCTGGTTCGATCCCTGGTCAGGGCACATGCCTGGGTTTTGATTTTGGTCCCAAGTTGGGGCATGTGTAAGAAGCACCTGATCGATTTTTCTCTCTCACATCAAGGTCTCTCGTCCTCTCTTTGTCCCTTCCATTTCCTCTCTCTAAATAAATAAGTAAAATCTTTTATAAAAAGGGTTGAGGCCAGAATATAAGGCAGGGGCTCAAACAGTTGGTCCAAAATGGTGAGGGCTCAAGTGAGGACGTTGGCAGTGACAAAGGAGAGGTGAGGACACATGCAAAGTCTTCTTTGGAGGCAGAGCTGTCAGGACTTGCTGACTTATCCATCCAGTTATGAATTCAACCGTTTTAGGCTCTGTGGGTACAGTAGCACACAAAACAGGCAAAACTGCACTTACAAAACTACAGAGCTGGGGTGGGGGGAGGCGGGGAGAGGTAGGGAGGAGTCAGGAGGATGACTTGCAGCCTGAGGGGATGATGGATTGCTAGTGGCTTCGTGATGTGGCTCGGAGGGCCCTGGTCACATGCTGCCAAGGTGCTTGCCTGGTCCTGACTATTCAGTTCCTGTCCTCCTTCTGAGTGACTTGTACCACCATCTTCATCTATCCTCTACATCCTAGTGCCAGGGTTGAATGGGAATAAAGGGAGAGACTTCCCAACATCTGTGTTCATGGGCTGAAAGGTCACTTTTACACAGTCTCTCCATTCAGCTTGTGTGGCTCCATCCATGAGGCAGGTCCACATGGTGGTATACTCGGCAAGGTGGTGTTGATGAGCAGTTCACCTCCATCCATGCTCCTTCGAAGCCATGGGAGGCCTCATCTCCTTCCCTGCATTTAGTGGCACGCAGTAGCTTCCTGGTTGAGCCTGGCCTTCAAAAGGTCCTACCCGGACAGGCGATCCACTTTCCACTGCACTTTTCATATGTCATAATAATAAAAAAAAAAAACACTGGTGCATTTTTACTCTATGACCATGTCTTGCTGACCAAGCAACGTTGGATGCATTGAACTGAGAAGGGATGAAACTCTAGAGGAGCGAGATGGCAGGATTAAGGTGTGGAGGCAGGTAGTTTTAAGCAGAGCTTGGGGAGACCCTCTGAGGATGGCAGTCCATCCGAAGTCTATCCTTGGGATGCCCTTGGCGAGGTGGCTAGTGTCTCTTGGAGTGTCTGACACTAGCTGGTGGGCCACCTTCACCTCCCTGCTGGGGGAATAGGTGGAAGAGGCCCCTCATTTAGAATTTAGAATTTAAAAACAACAACAACAACAAAAAACGATCCTAGTGAACATAATTTCAGCAATTACCGATGTTCAGTAATTATGCTAATGCCGACTCACAAATGGCTGTTATTTGCTCCGCGTGCTCCGGGCACATTACCTCCTTACCTAACAGTGTTTTTGCACCACACATACGGTTTGCCCGGCACGCTAAGTGATGTTTGCATTGGAGCTCGTCAAGACACTATGGTGAGAGATGAAGTTCTGCTCCCACCCACAGCCAGGACTTTCTGATGGGTGTCTCTAAAAAAAAAAAAAAAAAAAAAAAAGATTTGATTTATTCTTAGAGAGAGGGGTAGGGAGGGAGAGAAACATTGATCTCTTGCTTCTCATACATGTCCTGTGCAGGGGACTGAACCTGCAAGCCAGGCATGTGCCCTGACCAGAAATTGAACTGGTGACATTGGGCTTTGTGGGGCAGTGTCCAACTAACTAAGCGACACTGGTCAGCGCCTGAGGGGCTTCTTGATGAGTAAGGGAAGGAAAGGAGAAAAAGAAAAAAAGGAAGCAGAAAAAAGAACCCCTTTGACTGAGGGGGATATTATTTTCAGAGGTGAAGTGAGAGTAGGGTTTGTGACCCTATCCTGATTGCAGAGATGACCTGTGGGAATCAGGAAAGTCCAGAGCCTGCCTTACAGATGGTCTCCTCATTCTACAACGCATCACCAGCACTCGGTTTGGCTTAAAATGGTCAAGTACTATTTCAAGTCTTTGCTTCAAGGGGTAAGAGCACTTCAAGAACATCTACGTCATTAATTCTCAAATTCCCTGGACCAGCATCGCCTGAGAACTTGTTAGCACTACAAAGTCTTGGGCCCCACTCAGACCTGTTGAATCAGGAACCATTGAGATTTCCATGTCTTACTCCCGGGGTTTATGTTTGAACAGGCCCTCCAACCGATTCTGAGGCAAGCCCAAGTCTGAGAATTACCTTCCAGGTTCTTGAATATTCGAAGTGTGGATCCAAGCACAGCAGCTTCAGCAGCAGCTGGGAGATTGTTACCAAGGCAACGTCTCAGGCCACACCCAGACCCACCGAACCATATCCAGCATTTTAATAAGATCCCAGGTGATTTGCATGTACGCGGAATTCTGAGTGTTATTAAGGCAGGTCTAAATACACCCGTTTACCTTTGACAGGAGACAAAATGACTTAGTGGCTGTCCTACTAATTAGCGATAGAACTAAACCGCTATTACTCCAACTTATTTTAATAACTAACACTTACTGTGTGCTTACTGAAGTCATTTCTGGGAGCTTCTATCTGTCTCACTGTTTATATGCTCTCAAGAGGGCTTACTAGGTGTCTGGCATCAGCCCCTTAGTTCTTCCTGTTTAATTATACCGTATACTTTAGAGGTAGGTACGGGAGAAATAATCTTATTTAGAATGAGTCTCTGGCTAAATAACTGAAAAAGTCAATTAGAGCAGGAAATCACACCTTAACCATTCAATTTTAACTTAAACATAGAAATGCATGTGCGTCCAGCCATCTTGCGATGTGGAGGTCAATGTCTTTTCCTTGGGTACCCATCTTTTTTTTTTCTTTCTTAAAGTTGCTGTATCTTTTATGCCTCTTAGTTTGGCTTTCTTTGCAGTGGGCAGAAATTGAAGGTGTGAAGAAAGCTCAGGGCTGACTCTTTCTGAAATTTGATTTTTCTCAAACTCTCAATTCTCTAGTTTAAAAAGTGATTTGCAAAGTATCCAAGCTCAGTTTCTATAGACACATTGATTCCTATATATTTAAAGCCATGATGGCAATGACAAGTACAACTGGTGTAAGCTTGGAACCAATGCAAAAGGAAACAGCCTGACTACTGGAAGCGGAAGTGCTGCAGAATAGCACGCTCTGTGCTGTGGATCCCTGTCTGCATGCCTTACGTGGGAAACAGGATGAAGGTTTAATGGAAAAGTCGAACCCTTACCCCTACGTTATTATTCTCTTTGAGGTTTTTAGAAAGCTTAAGGACTCTTCTCAAAGCCACACTGCTCAGAGCTGTGAGGCAAACCCAGGCAGGCTGAGTGAATTCCGAGTTCCTATGGTGTTCCCCTGACTGTTTCTTGTTTTGGTGGAAAAAAAATTATATAATCAGCCATTTTATCCTGACACATGATAAATACCCCTCTCCTTTGTATATAATTATACATACTTCTCCAAGCACTCTTTTCTTTCTGCACTCTTCCCACTTCGGCACTTTGGTAAGGGAATGCGGTGTTCCTGACCAATGATGAAGCAATTGAAATGGGTGCATTGATTGATTTAAATGCCCAAGCATCCATATTCTCTGGCAGATCATTGTCAGTGCACTACCTCATGGCAGAGGACCAGTTAGTGGGGAAAGTAACTGCAGAGGGGGAATTAGTGAGACTGAAAATTTAGCTGAACCCCTTGAAAAAGTATCCTTGGGAAGCATGTATTTCCTTCCCCTTTCTTCCCCCTTCCACCCCAAGGCATGTCCCCATAGCAACCCACACATGCTTCTTCTGTAAAGTGGAACACTATACTCCATGGTCCTGGCTCTGGTATCATTTTTCTGCCTCATCTCTTTCTGTGTGACTTGGAAGTTACTGGATTTCTATGCCCAGTCTGTAAAATGGGGATAAGAATAGCATTTGTCTACCTAATAGGGTTACAGAGAGGTGCAAACAGGAAATGCTGTTTATAATATTAGCACTTGTAATTTCCCAGTACATGCTAGCTATTGTTTCTCCAGTTCCCCTTCTCCAGGGAAATTACCGAAGGCTTCCCTTAGAGCTAAAGGCGAACATTGTTTCCATTCTTTTGGTCATGTGATCCTGCCCCAGTGCTGAGCACACAGCAAATGCTGGAAAGATGTTGGTGGAAACTTGAATAAATGACTCCTGGGTCAGTGATTGTTGCTGCTCTTCTTCTGCTTTTCATGATGGTCTGTGTGATAAAGCTTGTATCCTCATATCAAAGCCGTTCACACTTCGGTAGTTTCAAAGAATTCTCCATCTGCAATTGCTTACAGTTTTCCTATTTACAAATAAAGACTGTCTCTGAACTACGTTTTAAAGAGGTCGTGTGCTGCTCGAATACTCTTTGCAAAATGTCTCCCGACAGCGACTGGTGAAAATGGCGCATGGCTCACGTGGTTTACTGCTCCGTTTTGTTTCTTGGATCCCGGTGCCCTGTGATCTGAGAATGATGCCCCTTGGCTGTCTCCGAGTCCCACTGGGTTTGATAGCCCCTGGATTTGGGGCAGAAACAGTAATTTCCTAATTGTCTTCAACTAAAGAAGTCTCAGCTCTCACTGCAGGAGTCTTCAAGCTGTAGTGGAAGTAACGGAAATGTGTTGGTTGGGAAAGACAGAAGTCCCAGAGATGACAAAGCGGAAGCAGGTGCTTTTGCAAAAGCAGTGCTGGGACGGATGAAGGAAGCTGAGGCAGAGTAGCCGGGTTCCTTGGAAGATGTGCTTGTGTCTTGAGGCGATTCTGACCTGGAGTTGGTTGGAAGCAGGCACCCAGGTTGGATAAACGTGTGGGTGTATGGGGATCACTTGCAGCTCCTATCTTAGGTGTTTGTGCCAAATGCCTTCAAGTGCCTCCCCACCCCTCAGATCAGCTCTTCATCCTTCCCCACGCTGCTCTTTCCCCAGGGGTCTGGCTATTAAGGATCCAATCAGCAGGTTCCTATGCCTGTTGGCTTCAGCCAGGGGTCTCCCGTCAGTAGGGAGGGAGGAGACAGTGGTGAAGGTATGAGTCCTCTACATGCCTCAGGCCAACTTTGCCTCTCAACTGAAAGTCTGTGTTCCTCCCAAGGTGGCCCCTTTTCCATGACTCTCCTTCCAGTTCAGGCACCTGCTCTCCTGTCATCATTTTCGGCCTAGAAAGGGTAACAACACTGTTACTAATTCTGGGATATTGCAGCTATCCTTTGCAACTTCCCCACAGCCTCCCCACACCTAGGTAAATGGTCCCTTTCTTCAACCCTCCGCTAATTATCCAGCATGAGTGTATCTGCTGCCTTTTGCAGATGGGACCTGGCCATTACAGTCACAATTGCTCTGCTTCTGCAGCAAGACTGGTACCTGGGAGGCAGGACTTGGTATGAGCTAAAAATAGCGCAGTTGGCATGTAAGAGGTGGTTTCATTTGCACGCAATAGGAAACAATTGTGGCTAATTTAAGCCGAAAGGAATTTGTTGGTGGGATGGTGGGAAGCTTTATAGAAAGAATTTGGGAGGCTGAGGAGCAGGGAGGCGGGCGGGCGGGCAGGCAGCAGGGGCCGCAGAAATGTTCTGGTCTGGACCTGGCTGCGGGTGCTGGCTGCACTGGCCCACCATGAGCCCCTGGTGTGCCCTGGGTGCTGGGGTGCATTCGCAGCTGCATGTGCATCTTTGCTTCACCCTGCCCTCAGGGTGCAGGACCTCCGGGGAGAGCATCTATTGGCTGATTCTAGGGCACATCCAGCGCCCTCGTTGCAGGAAGGGGAAGAGCATTTCAAACTTCTCACTTCTCCCAGCTTACTCCGGTTTCAGGCTGGAAATCTCTAGCAGACAGGGAGGTTGTCCATGGTTGACTTCTCCCCCCTGGCCCCCCAACACCCCCTCTGCCCATAGCTAACCCTGGCATCTCCAGGGCTGTAACTGGGGAAGAAGGGAGATACATGGTGTAGAAAAAGCAAGGTGTTAGTTGGCTGGTACTATCATGACCTGGTGTTACTGCTCTCTGGGTGTTCCTGTTGGGGCTCTGCCTACTGGACAGACTTGGCTGGCGTTCAGAGCTGACTCTTGCTCTCATTGACCGAGTCTTTCATCCTTCTGGCTGGCCATCTGGTATTTCATCTCTTCTGGTGGGGGTCTCATCCTCCTTCCAGGCATTGTTGGGAGAAATCCAAAATGACCCCAGTGTGGGATCCCTCCAAGGGCTACGTAAGAACCTATTTTTTCCTTAGCGCTGGTAGAAGGCCAGTTCTGGTTGTTCATAACGGAAGCAAGTCGGCTAGCTGGTATGAAGGTGCAAGGTGACTGCACATAAATACCCAGAGTTTTAGTCCCCTGAGTGTCCCTCCACGGTGGCTGGACTTGGGTTGTTAAAGAATATGCCAGAACTGTCTTTCCAAACTCCTGGAGCTAAGAGTCCAGAAAAAGAAAAGCATGGTTCTTTCGGGACAGGTTTTCTCTAATAAAGAATTCTCAGAGGACGAGCCCTGGCTGGTGGCACAGTGGATAAGGTGCCAGCCTGTGAACCCAAAGGTCGCTGGTTCAATTCCCAGTCAGGGCACATAACCAGGTTGCAAGCCAGGTCTCCAGCCAGCTCTGTAGCTGGAGTCAGGTGAAAGGCAACCATACATTGATGTTTCTCTCCCTTCCCCCCTCTCTCTGGAAATAATAAATAGAATCTTAAAAAAAAAATTCTCAGAGGATAAGGATTTCCTATCATTCTTGCCTCTTTCTAATAGAAAAACATCTTCTCAAGATATCTCAAGATGTTTAACATTTCTCACATCCAGTAGGCCAAGATCAGTTGTGCCTCAGTGGGGCTAAATTGACCATGTTTTATTTTATGGTTGGTGAACTTTCATTATGCTTCAGAGGCCTCATTTGCCATTTTGAATAAGCAAATTTTCTTTGCCATGTAGGAGCCCATAGTGCACAAGGCTGTTAGTTACTCTCAATTTTTTTCCTCAGTAAGAAACCCGAATAAATGTAAATAAGGTGAATGTCTACAGCTTAAATATCTGCTATGATAAACCAGAACCACAGAGTCTGGCATTCAGCTCCAGTTGGTCAGTGTGAGCGGAGGATCTATCCCACATGGTGTTTCTTTTTTCTTTCACTTTCCTACCCAGTTCCCCATGAGTTGTAAAAGGGCAAGACACAGAGGTTGGGAGAAGGGTGGAGGTGATGAAGGCTTCCCTAGATGATTATCATCATCCCAAAGAAAAGAAATCTCATTTTTCTGTGATGTTAAATTTTACAAGAGATTTACAAGATGTTAAAGGAGAATGAATACCTGAAATATCGTTTTGTTTTTAATATATTTTATTATTCAGAGATAAGGGAAGGGAGGGAGGCAGAGAGGGAGAGAAACATCCATGTATGGTTGCCTTTTACCTGCCTCCAGCTACAGACCAGGCTGGAGACCTGGCTTGCAACCTGGTTATGTTGCTCTGGCTGGGAATTGAACCAGTGACCTTTGTGTTCATAGGCTGGCGCCTTATCCATTGTGCCACCAGCCAGGGCCTGAAATACTGGTTTTATTATGCAAATAGAACCTGGAATCTTGTTAGTGTTGGAAACTTAGAAGCTTCTGCTGATTGGATAAGATTTTTCCTTTTCTATCTAAGTTGTTTGAGGTCACAGATTATGTATAGATAAGAAGTCAAAGAAATTCTTTTGAAACAAAAGTTTGCATCTTGTCTCAAATCTTTATCATTATTATCACCATCATCACCACCCATCATCATCTATAATCTTTTTATAAATCTTTCTGTATATCCTTTATTCTTTCCTTTGGATAATTTTTAGAGGTAAAATATAAACTTTAAACATATTCATAAAATTTCAAGGATATTATGAAAGTTGGGAGACAAGAATATGAAGATTTTAAAACTTCTAATGTGTATTACTCATTACTCTGTTGCCTTCTGGGAAGTATCAGTTTGCACCTCCATCAGCAGTGTTTGGGAATGTCCATATGATGACATTCTGCATGTAATCAGATTTTAACATTTTCTTGCCAATTCACAGAATGAGGAATGGTGTCAAATTATTATTGTTATTATTTTAAATTTCAGGAGTACTTTACTTTTTAAAATATATTTTATTAGTTATGCTATTACAGTTTTCTAATTTTTTTCTCCATTACTCCCTTCCACCCAGTACCCCCATTCCCTTTGGTAATCCCCCACCTTAGTTCATGTCCATGGGTCATGCATGTAAGTTCTTTGGCTGCTCCATTTCCTATACTGTTCTTAACATCCCCCTGCCTATTCTGTACTTACCAACTTGTGCTTCTCTATAATTATACCTTTCCCCCATCCTCTCCCTGGCCAATACCAACTGGTAACCATCCAAATGACCTCTGTATGATTCTGTTCTGTTTGTTTGCTTAGTGTCTTTTTTTTTTTTTTTTAGATTCAGTTGTTGATAATTGGGAATATTGTCATTTTTATGTTCATAGTTTTGGTCTTCTTTTTCTTAAATAAGCCCCTTTAACATTTCATGCAATAATGTCTTGGTGATGATGAACTCCTTTAGCTTCCCCTTGCCTGGGAAGCATTTTATCTGCCTTTCAATTCTAAATGATAGCTTTACTGGATAGAGTAATCTAGATTGTAGGTCCTTGCTTTTCAACACTTTGAATACCAGTGCCTTCTAGCCTTCAAAGTTTCTTTTTCTTTTTTTCTTTTTTTAAGATTTTATTATTTTGGGAGCGAGGGGAAAGGAGAGAGGCAGAGAGGGAGACAGATATCAATGTATGGTTGCCTTTCACCTGCCTTCAGCTATGGTCCTGGCTGAAGACCTGGCTTGCAACCTCATTATGTGCCCTGGCTGGGGAATCGAATGATCAGCCTTTGGGTTTTCAGGCTGGCACCTTATCCACTGTGCTACCAGCCAGGTCCAAAGTTTCTTTTGAGAAATCAGCTGACAGTCTTATGGGAACTTCTTTGTAGGTAACTCCATTTTTATCTTGCTGATTTTAAGATTCTCTTTATCTTTAATCTTTGGCTTTTTAATTATGGTGTATCTTGGTGTGGTCCTCTTTGCATACATCTTGTGTGGGATTCTCTGTGCTTCCTAGACTTATATACTGTATCTATTTCCTTCACCAAATTAGAGAAGTTTTTATTTCATTATTTTTTCAAACAAGTTTTCAATTTCTTGCTCTTTCTCTTCTCTCTCTGGCACCCTTATGATTTGAATGTTTGTACATTTGAAGTTTTCCCAGAGGCTCCTTACCCTATCCTCATTTTTTGGATTCTTTTTTCTTCTTGCTATTCTGATTGAATTTTTTTCTTTCTTGTGTTCAAGTCATTGATTTGATTCTAGCCTCATCCCCTCTACTGTTGGTTCCCTGTAAATTTTTCTTTATTTCCCTTAGTGTAACTTTCATTATTGTCTGGGTATTTTTAATGCTGCTAAAGTACCCAATGAGTTTCTTCACCAGTGTTTTGAACTCTGCATCTGATGGATTGCTTATCTTCATTTAGTTTAGTTTTATTTTTTCCCCTAGAATTTTGTTTTGTTCTTTTATTTGGGCCATATTTCTTAGTCTCTTATTTTGGCAGCCTCCCTGTGTTCGTTTCTGTGTCTCAGGTAGAATTGCTTTGAAAACTCCCTGTCTTAGTAGCATGGCGTATTATAGAAAAGTGCACCTATAAGTTGGATGGGGTGGAGCCTTAGGTACGCTGGGAGGGGCAGCCCATGTGAACCAGATTGATGGAATCTCATATATGATGCTGCTGCTCTGTGGCTCTGTATGGGGAGGGCTCGGAAAAGGGACAGTGGCTGCTGCCTGGCCTCTGGGGTTTTGTCTGGGAAGAAGTTGTCTCCTGGCACTCACTTTAATGCCAGAGACTTCAATTTCTCTCTGTATGCCACTGGTTCCCTTCAAGTTGCTACCCCAATGCTGGAGTCCAGAGAGAGTGATTATGTGTAAGTTCTGAGTTTGTTGAAAACCCTTTAGGGGAGATGCTTGAGAATCCTGCAGTTTCTTCTGCTGCTCCAACCCCTACTGGTTTTTACAGCCCTAAGTTATGGGGCTTTATCTTCCTGGCAATGGAACCCAAGGCTGGGATCTTTGCTTTTGAGATATCTCACCAACTACATGTGGGTGTGAAACTGCCCTTCTGCATCTCTGCATCTTTACCCCTCCAACCTGTCTGAATGAATGTGACATTTTTAATGCCTTGGTTGTCAGACTTTCATATGGCTCAATTTTCTGATGAATCTGAGTGATAATTGTTTTGTAGTTTAGTTGTCATTTGTGCAGTAATTGTGTGAGGAAGTGAGCTATGCTTACCTATGGAAGTCTATACCAGTGTTAAGTTATTATTTAAATTTTTATTG
The DNA here is from genome assembly GCA_004026585.1 of Noctilio leporinus. NCBI lineage: Eukaryota > Metazoa > Chordata > Mammalia > Chiroptera > Noctilionidae > Noctilio > Noctilio leporinus. The sequence continues at coordinate 36,206 of PVIW01001674.1, read as the reverse complement.
ATTTGATTACTAGGGAAGTCAAACTTTTTTTTCATATATTTAGTGCTAATTTGTCTTATTTCATGTATTTTCTAGTCACATACTGCATTCAATTTTATACTGCCCCATTCTTCTTTTTCATGCTAATTTATAACATGTCTTTAAACATTAAGGTTATTAACCCTTTTTCTGGCATGCACATTACAGTTATTTATCTCATTTGTCATTTGGCTTCCAATTTTCTTCATGCTGTTTCTTGACATATTGAAATATGACTTTTTTATGTAGTTAGATCAATCAAGTTTTCACTGATGTTTTTCCTTCCTTAGGTTGCTGCTTAGAATTCCAGTTTATATAAATCTCTACATATATATTATTTAACACCTAAGTAGTTTCATATCATATATTTAAAGTCTTCCATACATCTTAGATTTATTTTGGCATGTGGATGGTACAGATAGTACTTTTTTTCCTTTTCCAATAGTTAAATAATTTGAGCAACATTTATATATTAAATATAGTTTTTTCCTATTGATTTAAAATGCTGCCATTAATATACACTAAATAGGATATCTAAGGCCTTTTATTGTGTTCATTCATCTGTTTAATCTTGTACTTCACCCAAATGGTTTTATAATTCAAACTCTATATACTATTTTACCTTTTAGAATTTCTCCTGTTATTTTTCCAACCCCTATTTTCATTTTTTCCAAAAAATTTGGTCTTTTTTCAAATATATAGCCTAGCAGTTAGTCTTTAAAATAGTCCTTAGAATTTTATCAATTGCTTAAAATTTATAATTGATTAGGAATCATTTATATTTTTATGTGACTGAATCTTACATCTGGAGCATTCTATCATTCGCTCTTTTGTGGGGGGAAGGGTACCTCCTCTACCCACCATAAAGTTTTGACATTTTCTTCACAAAAGTCTTATGTGTTGGTAATTAAATTTGTTCTTAGATACTTCCTGAATAGAAGAATCTCTCGTGTTTCTCACCTATTTTTAATTCAATTTATATTTGATAATATTTTGTTAGTTATTTTGTAACTGTACTAATATGTGAAATTGACCTCAGGCTTTCATTTTTCCTTCTATTTTTGGTATTCAGTTCTGCTAACTTGAAACAATAGAGGAGGTGATCTTTTACTTTATTATGTTTTTCTGTACTCTGGAAGAGTTTATTATGATACACAACTGCTATTAGAAAATTTAGAAGACCTACCTGTAACCTGCTTAGATTTTGCTCATTTCATGAGGGTAATTGATTCTTTTTCTCCCCAGTTTTATTGAGATAGAACTGACATAGAGCACTGTATAAGTTTGAGGTGCACAGCGTGATGACTTCACTTTCATATGTTATGAAATGATTTCCACAGTAAGTTTAGATAGCATTTATCATAATTCGTTTTAACTGTACAGTAACTTTGCCTTTTCCTGGAGTGATTCCAGTAGAAACTGGTGGGCTCCCAGTGTCTGCTGGTGTTCATGGGGTTTGTTCCCCTGGCTATAGCTGATTGAGTCTTGTCTAGAACTTTTGGATTTAGAAGCAGTGTCCGTCTCTGCCTCTTTTTTCTTTCTTTCTTTCTTTTTTTTTTTTAGAGATTTTACTTATTATTTTTAGAGAGAAGGGCAGGGAGGGAGAGAGACATCCATGTATGGTTACCTTTCACCTGCCTCCAGCTACGGACCTGGCTGGAGACCTGGCTTGCAACCTGGTTATGTGCCCTGACTGGGAATCGAACCAGTGACCTTTGGGTTTGCAGGCCAGTGCCTTATCCATTGTGCCACCAGCCAGGGCTCCCCTCTTCTTCATAATGTGATTGATTCTAATTTATTTTTTCATATTTTTAAACACTTATGTTTAATTAAAGTTAGTATACAATATTATATTAGTTTCAGTTGTACAACATAGTGACTCAATATTTATATACTTTAGTAAGTCCAATAATCATTTATTACTATATTATTGACTATGTTCTCTATGCTGTAGGTTATATCCCTGTGACTTATGTTATAACTGAAAGCTTGTTCATCTTAGTCCCCTTCTCCTTTTCCACCCACCTCCCTATGCCCTCCTCAGGCAGCCATCAGTTTGTTCTCTGTGTCTTTGAGTCTGTTCCTGTTTTCTTTGTTCATTTGTTTTGCTTTTTAGATTCCACATGTAAGTGAATTCACACAGTATTTGTCTTTCGCCATTTGATTTATTTTGCTTAGCACAAAAATCCTCTAGGTCCATCCATGTTGTTGTTATTTTTTATGGCTGAGTTAATATTTAGTTGTATGTATGTACCATATCTTCCTTATCCATTCATCTATTGATGGGCACCTAGATTGCTGTATCTTGATTATTGTAAATAATGCTGCAGTGAACATAGGGGTGCATATATCTTTTTGAATTATTATTTTAATTTTTTAAAAATAAATACCAGAAGTAGAATTGCTGGATTATACGGTAGTTCTATTTTGAACTTTTTTGAGGAATTTTCATAGTGATTGTACCAGTTCATAATCCCACCAACAATGTATGAGGGTTTCCTTGTCTCATCATTCTTGCCAACATTTGTTATTTGTTGTCATTTTGATAATAGCCATTTTGAGAGGTGTGAGGTGATATTTTATTATGATTTCGATTTGTATTGTCCTGATAATTTGTGATGTTGAGCATTTTTTCATGCGTCTGTTGGCTATCTATATGTCCTCTTTGGAGAATTATCTGTTTAGACCCTCTACCCATTTTTAATTGGATTACTTTTTTTTTTTTTTTTTTTTGATGTTGAGTTGATGAATTATTTATGTGTTTTGGATATTGACACTTACCAGATATATTGTTTACAAATATCTTCTCGCATTATTAATTTCCTTTGCCGTTGAAAAGATTTTTATTTTGATGTAGTCCAGGGAGAGTCCATTTTTAACTGTGAGAGGCTTGTGATGAGGAATCAGGAATTATAGTTAACTGGGATCTTTGCCACACAAGGACAGGAGCAACTGACTACCCTGAAAAAGAAAGAAAAAAAATGAAAATGATGGATTGAGTACTGATAACTCAGATCTGGCTTCAGCTGTCCCTGACGCTCAGCTCGAGGGAGTGTCTCTCTTTCTCATAGTTCCACGTGATGCCCCATTATCTTCTCAATACATTCCTTTGTGTCAAGGTGAGTTTGAATTGGACTTCTTAATACTTTTATTCATGAGAATATAGGCACTCTCTCTTCAAACTATTTTTTACATGATTAGTGGTTTGCTGGAGTTTTCCAACTTCTCAAATATTCTTTGGGAAAATATAAGTTACCCAAATTAATTTTATTTAGGATTTCAAATTTATTAGCATAGAATGATACATAATGCTTTTTTATAAGTGAAAAAGAATGTACCCACCCTGGCCATGTGGCTTAGTTGGTTGGAACATCATAAAGTACACCAAGAAAAAGCAGGTTCAGTTCCCAGTCAGGGCACATACCTAGGTTGTAGGTTCAATCTCTTATCTGGGCAGGTATGGGAGGCAACCCATTGATGTTTCTCTCATACATCGATATTTCACCCCCACTTCCTCTCTCTTTAAAAAATGCCAATAAGCATATCCTTGGGTGAGGATTAAAAACTGCAAAATAAAATAAAAAGAATGTACCCATTATTGTGAAAGATCCCATGTACATTTCTCTATTTTTTAAATAATGCTTTCTGTTATAAAACTACCATGCTATTAGAAAAACTGCATTTCACAGATTGTATTATGAACAAAATGGTTTCAACATGAGGAAAGAATATTAGGAGTTGGTTTCAGAACCATAATAAGCAACATTTCTTACAGAAAGGTCAATAATAAAGGTTCACTTGGTTTTGTTTCTGCAGGTATATTTTATTGCAAACTAAAAAATAAAAATTGATTTCTCTAGACTTAGAGACAAAACCAAATGTCCCCTTATTTTCACCTTAAATTTGTACAGATAGGAGCCTCCCATTCTCTTCGAGACGTCTTTGGACTTGACCTTACCCTTCTGCTTGCAGCACAGTTTACAAGAGCCAACAGTAAAATAGACCCATAGGCTATGAAGACAAATGAACATGTATTGGGTTGGCCAAGGAGTCCATATGATTTTTTCCATAGAAAATAAAAAAAGACACATTTTAAAATTTTCACCAATAACTTTATTGATTTGGATATTTTGAGTTTGTCGGCCATCTCCCATGTGGTATAACATTGATTTTTCTCAATATCTCCATTTGATCACTATCAACTTCCAACTGGTCTTCCAGACTATGGAGCATCATCCAATGAGAAATCTCCAGCATGAAACTTTGCAAATCACTTTTGACATGTTTGATTAGTCACAGAGCCTTCTCCATATACTGCACATATCTTTTTTTTGTGATTCAGTTGCATGCTATTCTTGCAAAAATAAACCATAACATGCCTAACTGTACATTTTCTTCCATTTTCAATATTACAATAGCTACACAGAAATTCACCAATTTTGATAAGTTTTTTAATGCACACTGGTGTGACAGCCATCACAATACATCTAATAAAATTGTTTCAAATGAAGTTCAAGCCAAACTAAGCACTACTAGAGCCATCTTATGGAAAAAAAAAAAACAAATGAAATTTTCGGCCAACCCAATATATCTCTATCATAATATTCAGTCACTCAAACAAGATTACTGAACATTCCTATTTTCAGGCTACAGCTTGTTTAATTGTGAACCAATATTTGTTCTCATCACGTGTCTCAGCTTTTACTGTATAACAAGCCACTTTAAAATGTAAGCCCTGAAAGCTCTGGACAATGTGGCTTAGGTGGTTAGAACATCATCCCATACACTGATAGGTTGTGGGTTTTATTCCTAGTTTGAGCAGGTACCTAGGTTGCAAGTTTGATCCCCAGCCTGGGTCCATATGTGAGGCAACCACTTGATGTCCCCCCACATCTTTATCCCTCTCTTCCGCTCTCCCTTTCTCTTCTGTCTCCTTCCTCTCTCTCTAAAAGTGATGAAAAAACATCCTTGGGTATGGATTGAAAAAAATGCAGTGCCTTAAAAATCAACATAATTTTTTGGTTGGACAGTTGGGGCTGGGTTCAGCTGAGAGGTTCTGGTTTTGGCTGCGTGGTCAGCTACCAGGTCAGTTGGGGACCGGTTAATCAAGAGGTGACCTCACCTAGGGTGGTTTATGTCTGCTGCATGTGCTCTGTCATTTCCTAGAAGGCTAGTCTGAGCTTACACACATGCTGGTGGTAGGGCTTCAAGAGCATGATGGGAAATGTGTAAGGTATCTTGAAGCCTAGGCTCAGAACTTCACAAGGCGCCCCAGAAGTACCTCTATCCAACTGCTACTTCCTTTTGTCCCCTAAAAGTAACTGCTGTCCCAGCTTTCATGATAATTACTTTCTTGCATTTCCTTTTAATAGTCCCACCTACACATGTGTACCTAAACAGTATAGTTTGGTTTTTCCTGTTGTTCAAACTTGATATAAATGGAATGATGCAACATACTCTTTTTGTCTGGCTTATTTGGCTTCATATTATCTTTGTGATATTTATTTATGATGTGTAGCTGTAGTTCATTTCAATTTCTGTTTATTGCATTGTATGAATATACTGCAATTTATTTGTTTATTCTATTACATGAATGCCATCATTTATTTGTTCATTTGACTGCTAATGGGTTGTTTTGGTTAATGGGTCTCTCTAGCTTTCCAGTTAATGAGTTGATAATGGATAAGTAATGAAATGAGGTTAAATGGTTTGTTTCTAGTTTTTGTCTTTTATGAATAATGCTGTTGCGAACATTCTTATATATGTTTCCTGATGCATGTCAGCACGTGTTGCTAACAGTGACATTGCTGGGCAAGAGTGTCTGAGTGTCTTTAGCTTTACTGTCAAACTTTCATAGAGGCCATGCCCGTATGAACGTTCACCCACAGAAAAGGAAGGTTTTTAGTGTAGCACCCTTGCCAGTACCTTGGCTTGGCCAAACTTTTGATTTCAATCATTCCCTTGGGTGTGTAGTAGTATCTTGTTTGACTATTCATTCTCTGATGACTAATAAGATTATCGTTTTACTTTTTTACATGGGGGAGGGCATTTGGATAGCACCCATTCAAGTCTCCTGTACATTTTTCTATTAGGTTGATTATCTTTTTATTAACTTACAGGAGTTCTTTGAATATTCTGGGTCTGAGCTCTTTGTTGGTTTTATGTTTATAACTTCTTCTTTGGACTTTCCTTTTTCATGATCCTACTGGTATTTTTAATAGGTATACTTTTTTTTTTTAAGATTTTATTCATTATTTTTAGAGAAGGGCAGGGAGGGAGGAAGAAAGGGAGAGAAATATCAATGTATGATGACCTTTTACCTGCCTCCAGCTGGGGACCTGGCTGGAGACCTGGCTTGCAACCTGGTTATGTGCCCTGAATGGGAATTGAACCAGTGGCTCTTGGATTCTCAGGCCAGCACCAATCCACTGAGCCACACCAGCCAGGTGCAAAGAGGCAAATCAGGGGAACAGTTTAGTCAAGGAACTAGCATGGATGACCCATGAACATGGACAGCCTGTGCAATTGACTATGGGAGGGAGGGTGGAGAGGGTGGGAAAGGGGAGAGCAGAGGGGGGAAGATGGGATGAATGTAATACAACAACAACAAAATTAAATTAAAAAAATAAAAGCATTTTCTAAGTGGTATCTTCTATAACCCATGGATTGTTTAGAAGTGTATTTCTATTAAAAAAATTTCAAACGTGGACATTTTCTTGCTATTATTGGTTTCCAATTTTAAGTTTAATTCTACTGTAGCCAGAGACCTTACTTCGCATGATTAAAATCCTTTGAAATTTGCTAAGTCCTGCTTCAGTCCAGGAGATGGTAATTTTTGTAATGACTGTTCTATGTGTTTTTGTAATAAGACTTTTTGTCTCCTGTTCTTCTGGGAGAACACGGAGCCATGACTTCATCAATATATGACAGTCTTTACTGTCCTGCTTAATATGTTTTTGTGCCTTTAATTTACTTTATCTGATATGAATGTTGTACTTATGCTCTTAAAATTTGCATTTGCCTAATACACATTTGCCTTTTTCATGTTTAATATAAAAAGACGCTTCATTTGTGTCTCTTGAAAACTCTATAATTGGATTTTGTCTTTGAATTAATTTGGGAATTTTTTTCTTTTAATAGTGGAATTTAACATATTGGCATTTATTGTGCAAATCATTTAATATTACTTTAGCTTTGTTTTATGCTTTTAATTTTTATGTCTCATTGTTTTTCTTTATATTATCGTTTACTGCAGAACTATATTTACTTTCCATATTTAAATTTTATTTTGGAAGATGCATTTTAATTAGAGTGGTAGTTTTTATTAAGTTTTCAAAAGCATTTTTAATGGATAGTTTTCTAGTTTATCTAAAAATATAATATGTTTGAGTGTTTTCTGTTCAATACACAGTGTAAGCATGTTTTTATTCTCTTATCCTAAATTTCTCAGGTTTTATGAACATTATCTAGTATTTTGCATCAGGTTACTCTTTTTAAAGAATAACTTGTGACATATGTATTATTTTATAAACATATTTGCAATTATCATTTAGCAGTTTCCCTTTTTAATTGGTTGCAAAACTCACCATTGTCCTTTGCTTTTTCTCAAAGTTGAGCTGTTAACTTTGTGTCATGTCTGGCCTGGTTGATGTTCATTTCAAGTTGTTTTTTAATCCCAGAAGGATTTTCTAAATCCTTTGTCCAGAGTGTTCTTTTATTGCCTCTATACTAAAAAGGACAGCTTTTCTGAGTCTAAAATTCCTGGGCCACAAACTTTCAAATTGTGTCTAGTTTTTCATCTCAACTGATGTTTGAAGCCGGATATCTGAAATATATGTATCTTTATAAACTTCTTATTTACCTAGTTTGTGTAAGCATTCTGCTTCATTTTTCTTATTGTTTCGTTTCTGTTGGAAATAAATCATCTGCATGCTACATTGCCATTTTCTGTCCTCCATTTTTATTACCTTCTTTTTAAAAATAATTTTTATTATTGGCTTTGCCCCATTAAGTCTTGGGAAAGCTTCTAGTATTTAAAGAAAATCTGCATATGAATATTTTTTTTTTTCAGGAGGCATTTTATCTGTTTTTTCCCATTAATCAAAAAGTTTATTGCATTTTTTTGTTTACTCAGATTTGTAATATTTTTTGCTTGTCTGTGCCAGGAAAAAGCTACACTGTTTAAAATGAGCCAAGAGTAGGGTGCCTACTAAAGTCTTAAACTTATTTTTATAAAACTATATTTTTATTAAATTTATTGGAGTGACAGTGGTTAATAACATTAGTAAGATTCAATCTTACTAATCAATCTTACTAATTCAATCAAGTATGATTATAGAAGTTATGTTTCTACAATTTTTCTATACTATATCACTTGAAAATTGCATTGTGTGGTCACCACCCAAAGATTTAGTCTTCGCTGTCCCGTATATTTGACTCCCTTTATCCTCTGCACCGTCTTCCTCCTAGCCTTTCCTCTGGTAGCTATTGTCTTTGTGTTAATTTTGAAGAATTTCCATACCGTTTTCCGTAGTGGCTGTACCAGTTTATTTCTAGCAGCTGTGTATGAGGGTTCCCTTTTCTCCATATCCTCCCCAACACTCATCATTTCTTGTCTTCCTGATAATAGTCATTCGAATAAGTGTGAGGTAGTGTCTCATTGGGGAATTTTGGGGGTGGGGACAGACACAAACATTCAGTCCCTACCAGTAAGCAAGTTGAGGGCAATGACTGTGTCCATCTCATTTACATTTGCACCTTTGATGTTTATATATTAGTGCTCGGACTCAATGTAGGTATTGAGCCATTTATACGAATGAATCGAAGCAGATAGCTAACATTGCTGTCGAGTTTGTAACCTGCCAGGCGTGTTATAATCTCAATGATGAGAATGGACAAACGAGTGAATGAGCATAGTATAAGCTGTTCTGATTTCGGGTGGGGTCAATCCATTTTAAAGCCTGCTCATGCTGTAGCACACCTACTAGGTGCTTAGTAACCGTTGTCCTTGTTAGATTATCAACTTCCTTGAGTTTGCCGGCCCTGTCTAAAGCGGCTGAGACGCTCGGCCTGGCGGAAGAAATTGCCTGTTCCGCGTGGACGGAATCGTTGCGATCCTGAGTGAAAGGGGGCACGATTGGTTTAGCCTTTTCTTCATGTTTCATTCCGTGGTTTGCGCAAGTTTTCTATGACCCGTAACGCCACGTGATAGAAGATTCTCAGGGCCTGGTCATTTTCAAGTGTTTATTTGCCTCTCTGCTCGCTAAGCTGTTCATGCCTATTTATCACCTGAACTATAAAGAACAGGCTGGCTTGCCAGGAAAAAGCTGACAGATGAGGTTGTGTAATGAGAAAATTAGAACTTCACAGCTCCCGTGCAGGCCTCGAGTCCCCTGTAATAGCTTGGAGCTCGAGCAGCTTCTGAGTGGAAGGGAGCCCTGATTCCAAGAAGAAATATGATCATTGGAGGCCTGAGGGAGGCCAGACAGCTTTGGCCAAATACAAAATTACCTTCGGTTGCTCTGTTGCTATAATTCAGCAACTCCAATTATCGCAAGGTGATAAAGTGTGTGACTGTGTTGTATAACACCTTTCCTTGTGCATGTCCAAACCCATTAAAGGAGCTTTAATGAAATCATTATCCTTGTGATACCTAATTACAGTTGATATTATTCCCATGATCAGTGTAGGGCTAGTGAAATAGAAGGAATCAAAGAATGGCACAATTAATACCATATGTGAAAGCTCCTCTATGCTGCTTCAGGTTTAGGGCAGGGGTTAGGTGTTTCTACCGGTTGCAGGGAGAAACCTAAATCAGAAAACAGATCCTCTGGGAGGGAAGGAGAAGTAGGTTCTGCTAGGGGGCTAATTGTTACTCAAGCAAAAAATCGGATTCTGAGCTTTCTGGTTGTCATGCAGATAAAGAAACGAAAAAATTGTAGTGCCCATTTCTTGACAATAGGCAGAGCACGTGCACACGTTCATGAAAATGGCATTTCCCCCTTCAACTTCATCCAAGTAGGAGCATATCACTTGACTTCTGGTAGCTGCTTCTTTCTCTGCTCTCTTAGCCATCAGCCCCTCTGTCCTTCCTTCTCATCTTTCCTTTAATCCCCACAAACAGGGCAGAGTGGTTTCACATCAGCAAAGAGGTTTTTCTATTTTCTCGCTGAGCCTCAGTTTCTCTATCTGTGAAAATGGTGATCTTTCTCTAGTAGGGCTGCTTGTTCAACAATTATGGACTGAGTGGTGTCCGTGCAAAGCTGTGCTGTGTGCCGGGCAGCAAGCATAATATGACATAGATACCCTCAACTGTCACCGTAGGAAGGATGTGGAAGCACTTCATTTGTTTACTAAATAGCACTTGCTAACAGCCATGTTGTTTTTGAAAAACAGGCCAGCTTACTTAAACCAGCCAGTTTCCTGGACAATGCCAGAAATGCTCACCACAAAGACGCCTTTATATCATTTTATGTCTTAGGGACACTGTGTTATGCATTGTCACACGGAGGCTTGCAAAATGTGAGGCTGGCATTATTATGTCTATTTGACAGATGAGAAAACTGAGGCCAGTGAATCTGAATTATCAGCAGTATATAGGAAAGCTCAGAATCTTCTGGCTTTCTCTAAAAGGTGGAGGCATACAATTTTCACAAGTACACAATTATTTGAAACAATGTTGGTTACCAATTTTTAAATGATTAAATGTTTAAAAAATGATATATACATATTTTTAAAAAAGATTTATTATTTTTAAAGAGAGGGGAAGGGAGAGAGGCAAAGGGGAGAGAGACATCAGTCCTGGCTGGAGGCCTGGCTTGCAACCTGGTTATGTGCCCTGGCTGGGAATTGAACCAGCAACCTTTGGGTTAGCAGGCTGGTACTCAATCCACTGAGCCACACCAGCCAGGGCTTTATTATAACTTTTGATTATATTCATGCATCATTATCACCCAAAGTCCATAGTTTACACTAAGGCTCATTTTAAGTATTGTGTTACTGACTTTAAACTTCGATTTACATATATGTTTTTTATATATTAAAAATATTGTTATTTTAAATTAGCGTCATATATGCTTATTGTAAAAAATGAAACCAATACAAAAGTGGAAGTCCCTTCACCACTTCCTCTCATGCATCCTGCTTTCCAGAGGTGATTATGCTTCACCACGGGGTGTATCATTCTAGACATTTCTCTAGGCTCAAGAGTGATTTTCAAGTTAAAAAAAATATTTTCTGGGAACAAACAGTTGGATGTTTTAGACAGGCTAGAGATTCTGCCAGGATTTTGAAACCATTTGATAGACTGAGGAACCTAGAAATGCCAGTCACCTCTCCCTGCCTGATGGACCTCCTGGGGGAGTTACAGCCTAAAAGCAAACACCCAATGGGAGATGCAAACGGCTTTATTAGGGGTGGAGATGGTGAACTAACACCTACTGATGCCGAAGTCCACTTGCCACTGGCCTGACTCCCACCTGGAAGCAGGAAGCAAAGAGCCCCACACCACGTGGTTTTACCATAGTGACCCTGTCCATTAGCCTCCTGTTCAATCAGTGTCTCAGGTGTGGGTCACTTAGACTGCTGGTACCTGCTCCCTTTGGGGGAGTTAGGGAAGAGAGTGGGGCCTTGTTGCATCTTCCCCCTGTGGGATGGTAAACACCAGCCTGTAGCACTGCACCCCGGCCCCTGCCTGCAACTGCGCAGTGCTCTGTGCGCGCTCTCTCTCTCTTTTTTTCTCTCTCCCTCTTTCTTTTTCTCACCTGCAAACCCCAGGAAGCCCAACAGGGAGCACTTGCACCAGCTCCAGCATCCAGTCTCCCTGCTTCTCTGGGTGGTTTCCTTGTGATCCTTCTCTGGCCTGGGGTCTGATCTGGCCTCTCCCTCCTTTAAGACCGCAGATGCCTGGTGAGGTGTGCCGCGCTTAGCGCGGCCTCTTCTCCACCTTCAGTTCCCTTCTCAGGTCTGGGGCTGGGGACCTCCGACCCTGGCGCTGGAGGGCAGACTCCCCTGCGCTCCCCTCAAGCAGAAGGCCACTCAGCCACGTGCAGGGCCTGCTTGGGCTGGCTCAGGTTGTGTCCACAGGCATTGATGGGAAAGCTTCTAGGCCTGTTCACTCAGTCCTTCCCTGCAAAGTAATTTTTGGTGGCCACAGTAATGCCAGGCTTCCCCCTCTCTGCCTGTGTGTGTGTGTTTGCATGTGTATATGGTAGAATATCTACATATCTAAATCAGGGTCTTTCCTCCCTGGCCAGTTTTCATTTCACATGGGCACTATTCACGGAGCATGCACTATGTGGCCAGCGGTACAGCTAAGTGCTGGGGAGATGGAGGTGAAACAGGAGATGGAGGACCCCTATCCCTACCCCTACCCCTGGAAAAGGAAGCACACAAAATATTCAAAAGCCAAGTACAAATCATAGTTCTATTGTGCTGTAGATAAAAGGTCTTTCCACTTACAAACTTTTATTCCCATTTCTTGAAACAGCATGGTGCAGTTGGGAGTGCGTGGATAGGTTACCTAAGCTTTATTTTTCTCAACTTAAAATGAAAGATTCTAGCTTGAGCTGCTGCAAGAGCTGGCAATCCATGTGAAGATTCATTTCTAAATACAGTGCCTAAGGTGAAACCTGAGTATGGTTAAAACTTCTCTCTTGAAAAAGCCTAACTCCCTTACATTACCCATAAAGTCTAATATATACAGTTTTCTGTATAATGTAGTATATAAATTCATAACATAGGCAATTCATAGGCAATCACATACAACATATGAGTTAATATGCAAACTGTAATGTATGGTCCTGTTTGTAAATATCCTTTTTGGAAACAAGGTATAACTGGGTGCAATTGTCTTAACATTTTTAACCGATAAAAATGTCAATTTCATGTTATTCATCCTAATAACTTGCTATTTTTCTCTTTTGCTTTTACATGGCATTAATGTTATTATGCATGGAACACTAACCTCAAAGCATTGCTCTGGACATAACTTTGATGGTGGTGATGGTTGTACAACTCCATTAATTCACTAAAAATCATTAAGTTATGCACTTAGAATGAGCGCATTTTTATGATATGTAAATTATAGCTCAATAAAGCTGTTGAAAGTCATGAAGGGCTTGCTCAAGAAACGTGCATGGTTGACTTTGCTATATGGTGTTTCCACTGTGTTTTCATGGAAGGTCTCACAGCACCCCTGTGAAGGGTAAGTCGGGTCTAGTTATTTCCATGAGGAAAAGGCTCAGAGAGGTGAGGTGACTGGGCCTGGGCTAGGGCCATACAGTAGGTACACAGCAGAGCTGGGGTGGAAACACCACGTGGGGCTCCAGGTTGGTTCCATTTCATTCCCCCGCTGGGGGGCCCCTCCCCCTTATTCTAGGTCCCTCTGCCCTGAGCAGCCAGGCGGCCACAGGGTGTGGAAAATGGATTTGCACAACTGCCCTGGGCAGCCCAGTTTGGAAATTAATGGTGACCTATCATTGACCATGATGATACAACAATTGGAACCTGAAAATCACAAACTTGTGGGCTTATCAGATGATGAAATCGCAGTTTCCAATCTGCCTGCTGCTTGCTGGCTTCCTGTTCTTGTTTTGGGGCTGGAATCTGCAAACCCCATGGTTGCCCCCTCTCCTTTGCCTTGGTGGCGTGGGGCCACCTGTCCCTCTGCTGGGGGCAAGGGGATTGACAAGAGCCCTGCACTCCAGCTGGGTGAGCCACTAAGGGGAGGAGAGACATCAAGTCACAACGTTCCCTTCGGAGCTGTGCAGGTGATCCCAGCAGCCACAAGGCTACACACTCGCTCACTCCTGCAGGGCTGGCCTCAGCGCCCTTCCTTTGAACTTGTTCCCTCCTAGTTCAAGCTGCTCCAACTCAGCCTGAGCTACTTCTCCTGCCTCCCGGCTTTGCGCACTAGCTGTGCCTTTCTTTCCCCTGCAATGTCCTTTCCCTAGGCCAGCTCATGGCCAGCTCCTTCAAGCCTTTGCCCAAATGTCGCCTTGTCAATGGCCTCCACCCTGCCCCCCGTATTTAAAACTGTGGCTCTCCTGGGCACCCTAGGGTTTTTACCTTTTTATTCTGCTTTGTTTTTCCCATAGCACCAACCACCTTCTGCAACAACATACTGTGTTGCATACTCCTTGCTAGTATGGAAGCTGCAAGAGGGCAGTGATATTATCAATTTCTTAGTTGATATTAGGACTTCATGTTATATTTTTAATAATAGCTGTATTGTGAAATAAATCCCATACTAGTCAATTGGTCTATTAAAAGTGTACAATTCAAAATATACACTTCTGTGTTTATTGCAGCATTATTTACAATAGCTGAGATTAGGAAGCCCAAGTGTCCATCAGTAGATGAGTGAATACTAAAGCCGTGATATGTTATACAATGGAATACTACTCAGCTGTAAAAAGAAAGAAATCTTACCTTGCATGGCAGCGTGGATGGACCTGGAGGGTATCATGCTGAATGAAATAAGCCAGTCAGAGAAAGCCAAGTACTATATGATTTCATTTACATGTGGAATTAATGAGCAAAATGAAGAAACAGAATAGAAACAGATTCATAGATACAGAGAACAGACTGACAGCTGTCAGAGGAGAGGGGGCCCGGGTGAGAAAGGTAAAGGTTAAGATTAAGCGAAAAAAAAAAAAACCCAAATCCTCATAGACACAGACAACAGCATGGTGATTATCGGAGAGAAAGGGGAGACAGGGCAGGCAGAAGAGGGTAAAGGGAGGAGAAATGGCAATGGAAGGAGTCTTAACTTTGGACAGCAAGCGCACGATGAGATGTGCAGATGATGTAGAATTGACCAATGTAACCCCAATAAATTAACATAGAAATAACAGTATACCATCCAGGGTTTTTAGTGTGGTTTTAAAGTTGTGTAACCAACATCGCAATAGATTTTAGGACATTTCTCCACCCCTGCGCCCTCTATCAGTTGCTCCCCATTTCCCCCCACCACTGCCCCTCACCCCCAGCTCTAGGCAGCTAGGTGTCTACTTTCTGACTTTACAGGTTAGCCTGTTTGGACATTTCATATCAATGGAGCCATACACGTTGTAGTTTTTTGTCATGGGCTTCTTTTGCTTCGTATCTGTTCAAGGTTCATGTATGTTGTAGCATGTGTCAGCACTTCATTTCTTTTTATTGCCAAATAGTAGTTCATTGCATGGAAATACCATGTTTTATTTATGAATTCAGTAGGACATAGACATGTGGGTTGTTTCCACTTTTTGGCTATTATAAATTAATGTATGAGTTTTTGTGTGGACATGGGTTTTCAATTCTCTGGGGTATGCAGCTTGGAGTGGAATTGCTGGGTCATGTGGTAACCCTCTGTTTAATCTTTTCCATACCACTTACCAAAATGGTTTTACTATGTTACAATCCCTTCATCAGTATATGAAGATCATGTTATATGGTTTAAGTATTTTTTCCAGTCCTTTTATTTGATTTCCATTTTCTTTTTTAATTACAGCACCCTATTTTTTAAAAATTATTTTCTTGTTGAAGAAGGGCAAACTCCTCAGGAAGGAAAACTGAAAAATGAGAATGTCCCCATTTTCAATTTCATCTCACAAATTATTAAAAATCTCAAGGAACAAAAGGGAACACAATGTTGTTCAAACACATACCCTCTGTGCCTTCTTAAAAGCCTTTTTTTTTTTAACTTTAAAATTTTATTTCCAATTAGTCTGATTTTCTTTTGACACGCCAGGCCACTGTCATCTTTCATCCTTGCTGTCAGAGACTCTTTGTGGGCACACAGCCCCCACTATTATTCTTACACTATTACTCTGACTCTTAAAAGCCTTTTTGAAGGTTCTAGCTCATAGCCCTCTTTTCCCTTCTCTGTGTGTTTCAGGCCCCACCCCCTGCTGAGCCCTACGGTCTTGGTGGGTGTCTTGGGTATTCTCAGCTGTGAAAGGAAGGCTGTGAATCAGGTGTGCTAAGACACCAGGGGGAGGAGCACTTCTATTTTCTGCCTGCAATTCCATCCTTCTAAACAACTCCTGCTTGTAGATCTTGCCTGTGATCTTTTCCTACAATGTGTAGAACAGTGCAGTACATACATGTAGAACTTTGGCACATAATGGGGGTTCAGGGAATCATTTTGGAATGACCGGCTGGAAGAGTCATGGCAGATAAGTTGTCATACTTGGGGTGCCCAAAAGTCTTTCCTCCCACATCAGTGGTGCTCCTTTCTAGAGCCAAACAGTGGGCCAAACAGTGTGGGTACCACACTCAGAGCCCCCCAGCTCATGCCATAGACGCCACCTCAGACAGTTCTGGGTGATGGTGGCAGCTTCTTCTCTGCCTGGGAGGAATCTCTGGCCACACAGGGTATTTGGCCTGCACGGAGGCCAGCCAGAACTCCTGGGGACCCCAGGAGCAACTCACTCAGGGAGGGGTGGGTGTTGATGATAACTCCAGCTCTCTCACCGGTCATGGGGAAATCCTAAGGTCAGTCTCCAGAGAGCCCCTAGTTGCCCAGAGCAGTGACCTGTGCCCATTTTGGCTTCTCATCCCTGTCTCATGTCCTCACTGCCTCCAGGGGCTTCCTGCAATCATATCCCAAATAAACTATTCACATCCAAGTCCTTGCCTGAGCTTCAGCTCTGGTGGTGACCTTAGGACTTTGCGTCTATGGACAGCCCTGTGGGTCAGCAGGGGTAGCAGCGGGTCAGAGGTGTTCCCAAAGTGCCCCAGGCAGGGTTCTTGAGAGATCTGAGGCTGAGGCTGACCAGCTGTGGTGGGTGTTTCCTGGTGCGCAGAGAAGATAGGTGGGCACACCTGAGCGCGTGTGAAGCGTCTGACACTAGGGTTTGTGTAGAGTGCCCCTGGCCAGGGCAACAGGAGAAAGGTGCAGGCGTGCCTCAGCCTCCCTTGAGCCATCCCTGGATGCATCACCCATGACATCATTTGTGCAAAGGAAAGTGTGGGGCCCTGGTTTAAAAAATATTAAGAATTTCAAGATGGTGACAGCAGAGCATTAAAGCAGGTGTGGGTCCCTTCTGAGCACAGGGGCCTATGAGACACAAGTCACACGCCCATGAAGTTGGTGCTGCCTGGATGCTTTGGTCCCCTCAGACCTACATCTGTATCCCTGTTATCTGCTTCAGAAACACTCCTTCATCCGAGCTTCCCCAGTCCGGGTCCTCCTCGCTGCTCGCTGTCCTGGCATCTCCACCTCCCAATCACCCTGTGCCCAGAGGGACTGTTGTGACACACAGCCGGGAGCCTTTCCCCTGCTCTCAGAAGTCTCTAATTGTGCCCCACTGACTGGCTGCAGCTTTTAAATCCTGATCGACAGGCCCCCTCTGGGTCCTGGGCTTGCTGCTGAGGGCGGGAGAGGTGGTCTCGCTGTTCCTCATTCCCATTTCAAGCACAACAGAGCCATTTTTATCTACTTTGCATATATATTGGGCTTTTCCATATACACTTTCGTTTGAGGACATGTTTCTATTCCTAAAACAAAAATACTTCTGGAAACTCTGACCGCAGAATTAAATGCAAACTTCTTTTTTTAAAAAGAAAAAAAGATTTTATTTATTATTTTTAGAGAGAGGGGAAGGGAGGGAGGCAGAGAGGGAGAGAAACATCGGTGTATGGTTGCCTTTCACTTGCCTTCAGCTATAGTCCTGGCTGGAGACCTGGTTATGTTGTCCTGACTGGGAATTGAATTTGTGACCTTTCGGCTTATAGGCTGGCGCCTTATTCACTGTGCTACCAGCTAGGGCTAAATGCAAACTTCTTAGCTAGTATGTAATGTCTTCTAATGACCCAGCTCAGAAGTTGAGAAACTTCAATCCACAGCCCAAATCCAGCCAACTGCTTAGAATAGTTTTTACATTTTTACATTTTAAATAGTTATATAACCACCGACATATCCTCAGCTTGGCCTCTTGGTTTGTAAAGTTTAAATATTCACTGTCTGGCCCTTTAAGAAAAAGTTTACCAATCCCTGATCTGGCCTCAACTTTTCTTTCCATGATTAACTCCCAGGACTCAGCATGCTTTCCCCACAGCATCTGGCGCAGTAGCTTGCTTATAGAAGCTCATCAAATATAAAGCTAGGATGACTGCAGGCCCAGCCTGTTGTATTGGCATCATTATTCATATTAATTGAGACCTTTTCACTCTTTTAAGTGTCTTCTCTGGACAGGAAATTATGTGGTCACCCTATATACTATAATTGACAAGCAAATTGAATGGATGATAAAAATGGCCAGCAAACTTTGTGATGAGTTATATTATCTTTAATTCTAAGGGCAGCCCCTAAAGAGGGTCCAAGTTCAGGCTTTTTGAGCTAATACCCAGAAATAACAAGTATTAGGGGGGAAAAAAGGTCTTAAAAATAACTACTGTTTGTATGTGATGGGCTTCTAGAACTAATGACATCTTTGCCTAATTTTCTTAAAAGCATTTAACCAATCTATCTGATTTTTAAAAGCAGCATGAGGTATGTTAACAGAAACTCATGTTGGGACAAAAATGTAATCTCATGCTATGCACTGAACATTTCCTTTCGAGAAAGGCTGTATTTAGGGGGTGGGGGAATGCATTGTCTTTTCATTGGGTGTTCTGGGCAATGAAGCATATTGCTACTTTTCGTGTGCCTGGAGCCCAGCATGGGTGTTTGTCTGTAATGGGTCCAACTTTTAGAAGATGCTGACTCCAAATGACCTGGATGTTATCCAATAAGTACTTTTAAATTCCCAGGATAACTAACTGACCATGAAGAAGAACTCAATTTTGGTTGAATCTAATATTTATAACCAGCTGGAGAGAAGCCTTATAACCAAGGACAGACTGAAGAAACCACTTCACCACAATGTGACTGATAGGGAGTGCAGAGATGCACAGGGCCTGGCTGGGCTCCCATGGTGGAAGCTGAAGGTCCAGAGGGATATTTCAGTGGCTGTGGGGATTCCCTCTGAGAAGTGTGGGGTCTAAACCTTAAGCTGGGCTTCCCAGCCTTTAGCATCCCAGCCAGAAAGTAACCCAGATAACATCCAGTTGTGAAAAGGATTAGGGTTTCTATCTTCCAGAGAGAGAGATGGCTAGAAACTCAGAGAGCCTCTTAAAGGGCCACTATACAAAATTTCATTTGCTGTCACTTACTCTGGGATCCAGCAGAGGGATGAAGAGTGGACTAGATACTTGAGGAAAATCTGATGTTGGTGGCTCCTGGGTAGAGAACTGAAGGAATAGCCCCCAGTATCCTTGTGCTGGTCGTTCCCCGTACTGCAGAAGCCATTTTGCTTAGGCAAACCACTTTTCTCTAAGTGACATCAGCCTGAGAGGAAGCAAGAGCCCCACCCACAGGAATTACTCTGCCTTATCCTGATGGGCTTAAGTTGGGCTGCTGACTACAGCTTGATGAGTTTAACAACTAAGGTAGAAAATACAAAGAAGCAACCAAAATGGGAAGGCAAAGAAACAAATCTCAAGTGAAAGAATGAGAGAATTCTCCAGAAGAAGAACTAGGTGAAATGGAGGCAAGCAATTTATCAGATAGAGAGTTTAGAGTAATGATTTTAACAATACTCAATAGCATGAAAAGAGATCTGGAGACCATAAAAAGGACCAGACAGAAATAAAGAGTACAATATCTGAAATAAATAATACACTGGAAGGAATAACCAGTAGGTTAGATGAAGCAGAAAACAGCATCAGTGATTTGTAAGACAAGGTAGAAAAGAACACCCAGGCAAAACTGCAAAAAGAAAAAAAAATTTTTTTAAAAGAGGAGAGCTTAAGAAACATTTGGACAACATGAAGCAGAACACATCTGCATCATGGGCATAACAGGCGGAGAAGAGAGCAAGCAAGGGCTTGAGATCCTATTTGAAGAAATAATGACTGAAAATTTCCCTAATCTGTTGAAGGGAAAAAGATACACTAGTCTAGGAAGCTCAGAGAGTCCCAAACAAGTTGGACCCAAAGAGGCCTATGCTGAGACACAGCATAATTAAAATGACAGGCCTTAAAGACAAGAAGAGAATCCTAAAAGCAGCAAGAGGAAAACAGGTAGTTACCTACAAGGGAGCATCAATTAGACTATTACCTTACTACTCAATGGAAACATTTCAGGCCAGAAGGGAATGATGTTTGAAGTATTCAAGATGATAAAAAGGAAGAACTTACAACCAAGGCTACTTTACCCAGCAAGGCTGTCATTTAAAATTGAAGGAGAAATAAGAAGCTTCCCAGACAAGAAAAAGCTAAAGCAGTTTGTTAACACCAAACCAGTACTACAACAAATGGTAAAGGGCTTGCTTTAAGAAGAAGAAGAAGAAGAAGAAAAAAAAAAAAAAATTCAGGGGGTAACAGTCTAACAATAAAATGCCACTACATCTATATCTATCAATAATCACCTTAAATGTAAATTGTTTAAATGCTCTAAGATATAGGGTAGCTGAATGGATAAGAAAACAAGACTGATATATAAGAGACCCATCAGATCAAAAGATACAGACTAAAAGTAAAGGGATGGAAAAAGATATTTTATGCAAATGGAAAAGAAAAAATAGCTGGAGTAGCAGTACTTATATCCAAAATAATGATAAAGGGAACAATCTAACAAGAGGATTTAACCCTAGTGAACCTTTACACATGCAACATAGGAGCACCTAAATATGTAAAGCAAATCTTGAGGGATGTAAAGGGAGAGATTGATAGAAATACAGTCATAGTTGGGGATTTTAACACCCCATTGACTGCAATAGATAGATCTTCCAGGCAGAAAATCAGCAAGGAGATAGCAGCCTTAAATAACACACTATATCAAATGGATTTAATTGATGTCTTCATAGCATTTCACCCCAAAGTAGGAAAATACACATACTTCTCAAGTGCACATGGAACATTTTCTATAATAGACCACTTGTTAGGACACCAAACAAGTCACAATACATTTAAGAAGGCTGAAATCATATCAAGCATCTTCTCTGATCACAATGCTTTGAAAGTAGAGATCAACCACAAGAAGAACACTGGAAAGCACACAAAGACACAGAAGCTTAATAACATGTTATTAAACAATGAATGGGTCAATGAGATCAAGAAAGAAATCAAAAGATACTTTGAAACAAATGAAAATGAGGACAAAACAACCCTAAATTTGTGGGGAAAGCAATCCTACTAGGGAAATTCATAGCATTACAGGTCTATGTCAAAAAAAAAAAAAAGAAAGAAAGAAAGAAAAAAGAAAAAGCTCAAATAATCTAACTTCACACTTATAGGTACTTGAAAAATAACAATAAACAAAGCCCAAAGTGAGTAGAAGGAAGGAAATAAGGTCAGAGCAGAAATAAAAGAGTCTTAAAAAATAATACAAAAGATCAGTGAATTCAAGAGCTGGTTCTTTGAAAAGATAAACAAGATGGACAAATCTTTAATCAAATTCATCAAGAAAAAAGAGGACCCAAATTAATACAATCAGAAATGAAGAGGAAAAATAACAAGTGACACCAAAGAAATACAAAGGATTGGAAGGAAATATTATGACTTAAGTGTCAACAAGCTAGACAACCTGGACACAGGGGATAAATTCCTATAAACATACAATCTTCCAAAAATTAAATCAGGAAGAATCAGAGAATCTGAATAAACAGATTACACCTAGTGAAACTGAAGTGGGAATCAAAAAAACAACAAAAAACGAAAAAAAAACCTCCCAACAAATAAAAGCCCTAAACAGGATGGCTTCATTGTAGAATTTTACCAAACATTCTGAAAAGAACAAACACCTCTGCTTCTCAAACTATTTCATAAAATTCAAGAGGAAGGAAGGCTCCCAAACTCATTTTATGAAGCCAGCATTATCCTAAATCCAAAACTACAAAGAAAGAAAATTATTTAAAAAAAAAAGAAAAGAAAATTATTGGCCAATATCTCTGATGACCATAGGTGCTAAAATTCTCAATAAAATATTAGCAAACTTAATACAGCAATGCATCAAGAAAACTCATGCACCATGATCAAGTGGGATTTATTCTGGGAATGCAAGACTGGTATAACATTCAAAAATCAATAAGTGTGATTCACCACATAAAAAAAATGAAGGATTAAAAACCACACGATCATATCAATAGATGCTGAAAAAATATTTGATAAAATTCAGTGCCTATTTATGATTTAAAAAAACTCAGCAAGGTGGGAATAAAGAGACTATACCTAAATATAATAAAGATCATATATGACAAATCCACTTCCAATATCATACTCAACAGGCAAAAACTACAAATGTTCCCTTTAAGATTGGGAACAAGACAGTAATATCTGCTTTCACCTCTCTTATTCAATATAGTAATAGAAGTCCTAGCTACAGCAATCAGACAAGAAGAAGAAATAAAAGGCATGCAAATTGTAAAAGAAGTAGAACTGTTTTTATTTGCAGATGACATGATTCTCTACATACAGAACCCCAAAGATTCCACCAAGAACTACTAAAACTGATAAGTGAATTCAGTAAAGTAGCAGTATACAAAATAAATATTCAGAAATCAGTTACATTTAAAAAATATTTCAATAACTAACAGAAAGAGAAATTAATAAAATAATCCCATTCACAGTTGCTTCAAAAAGAATAAAATACATAGGAATAAACCTAACCAAGGATATAAAAGATTTGTACTCAGAAAATTATAAGACACTGAAGAAAGAAATTGAAGATACAAATAAGTGGAAGTGCATACCATATTCATGGATAGGAAAAATTAACATCATTAAAATGTCCATACTACCCAAAGCAATCTATAGAGTCAATGAAATTCCTATAAAGATTCCAATGACATATTTCACAGAACTAAAGTATTTCATAAATTTATATGGAGCCACAAAAGACCCCACATAGCAACAGCGATCCTGAAAAGGATGAATGAAGTTGGAGGGATCATGCTACTTAATATTAAACTGCCCTGTAAGGCCATAGTAATAAAAAAAAAGCACGGTTCTGGCATAAAAAAAGACATATAGATCAATGGAACTGAATAGAGAGCCCAGAAATAATAGTCAAATAATAGTCAAATAATATTCTACAGAGGAAGCAAGCACATGCAGTGGACTAAAGATAGTTTATTCAATAGATGGTGTTGGGAAAATTGGACAGAAAAATGAAACCAGACCACTTCTTACACCACACACCAAAAAATTCCAAATGGATCAAAGACTTAAATGTTAAATCTGAAACCATAAAAATCCAAGAAGAAAACATAAGCTGCAAAACCTCAGACACTGCTTATAGCAATTTTTTATCAGCTATATCTCCCCAGGTAAGGGAAACAAAAGAAAAAAAAATAAACAAATGGGACTTTATCAAACTAAAAAGTGTTTGCACAGCAAAGGATATCATCAACAAAATGAAAAACTCACAGAATGGGAGAACATATTTGCCAATACATATGATAAGGGGTTAATATCCAAAATTTACAAAGTACTTAGAAAACTGAACATCAAAAAACCAGTCCAATTAAAAAATGGGCAAAGGATCTGAATAGATAGTTCTCTAAAGAGGACATACAGATGGTCAGGAGATATACGGAGAGATGCTCAACATCACTAATCATTAGAACAATGCAAATTAAAACCACAATGAGATACTCTTTCATACCTGTCAGAGTGGCTATCAATAAATCAACAACCAACAAGTACTCGAGAGAAAGTGGAGAAAAGGGAACTCTTGCACTGTTGGTGGGAATGCAGACTGGTGTAGCCACTGTTGAAAGAAGTATGGAGGTATCTCAAAAAATTAAAAAATGGATCTTTAGACCCAGCAATCCTACTTCTGGGAATATATCTCAATATATATTGTCAAATATATTTGAACGAACACAAGCACTCCTATGTTCATTGGAGCATTATTTACAATCGTCAAGGTATGGAAGCAGCCCCAAGTAGATGAGTGGATAAAACAACTATGGGTCTGAGTCCTGGCTGGTAGCACAGTGGATAAGGCGCTGGCCTGCGAACCCAAAGGTCACTGGTTTGATTCCCAGCCAGGGCACATAACCAGGTTGCAAGCCAGATCTCCAGCCAGCTCTGTAGCTGGAGGCAGGTGAAAGGCAACCATACATCAACGTTTCTCTCCATCTCTGCCTCTCTCCCTTCT
Source organism: Noctilio leporinus (assembly GCA_004026585.1). Lineage (NCBI taxonomy): Eukaryota > Metazoa > Chordata > Mammalia > Chiroptera > Noctilionidae > Noctilio > Noctilio leporinus. Next base: position 12,061 of record PVIW01001674.1, on the reverse strand, counting down.
CTTCTCTGAAAAATAATAAATAAAATCTTTAAAAATATATATGAAATTAGAAGAAAAAAAGAAATTGGACACAAAACAATAAAAAGTGAAATAATATGGAGTAAAACCATGGTCAAGGAATAGCATACTGTGTAACAATGTGAAGAGGGGAATAGAAGAATGACAATTGTACAATGAATTCTAAAACACAAGCATTCATGTTGTAGCTGATCTATTCATCAAGCTGTTCATTGTTTGGAAGCTGTCTACAGTTTTATTACAGGTTATAGGCAGCTTGGTGGTAGGTTTCTTTTTGTTTGTTGTTTTGTTGTAAAGCTATCACATGTTTTATATCTACATTTTACTTACTGTTAACTTTTGATTTGGTGTTGGGTGTGAGTAAACAGAAGTTCTGTGCTGCTCACTTACCAAGGGTGGGCAGCTAAATACAAGGACATTGCTTAGTACCAGGCCCATAATGTGGCAGTGTACGTATTTCTTGGTCAGTAATATCTGTCATGAAGATGAGAAGAAGAAAGTCCATAATCTTGCACATGTAGCAGATATTTTAAGTACTGCCTATAACAAAATAAGTAAATGTGCTGAATTGTAAAAAAACGAAACAACTATGGTCTTTATATGATGAAATACTACTTGACCATAAAAAAGAAGAACATTTTACCCTTTGCAACAGGATGGACCTGGAGAACATTGTGCTAAGTGAAATAAACCATGCAGAGAAAGACAAACACCATATGATTTCATTCCTATGTGGAATCTAATGAATAAACTGTACCAACAAAGACCATGGGGACAGGCTCATAGAGGAAGAGCAGGATGACAGCTAGTTGTGGGGGGTGGTTGTGGGGTGGAGGGATTGAGCAAAACAGAAAAAGGACTCATGGACATGGACAGCAGTGTGGTGATTGCTGAGAGGAAGGGGGTGTAAGGAAACTAAAAGGTAACGGAAAAAGCACAATAAAGATTAAAAAAGACAAAACGTAAAGGAGTAATAAATGTTCCTATTTGTAGATAAGGGCCTGCAGAAAGCCTGGAGTTTAATATGATTTAAAAAGTCAAGGTATTGAGGCACATTTCTTAATGAGCTCCCTCTCATTCTGTTTTATAAAATCCATTCAAAAAGCATCATTTTAGGGAGCCTGTGTGTTTCCAGACTCTGGGCTAGGCACCCGGGAGGACGCAGAGGACAACTCCACCCATTCTGTATCTTCCAGAAACTTACTATACAGATTTGGAGCCAATCGGTGCCCTTGGTGATAGGACAATGTCCCGTTCACCAGGCTGAAGGGGCTCTGAAATCATGTTTAGTACTGAGATAAATAGCTGGAGGAGCAATAAGGCAGCAAAAGGGAATAGAGAATGGTGGAGGTGGTGTTTTTATAGAGGGTGGTCTGGGAAGGTCCCTCTGGGGAGGGACATCTGAGCAGGGACCTACAGGAAGTGAGTCCAGAAGGTTTTATAACACTTGTTCTTCATTTTAATGCATCATGTCAATGTATTTGGTTTAGTCCGCGAACCCATTTAAGGACCCTCATCTCTCCTAATATTAAAAAAGACTAGTTTTCTCTCCAGGCCCAAAGGAAAACATTTCAAGGACAGCATTTGCAGCTTCGACCCTGTTACATCTGCTAGCTGCCTTCTGCTAGGTTTACAGACAGGGTCCTCTCCTCCTCGTAAGTGGGGAAGAGGGGCTGGAAGTTCAACCCAGGGGGAGGGGTAGAGCGGGAATAATAGATTCTGGAAGGTACAGAGCAACCTCTCAGAGTGCCCATTGAAACAAGGTGGCGGCTATTACTGAGAACTCACACAGGTTGGCTATTGGTCTTGTGCCAGGCTGGGTCATGACCTTTCCAGGTAGTAGCTCATTTACACACACACACACACACACACACACACACATATGCCACATTTACAGACACACATTTACACACACACATGCCAGAGATGAGGACAGGTAGGATGGCAGCTGTGCAGAGCCCAGGAAGGTTTAGGAGGCAGAGGTGGGGAAATGGGTTCTTGGACTTAAGTTTCATGAGGGTTGAGACTGTGTATCTTGCTCATTACTGTTAACTCAGGACTAAGCATAGTGCTTGGATATTATCAATGCACTATATATATATATATATATATATATATATATATATATATATATTTAAATGACTGGATGAGTGAATGAAAAGCACTAGACAGCAAAAGCACAGAGGGAGGTGTGTATGATAAAGTTGGGAAGGCACGTTGGGACTTGGAATGGACACAAGGTGGTAAGTGCACAGTGTCTTTTTTCCTGCGACATAGGAAGGCTCTACTTTTCAGATTCCCTTAGGATTAGCTTGGGGCCATGTGACACTTCTGACCAATGGACAAGTGGGAGTGACTTCTGGGCTGAGGTATTTAGGAACACATACACCTCCCCTAGTTCTCCCTTCCCCTGTTAGAGTGACATTAAAGGTCACATGGCAAGGTGGCAGGGCCACAGGATGTAACAGCCTGGATTTCTGAGTCACTGCCTGGAAGAGGGCCACCTCATCAGCACCAGACTTTTCGTGGGTGACAACACTTTGTGTTTTTAAGCCACTGAGATTTAAAAAAAAAATGTTACTATAGCATATTTTATTCTATCCTGGCTAATACAGGACCAGATTGTCAGTGACCTTGAATGTTGCACTCAGGGCTTTCTGCTCTTAAAGAGCAATAATGACCACCAGCAAATTCTGTCTCGTGTCTGTTGACTCCCACGTCCTCAACTAGTGTGGGTGCATGGGTGTGAGAAAGCCTGAGAGCTTAGCCCTGCCACTGTGGCAGGTGACTCAGTGTCATGAGAGTTTTGCTCCCTGGTGATCAGAAGCTACAATATCAGATCGGACTGGGTGTGAAATATAATTTGGGATGTCGAAAATGGCTCAGACTGCAAAGACTATATGATTTCTGATAAAGGAGCATGCCTTCTGTATTAAAACAGAGAGTGGAGGAGGCAGGAGAGGGTGAAGGGGGATAAATGGTGATGGAAAGAGATGTGACGTGGGGTAGTGAACACACTACGGTATACAGACGATGCACCACAGAATTGAACACCTTAGACTTATGTAATTCTATTAACGAATGTAATCCCAATAAATTCCATAAAAACTTGATGCTGGACCAGGGATAAAAACCACAGGAGTTTCAATTTAACCTTCAGTCACTTTTTATTTTTGAAAAACAGGAGCGCACTTTATGTGAAACTATTCTGCACTTGGCTTATTTATTTTTATTTTATAACATGTCATGATCCCCCCTTCCACCCCAGTGTCTTTATTGGGTGCTTCTCTTATAGAATGGTGTACCTTCCTTAAGGTTATTCCACTCTTGATGGACTATAGTTTTGTCTCTGGTTTTTCAGTATTACAAATAGGCCATGATGAATACGTTTGTACACATCCCCTTGAACAAGGACAAGTGTTTTTTGTAGAGAAATGTCTGAGTCAGAGGGTATGAGCTTTCTTTCCTCACAACTTGATAGGTACTGCCAGATTGCTGCCCCAAAGGGATGTGAAAGTTTACACTCTGGAGAAGGGTGATTTTTCGTAGACTGATTCCCCTGAGAAACGCAGCCCCTGCCTTGTGGTCGGGAACGAGGTGGGGCCTCCAGACCTTCGGAACATGTTTTTTGACTTAGGTTCTTTCATTTACTCCGAGGCTTGAGTCCTTCGTGGGAATCCAATCCAACCTGCAGGTGCTCCCCTCCACAAAGCTCCCATTTAAGCCCTGAAAAATGGGAGGACTTAATCCAGTCTCTATCAGATCTAAATCAGAACATTTTTCCCCTTTTGCCATTTTAAATTACCTCTCAGCTCAGCCCCAGACTGAGTAATTCAGAGTTAATGGGATATGAAAGTCATGGTCCGTGGCATGATTGCGGGTACCTAGCCAGAGGCAAGCAAGATTTATTTTCTTGGAACCCAACTGGGTTGCAAAGGGTGATAAATCAGCAGGGCTATTGCTAGTTCCCCTTCTGCTGCAAGATTCATTCCAGTTTATCAGTATAATCATCTTAGGCCCTGAGGCTGCAGATCGGCAACCAAATGCTGAGCCCCGCTATGTGGGAAGAGGCCGGGATGTCTTTCTGAAATCTCTTTTCCTGGATATGTCTGCATGGGGGTGGGGATGGGCCTTGTTACCTTCTAACTGTGTAGTCCAGCGTGAAGAACGAATCTGTCCCTCAGAGGCTGGGATTTTGTGCCCATGACCCAAAGCTTCGGGTCCATCTGGCCATACTGTGTGAAGGAGGATTTGGCATCACAGGGTGATTCATGTTGTCCTCTGCACGGAAGCCAGGGACACCCTTCTCCCTGACTTGGTCACCCCTTTGTCTGCCGTTCTGGCCCTTGGATCCTCTTGGGTTTTCCTGTGACTGGTGCCTGGCAACCATTCCCACAGGTCACAGCCTGTTTTTGTGGCCACTTGCTAGATGTTCCCTTGACCCACCCACGGGTGACCACACCATGATACAGAGCTAAAGTCAACTTTGTCGGGGCCTTGAAGGGCCTCAGTGTGCAGCGTACACACCTCAAACGATAACCCAAAACGTCCGGTGCCACCATGGACTGACCCTCATTCGGGCTCATGCCAGTCCGCCTCACAAGCACCACTCACCATTCCCCCGGACCGTTCTGTGAGGTTGGCACTCCTGGCATATCCATTTTACAAACGACGGAGCTAGTCTTGGACGGGTTACTAATGACTTTGCTCAAGATCACAGAACTAGTAAATGGTGGTGCCTGGCGGGTGACCGCAGGGCTCACATTTGCTGTTTGCTCACACATTTACACAAACACACAAACACACACGAGGGCTGTTCCGAAAGTACCGAGCCAATGTCAATATAATTAAAGCAGTTGTCCCAGGGCGCTGCGTCTGGCCTAGTGCAGGCAGTTTCTAGGCCGTTTCTGCCCCCCACTACCGGGAAGGTAGAGAAGCTGCTGCTTCACTGAGCCCCCTAATAGCCAGGCCTTATTTTCCCGGCCACCCTGGGGCCCTTGCTCACAGGGGCTTACTCCTGTGAGCTCTGCACCACACCCTGGAGAAGGGAAATGGGAATTAGAAGGAATGCGTGAGTAGGAGAACTTATGTGGAGGACTTGGGTTAAATGAAGCAGTGAAGATTGCTTTAAAGTGTTAGACGCCAACCTAGCCATTCTCCTTTTGAAGGGAGCAGATGAGGGGGTGCTCAGGGTGAGTCGTGCCTCTGTGGGCACCACCTCCTTGGAGCTTGGGGTCAGGCTGGTCTGCAGGAGGCCGTGCCCAAGGGGTTGATGAGACCACCAGCTGCTTTTGGTCTGCAGCCTGGGATCAAAGGCCCAACCCAGCTAGATGGAATTTAACTGGATTACATCTATGCGAGGGCCTCCATCTGTACCCAAGACAGTTGTACACGGAGAAGATTGGGGAATGCACCAGAGTAGTCCATGCAGGCCATCCCAGCTCCTGTTAACCGTTTCCACGGCGTTTGTTATTGGAAACTGTCCTTATCTGTTTAGTGCTTTATCCCAGCTAGACTGGCAAGGGTACGGGGGCAAGGATCTGTCAAGCCTGGGTTGCCTCAGGACCAGAGTTGGGCACATGGTAGACCTGTAGAGCATTGCATGAGGAAAGATTCTTTGCTCACTACAGAATGCCGGCTGTCCCAAGCATTGCCTGGTGCAGGGTTGGGTGGCTAGGACACAAGGTCTGAGAGCAGGGACTTTGTCTCTTTGTTGCTGTATCTTCGGTGTTTAGGATAGAGGTCAGGAAACTTTTTCCGTAGAGGGATAGATAGTGAATATTTCCAGTTTTATGGGCCATGCAGTCTTACTCATAACTACTTCACTTTGTTGTTGTGTGAAAATATACAGGTCACTCATAAATAAACAAATGGGCATGGCCCTGGTCATTTGGCTCAGTTGGTTGGAGTGTCGTCCCATAATTGAAGAGTTGCAGGTTCAATTCTGGTCAGGGCAAATACCTGAGTTACAGGTTTGGTCTCTGGTCCAGGCACATACAGGAGGCAATCAGTAGATGCTTCTCTCATCACACTGATGTTTCTTTCCCTTCCTTTCTATTTGAAAGCAATGAAAAATTATCCTCAAATGAGGATTAAAAAATGGGCATGGCTCTGTTCTAATAAAACTGTATTTCCAAGAACAGGCAACAGGTCAGGTTTGGAGTAGCTTGCTGACTTCTGCTCTAGAATATAAACTCCATAATAGTAGGGACTATTTGTTAGTCTCTGAATCTACATTCAGCATCTAGAACCGTGCCTAGCATATGGTACTTATGCTATAAATATATAATGAATGAATGAATGTGGTTTTAGTCAACAGTTCAGGGAGGAAGTAGACACCAGAAGTCTGCTTTTCTCTGGGCTGATTAGATCATTACAATTCCCAAAAGTGGGGGTCTGGATTACATTGAAGGGATCAGGGCCTGGGATGGAGCAGGGGTGAGTGATCTTGTCACATGGTGACTGGTGGAAGGAACTGGAGAGGTTGAACCTGGAGAAGAGAAGAGTGGGAGGAAACATAGTTTATATACTGAAAGATTCTCTAAGAAATCAGGGGGACTATTTCTAGAACTCTCTAGAAGTTAGTTAATAGTCATTGGACCCAGCTGATATGAGCAGGCTGGCAAGAGAGTGAGCTCTCAATCTATAGGGATCGTTAGGCAGACGTAGGCGTGCTGTAGAAGGGATTCAAATATCAGATGGGGCAGGATTTGATGCTATTAGGTCCCTTCTGGCCTCACATGGAGGTCTACTGCACTGATCCCAGGTGCCAGACAGTGATTGCCCTTAAAGGGACCAGACTCCTCAGCCTGGTCCAGGAGGTCCCTCAGGATTGCCCCCAGCCAACCTCTCCTACCTCGTGCTCTTGTTCTCACCTGTAACCTGGTTCACTTCCACCAAACACCACTGGGCATCCTCCAAACTGCTGGCCTGGCACCTAGCCCTGTACTGGTTTAGCTTCCCCTGGAAGGAGGAGAACTCGAGGCAGAGATTCAAGGGCAAGTAGGTTATCTGAGACATGATCCTATGAAGTACTAGAGGGGAAGTGGGCAAGGGAGGTTGGCCAGGGAAGACAGCCAACAGGTGTGTTAGCAAACCTGTGGTGATGGAGTTTGAACCCCTGGGAGTTTCTAGGGGGTCAGTGGGGAGCACACCTTATAGTTAGGCCACCTGAAGGGTGAGAGAACTGGGCATTGACGCATCAACCCCCATTGGTTGGTAGTTGAGGGTTACTTTGGGGATGGCTGGGATAGTAGGGTGAGGAGGTGTAAATTTCCTAGCACCTCCTAGCCTTCCACTTAGAGGGGCACAAGTGAGCGCTGGTAGCAGGAGAAAGCTCCCAGGCCAAGAACTACAGGTGAGAGCAATAGGACGACCAGTGCTGATGTTTGAGGTGAGGAAGGCACCCGGCAAAACGGGCTAGACCTTCCTTCTGCTTGGAACTCCACAGCCCTCTTCTGCTCTGATTTTGATCCCTCTTCATGGTCACATGGGCTGCTGTCTGGGAATGGAGAGTCGCTGGTACAAAAACGTGCTATGAGTCAAGCGTTGATTGGCTCCTGCTGGGGGGTCAAATGAGGTTTGGACTAAAGGATGACCCACGTGGACGTAACCCTAGCTGCTGGTCCTGGGAAATGGATGGGATTTACTCACTGCGGCAAAGGCAGGTTGTGCGTGTGGTGATTGGCAATAGAAAATGACGATAACACAAGAGACTCTATTCAATGGCCTCGAAGCCTCCCTCCCTGGCCACTGAACTATTTGATCCCAGCCCTTGTCACCGGGAAACAGATCTACCTACTCCGTGACCGTCTGCTCAGACTCTGAGGGAAAGAACATGCACAGCCCCCTTCAGATCATGTATGATTCAGGCTGCTGGCCATTATGGGGGGCCAGTCTTGAGCTCCCCAAGGCTCAGTCTTCCAGCTTCCTCCGTGCTGGCTGCCAGCATGCCTGTGGCTTGGCAGCAGAAAATAGGAGACCGCTGGGGAAGAAGTGCCATCCTTTCCCTGCGCATCTTTCATTCACCTTTCCTGCTATAAATATTGAGAGCCTCCCGTGAAACAAAAATGCAAAACAAACCAGGTACCAGCCCTGTTCTCATGCAGTTCCCAGCTGAGTGGGAAGGCGAACTTGAATCAAATAACCACATACATATGTAATCCCTGCATTAAGTTCAGGCGTGTATCTGTAGACTGCTTGCTTAGCATTTCAGGAAGACTGCCTGGGCCTTTGCAAAGTCACCTGTGCAGCGAGTTCACCTGTGCAGCGTCAGGCAGAAAAGCAATGTATGGGAGAGAGCAAAGTGGCCAGGGGAGCGTGCTGACCTCGTGGCACCGGTAATTACAGCTGGGGCCTTATTTATAAGCCAACACTCTGTCCCTGCCTCCCAGTTATGAACTGCAGCTTTGGCTGAATGCTGTTAAGATTGAACCTGGAGACCTGAATAGGATGCTTTGTCTTCTTGCTTAATGAAAGGTTTTAGGAAATAGAGACCTGCTACCAGAGGCATGCAATTATTTCTGTAATCAAGAGAGCCCGACAAATCTTCAGAGGGTGGTGCTGGCGGTAATGGGGCTGGTGTCTGATGGCCCAGCTCCGCTGTGGAGTGCGTAGGGACCCCCAGAGCGGTGGGGAAGGGAGGAAGCCCAGGCCGTTGTTGACCCACTCCTAGGAAACCCAATTGAAAATGTGAGGGATGGAGCTGCTCCACTTGTTTCCTAACATCATCTGTTTTTTTTTTTCCCTGCCACTGTGAATTGCTTTCTGGTTCTCAAGAGCATAATGCAATATCAACCACTTGGACTGGAGCTTTTTCTTTGGGAAGCAGTTGGTGCATGAACAAGAGGCAAAAGCAGAGAACAACAGCCTCAGCTCCTGAAGTGCTTTGTGCCCCAGGGGAAACTTCCCCAGCAGCAGCTTCTGCACACAATGAGCCTGGGCAGAGCCCCTGCCTTGGACAGATAGGGAATGACCTCGACAAGTGCAGAAAGCTTTTGGATCCATTTGCAGGCGGGAAGCTTTTGTTTGAGAGAAGCAGAATTAAAAATAATTCCGAAGTCTTGAAAAAATGAAATGGAAAAAAAAAAAAAAAAGTTCAGATGTCATGGAAAACTAAAAATTGCCTAAGTTTTACACTCAACTGTGTGACCTTGGATTTAAGGTAGCTGTGTGACTTGGGCATCTTGACATCTTGACATCTCTGAGCCTGGGGCTTTTCACATGTAAATGTATTTGTTCAACAACTATTTAAGCTGAAATATAGCATGGAGAGATATGGGCAGCTATAGTGTTAAAGGCCAGGTGTGGGCTGTCTACTGCATGAACTTCTATGGACCTCCCTGGACCTTGGGGTCCTCAAATATTCACGAAAGAGCATTTCTAATGAACTTAGAAAATATTCCCAGCCACACATATTAATTGATCACAGTAATTAGAGCCAACAGTGATTGCCTACCTACTACCCGATGGGACTCCTGAATGGAACCATCTAACCAACCCCATGTAGCAGTGCTAGGGGTTGTCCTACACTGATTACCAGATGGATACAGAGGTCAGCTCAGTCCCTGTGCTTCAGGGGGCTCAAGGAAGCAAAGTTTTGCTCTTTTTATTATGTAAATCCTCAGAGACTTCTGGGGATTTTATTATGTAAATTTTATTTACATAATAAACGAGTAAAACTTTGGTGAGGGTGTGCTACCTGTCAATCACCATTTAGATGATTTGACCTAATTTTTCTCAGCTGCAGTTTTCTCAGGTAAGGAGGAGGAGTATGATTTTTCCGATGAGGAAACTCAAGCCTAGAGAGCTGGTGTCAAATGGAATGGGTTTCAAAGTTGCTGAGCAGGTCATTGCGATTCCAGAGCTAGTCCCTTTAACCTCCTCATTGCCTCGTACCACTCGTGTGTGAGTGTGGGTGTCCACGTTGCACAAGTGGTAACATTACCCTTGGCTTATGGAGAAAATAAAGGCCAAGGGCTAGAGTGATATCCTTCCAGTGGATGCATGGTTTTTTTCAAGTGCATTCCTTACTGCAAATGAAACCAAGTCCTGTCTTTAATGGGTCACACTCTAATGTGTTCATTGTAAATTAACTCTGACCTGCTCATTAAAGCCAGATTTATTTAGGCAGCTGTCTCTTAAACCTGTTCCTGGTTCCTTTCCTTACAAGAATATTGGCAGCATTTCCTTTTAAAGGTATTTTGAAATTCAGAAGCTTACATTTCACTGATGTAACCCCTCATCTCCTTATTACGTCTCAGACACCCCTTGGTCTTCTCATCTTGTCCCATGATCTCTGACTGGGGGTATTCTCATCGATGAGCCCTTCTAGTTGGACCCTGTATCCCACAGATCAAAGGTAATGACATGAGAGAATGCGTATGACATCACTTTAAAACCATAAAGGGCCACACATGCAATGGATTATTATTATAAGTCTTTCCAGTTAGTATTAACGAGCTAAGGCTGCAGATCCTAATGTTGCAGAGACCTAATATTAACCATATGGAATCTTAATTTTCAAAGACAATTAGAATGAACTGGGAGCTGAAGCGGAAAAAAAATTTTCATCCAATTCCCTCTCCTAGCCCTCGGTATCTTGGCTGCAATCTGCATTCAGCTACCCGTGTTCTTAGCTAATTGCTTTAGGATAGCTGCACCCACCCCACATTATTCTGCATTTTCATGGCCCTTTCCAAAGGGGCCTGGATTTTCTCAGCCAAGTAAGCAACATCTTTCATCTGAGTTTGGGGATGCATGGATACCAGGACTGAGAGGACGCAACAGAATTCCAGATGTCCCACCCTGCGGGAACTCAAGGGTATGGGTGGACACCTCTGCATCCAGGATGACATCTCTGAGCTGTGAGACTTGAGATGTGGGGTCTGTCCCCAAAGTATCCAGCCAATGTCCTTGCAAATGGTTTTATTTGTTTTGATGTTGGCTCGATACTTCCAGGACAGAGCTCGTGTGTCATGTAATGTTTTGGCCAGAGGTTGAATGTAGTGTTATCATTAGTCAATGCTGAGTCTCTGACAGATACACAGGCAGGGTTTTAGATCAAAAGAGCTTCCCAGGGCAGTTTCACATGTGGATCTTGTTTTCTAGACTGTGGGGAGCCAATGAAGGTTCTTAAGGAAGTAGAGGGTATTGAGCAAAAACGTTTTGTATTTGGGGTATCGGAGGGGGTATTGGAGGGGGTGTGGATAGCAACTAGAGTCAAGAAATTAGGGAGGAGGCCATTTCAAAAATGGAAGTAAGCACTAACAGGGGCCTGAAGTGGGCAGGGACAGTGGCGAGAGAGGAAGGATAAGACATGGGAAATTTGAAGGCTAAGTAGGACTTGATTCATCAGCTATGGGGGTTGAGGGAGAGCAAGGACTCTGAGTGCCTGGGTGACTCCCAGGTTTCTGAGTTAGGCAACTGGCAGCATAGAGCCAACCAAGTGGATACGGGAGGAGGAGCTATTTGGGGGTGAAAATGATAAAGTGTATATATGGAGCCAGATACTTCATTCCAGTGGTTGGCATGATTCTTAGGTTCCAGCACTCTCTTCGGATAGTTCCCCTTATAGATGACTGGAGTTAATTGTGCCCTGGAGACCCAAACAGAACATAAAAAAGCAAGGTGGATGGAACTGCCTTTTGATCCAGCAATTCCACTACTTGGACTATATCCAAAGAAGCCTGAGACACCAATTCATAAGAACCTATGCACACCTATGTTCATAGCGGCACTATTTACAATAGCCAAGTGCTGGAAACAGCCTAAGTGCCCATCGGTGGATGATTGGATCCAAAAACTTTGGTACATTTACACAATGGAATTCTATATGGCAGAAATAAAGAAGGAACTTGTACCCTTTGCAACAACATGGATGGAACTGGAGAATATTATGCTTAGTGAAATAAGCCAGTCAGTGAAGGACAGGTATCATATGTTCTCACCCATTACGGGACAATAATGAGCAAAACTAACAACAAGCAAAACAGAACCAAGTGTATGAATACAAGGAATAGGCCTGCAGTGGTCAGGAGGAAAG
>PVIW01001673.1:162666-274576 GCA_004026585.1 Noctilio leporinus | reverse complement strand
GAAAGGGGGAGGGGGGAGGGGGGAGGCAGAGGCAAAGAAGGGGAGCAGCTTAGACAAGAACCTAGTATAAAGGAACCATGGACATGGACAACAGGTGGGATTGACTTTGGGGGGAAAGGGTGGGTGGGGAGGGGGACAGAGGGGAGAAAAAAAGGGATGGATGTAATACAACAACAATAAAATTAAAAGAAAAAAAAATACAAAACAAAACAAACAAAAAATACAGAGCTTCACTTTCTAAGTATTTTATGTTAACTACTGGACAAAAAACATTGACTTAAGGACAATGAGAAAACTGCTTTTAGTGCCTAACCTTTTCTTAAATGTTAAAGCCAATCATTTTTCTTTTACTACGATAAAATAAAATGTGTATAAGCAATATAACTTCTGTAAATTTTTCCCACTCTTCAGCAAACATGGAAAAGCCTACACAGATCTTATATAAAATATAGCTTCATTTTCCCCTCATTTTTATATCACAATATTTCACAAAGGTTAATTATATAAGAGTAAAGTGAAAGAAAATAGTATGAGGGACACATGATGTATGAAGAAGATGATGGTCACGTACTAGCTGAGGTCCTAGAATATAGAGTTCTGATTGTCACCTTTGCCCTCAGTCATCTATACCTAAGTGTGAAATACCATCAAATGTGGTGTCTGATTTTAATACTGAGAAAGTTCTTCCCCACTCAGTTCTCCTTCAATTCTTCTGGTTGCATCAACTACAAACTCTTAATTTAGGTTACTATGGCCTCGGCATCTCAACCAGTTGCTTTTTCCCCTTTTACTTTCAAAGGAAAGGTAGCCCTCTGCCTCTGGACCTTCTGCAGGTATATTCATCACTTTAGGCTGCTGTAACAATATACCAGAGACTGAATGACTTCAACTACAAAAATTCTTTCTCATAGTTCTGGAGGCTGGGAAGTCCAACATCAAGATGCTGGCAGATTACATGCCTAGTGAGGGCTCTCTTCCCAAATTGTAGACAGCTGCCTGCTCACTGTGTCTTCATATGGCCTTTCCTTTGCATGCGCATGGAGATAGAGCTTTTGTGTCCCTTCCTCTTATAAGAACCACTCTCATGACCTCACACAAACTTAATTACCTCCTAAAGTCCCACTTCCCAATAGCATCCTGTCAGGGGTGAGGGCTTCAAAATATTAATTGTGGGGGGGGGGGGGGCACAAATTTTCAGTATATAACAGCAGGTAACGTTTACTACTTTGAATTTAATACTTTTATTTCATTATAGTTACTTTTGTAGTTACCTTATATTTCTAGCAAGTGATAGATATCCACTCAAAATATTGTCAGAGTAGTTGCTTTTAAAATATATTTGTCAAAAAGTAAATTAGAGGAAATATTAAGTAAAATGTAATAAAGGGGATATGAAGATATGAAAAAAATCATGCAAGTGGTAGAAAAATGACTGGCTGTCCTAGAAAGCCATCCAAGGAAGTCACTCTCAGCTTAGATAGTCTAAATGGAGAAATCCAAAGGGACTCATGTCTCTCATTTTCTCAGTAGCAGGGTGTGGTCTCTGAGACATAAGTTACTCACATGCAGGAAAACACAAGACCATTACCAAAACAATTTGGGCAAAATTCAGATACCTGACAACCTAAAATGGAGCTCAGAACCACTCTAGATGTCAAGAACACTTGTTTTTCAGCAATTTCTCATCACTAGGCTAGCTTCCCAATAGGTTTCAAAAATAGAAAAAAATTCAAAGTGGATTTTAGGCAAATATTCACTAAGAACCTATCCCTTGGAACAGTACATGTATTAATCAGGAGAGATTTACCCAGAATATCAGTGGATTTCTTATTTATTTAATTTCTTAGGGTGGCATTGGTTAAAAGGATCATACAGGCCTCAGTGTATATTTCTATGACACAAGATTTGTTTATCTCAAAGGGGACAGAGAGGAGGAAAAAGGGGATGGATGTAACACAACAACAATAAAATTAAATTTAAAAAATTTGTTTATTGCACTGTGTGCCCACTACCCAAAGTCAAAAGCTTTGAGTATCACGGAAGCTTCCCCTCTCACTGTTGCCAAGTCTGCAGTGAGTTCTGCAGCTCTCCAGGGTGGCCCTCTTCCAACCTGTGCCTGAGGAACCAGGCTGCCATCACCCCATGGCTCTGTCATCCTAACCCGTGGTTCCAGGCCATCTTGGCAAGGGAAGTAAGCATTTGAAGGCTGCAGAAGCACATCCCTCTGCCTCCACTTAGAAGTTGTACACATCGTTTCTTCTCATGGTCCATTGGCTGCAAATGGCTGGGGGATGTTGCCCAGGAAGGAGAGGAAAACATGATAACTGGTGAATCTCTAGGTGATGTAAGTAGGTACTCAAACACTCACTTCAAACTAAATCATGCATTAGCTGAAAAATCAGTGAAGAATTTAGAAAATGTATCTGAGAGCAAGAAATATTTGCTCTTCTATATTTTCTCAGGATAAGTTTGCCAGAAAGATTTTGTCTGCGACCAATGGTGACTGAATTTTCCTTCAATCTCCTTGGGCAGAGCTGCATACTTAGGTAGGTGCCTCATGTAAATCGCCAACACTAACAACCAACTGCTACTGGGTAAAAAGAAACTCAAGCAGCCTTTTGTGAAAAAAAGTGCTGGTAAGGGGTTTCCAAGAACGATAAAATGGTATCTTCTCCAAATAACTGGCTGATAACTTTGCTTGGAATCAGAGGTGGAGGCAACTCAAGGAATGATAATTCTTCATTGTTTCATCATTTCTTGGCTCTTTACATTTCTGTTCCATAAACCCCCTGTTGCCTTTTTACAATGAGTATGTCTGTTCCCAAAGATGTCCTCCCTGAGTTTGCTTATAACACTTTAATCTCAACCCAAAAGCCTACAGAGCCCTTTGGAACTGGAGGTTTTGTCTATAGGGTAGAGTCCATGTGTAGGAGAATGACTGGGGTCACCTGTCACATGAAAAGAGAAAATAGCACTAAGGCTGATGATGAGACTCAAAATTTCCATCTTTGTTTTCCTACTATAGCCTATATCTTGGATACAGGAAGGAAAGACATAGCCTACCAAAACTGTGGTCTTGCTACAATGTTCATTTCTTTTTATCTTTCTGTCTATTTTCCTTCCTTTTTTCTTTTTTGTTTAGTTTAAGCAATTAAACTCTTTTTCTCAACTCTTCCCCAGACTTCTTATTCCATAGTGACTGCTCTTAAAATCTGGTCATTCTACAGAGATGAATGAGAGAAGTATATTTCTCCAAGACTCAGAGAATCAAATAAAAAAAAAAAAAAGTGGGGGTGGGGGGGTTAAATAAAACTGGATTCAGCCTAGTCAGCAATAGCAAAGAGACTCTTACAATCCAACCCTAGTAAAGTTCTTTTTCCTTCTTCTATACTATAATCTTCCCCCTCTGATAAAAAGACCCCTACTGTGGCATATCATGGGTAGTTTTGAAATGCAAATAAAATGGAATGCAGAGGCCACAATCCTGTCCATACATGACCTGAAACTTCTGTTTGACCCAGCCTCTTCAGAGGAAAAGGGGATATAGCATCCAACTAAATGTGCCGGGACCTAAGCCTTTAATTATCTGGCATTGCTGTCCTAAAGAAGGTTGCCACTAATTTAAAATTGTCTGGCTATTGTCTGAACAAGTAATGTTTGCAAGAGAACACAGCAATCCCTAACTGGGCCATAATAATCAAGGTCTGTGTCACTTAGTGTCCCCAAACTGCTAAACTGAGACACAAATCACATATTTCCATTCTGTGGGATTGTGAGGTACACTATGAAGTAAGCTTTCATTGATGCAGACTCTCTACAAGACATTTTATTAACTAGCAACCCACTCGGTTACTTCCATGCTGGTAACTCTTGATCTCAAGGAAAACTTTTTCAGAGAGCACAATGCACTCAGAAATTTCCCTCAAGAATTGTATGGTAATACCTACCCTCTGAGCAGAAAGCTTTGTGTTGTATATGTTTACAAAAGCCTTGTTTGGAGTTTCTGGTGCCTCCAGAGCTTTGAATAGAAATCATGACTCTTGGCAAAGAGTGAGGACCTGGCACTCAACCAACTGAAAGGCACAGCTCTTGTCATGTTTTATAGTCATTTATTTCTTATGATAACAAACAATCACTTAAAAAAGTAATGCTGCCCTGGCTGGTAGCACAGTGGATAAGGCACCAGCCTGCGAACTCAAAGGTCACAGGTTTGATTCCCCAGCCAGGGTACATAACCAGGTTGCAAGCCAGGTCCCCAGTCAGGTCTGTGGCTGGAGGCAGGTGAAAGGCAACCATACATTGATGTCTCTCTCCCCCTCTCCCTTCCCTTCTTTCTAAAAATAATGAAATAAAATCTTAAAAAAAAAAAAGTAATGCTGATTCATTGTAGAAATTTTGGAGAATGTGATAAGGAGTCTAAGAATTTATAATCCTACTACCCAGAGAATCACTGGTGACATGTTGGTGTGTTTTCCTTTAGTTATGCGCAGTGCCCTTGAGCAGCTGACCGCACACACACACCTTGGCATGTTGCTCTTTGTACTTCATGTTCACCATCAGCCCTAACAGTCATTAATAGTCACTTCTGAAGATCTTTTTTTTAATATATTTTTTAAGATTTTATTTATTACTTTTAGAGAGAGGGGAAGGGAGAGAGGCAGAGGGGGAGAAAGACATCAATGTATGGTTGCCTTTCAGCTGCCTCCAGCCACAAACCTGGCTGGAGACCTGGCTTGCAACCTGATTATGTGCCCTGGCTGGGGAATCGAACCAGCGACCTTTGGGTTCGCAGGCCGGCGCTTTATCCACTGCGCCACCAGCCAGGGTTGAAGATCATTTTTTATAGCTTCACTTCTTTACATTAGAGGGCTCTGCTATTGATCTTTCCATTCTCTAAATTAGACACTTAAGCTGTTTCTGGGTTCTATGTCGTGTAAGCAACACTATGTTTAACATCTTTTATGCATACATTTCTATCTGCATTTTAAACTGTTTCCTCGTGATAGACTTTCAGACATCAAATTATTGAGGCAGAGCATATGAACATTTTACTTACAAGTATTTGTTTCTACTATGTGGTATACATACAGAGTCTCTTTAGTTTACCAGTTATATTGGCTGTTCTGAACACAGAAAAAAAATCAGATATTGAAATTAAGTTTTAGTCCCCTGTAAAATGGGATGATCAATACACAACATTATTTTTAGGTATTTCTCCAGCAATGAAGGCTAATTACGCATATGTATAGTTGATATTGTAGACAATTAAGAATTCACCTGATTATGAGTACTATGGTAGGATGAAGGGATGAAGCAGGTTTATCGATGGGAGCAGGAACCCCAAACTCTACCCCTAGAAAGCACCACAGCATCTGCCCCACCTGGTGAATAGTATCTAAGCGCCTAATTCCTGGTGTGTAGGATGTGTTGACACAGAAGGGAAAAGGCAGGCTTCCTCTCCAGATAAAGGGCCACTAGGCCAGAGGCATGTGTGTCTCCCATTGTGGGTCCCCATGGCTTCCGGAAACCCCTCCTACTCACAGCCTCTCTTCCGCTGGAGGAGCGGTTTACAACCCCCACACACTAGCTGCAGAACATCCGTGCAGCTTCCTTCTTAGCCCATACAACCCTCACCCTTTTGCATTTAACACACGAGGAAGCAATCAGGTGACAATGTTTAAATGTTTGTGGAAGTTCTGCACAAGTTCTGTCAGGCATGTGGGCAGACAGCAACCCCTTCCACCTGGATTCCTTAAACTCACCCCTTAGCTCTGAATGAGAGAACAGCTTGTTGGCTCCTTCCTTTTATCCATTGTTCATTTCTCATTCTGTTCTTTGATTCAGAAACTATTTATTGAATCCTGTCTACCACCATGCAGTAGCTACTGCAGGCATAGACCACTCAACAGTAGACGAAATGGATGTGTGCCCCATAAGGCTATGGGCTCATCAAGGAGACAAATGATCCAACCAGCAATGGTAGCACAGAGGGAATTCAAGGATCCAGAGAGGCATCTGAGGGGAGAATCGCTAAACAGGGCAACCTGGAATGGAAGGGACACAGGCAGAAGGACAGGGTCACAGGATAGAAAGAGATGCAGAGAGAAAATGGCCCAGCCAGGGGGAGGAGGGCATATGCAGACAGGGCACTGACAGCCGCTGCCCCAGAGGCCAGGCTGGGGTCCCCTCAGCTCCTGCTTACAGTCAGGAAAAACGAGGAGACATCAGAGAGGAAAAGTGGTCTGCCCACTTCTGCCACAGGCCTCCACACCAGCCTAGTGTCGGGGTTCCCAATAAGCTTTCCTTTGAGTACTCAATACATGTGTGTTCTCATGTATAAACCTGTGCTCCCTAGATAATATCAATGCAGACACAGCTATACCAGTCACCTTCAGGTTTGAACAGAAAAGTTTTGACTTTGTTACTATTTCCTTACGAATTTGGCTGAAGAGCATAGGCTGAAGTTACGTGAACTGCATTAAGTAAATGATCAAAGGCAGAAAAAAAGCAGCCACACTCATTACTCTGTCACGACCGAGAGAAGGCACTTCCCTACTGAAGCACTTTACGGCAAAGCAGCAAATCACATTATTTGTGAGTCAACCCCTGGGCAATGATGAATAGTGAATGCTGGAAATTATGCTGAAGATCAACATGCTGCTGTATGGTAGCCATAGACAGAAGCCCTCAGCAATCAACAAGGATAGTAAGGGCCAACCAAGGACAAAGCATGATGTGATTACATCTTTATTACCTTAGTTCTCCTGAGACAACAAAATCCCACTGTGTCTTTCCTTCCATCCTGCTAACTGAGCCGAATTAATGGATATCAGAATAGTCTTTGTGTTTTTTCCTATCAAATCTGTTAAGAGGGGAGGAAGGTTCCTGTTGTTTATTGCGGGGGATCTCCCACTCTTTGTTTTAAGGAAAGTTTAAACAAAATGATCACCCACTCGGAGGCTTTAAACAAAGTTCAAACAGAACAAAGTTCTCTTGCCAAGGTTGAAGGCGAATTTCCTCTGTCCAGATGGCTTCCTCAGGCAAGCCAGCATAAGAATCAAGAAGCTCAACCCTGCTGCCTTTTAACCTGCTCCTTGATTGTGGCTAACGATCCCCAGCTGTTCTGTCCAGGCACATCTGCCTGTGACCCTGAAGGAAGAGGGAGATCTGACAAAGGACTTCCCCCATAGCAACACAGGTGGGATCCTGGGTGATAGGACCATATACACTGACACAGAATTAGAAATTAGTTTCCACAAGAACCTTCAGGAAAAATTTGAGGGTCATTATTGACGTCAGGTAAATAAACTCAATGACAGGAAATGCCACTGCCTGTAGTAAATCCACCAAGAATCCAAGAATGCAGCCATAATAGTTGGCCAGTCACTTTCCCTATTGATGAGCCACCAATGATCTGGACAGCAGCCCCGATCATTGGGGTGGTGGCCATGAGAACTGAGTGTGTTCTAGCAATAGGCTCACTCCCTCCACCCTCCTCCCCAGCTGTGCACTTTACGCAAGCCCATCACCAGCCAGCACAATCACTTTTGATTTGCACCAGATACCAGCAGGTCACATCCATGGTCCTGTGTTGATTTATTGCTTCCTCTCTGTTTTCTGCGTGCCCTGCAGACTTCTACCTATGTAAGTCAATGTGCCCAGAAGTATTCATATACAAGCCTGCCCAGAGGTCTATTCAATTCACGCATTAAGTACTCTTTGATGATCTCACCCCGTGGGGTGCCCTACAGTTTTAATAGTGAAACCCACTTTGTCTGTGTGTCCTGAGTTCCCTTTCTCTACCCTGTACCCTTCTGTCCCCAGACCCTATTTCTTGTGGGAAGCAAGCCCACTCTCTTTAGCTAAAATCAAACATCAAAGTCCAAACTTAGAAGGATTTTTTAATTTGATTTTTCCTTGTTTTACTCCATGTTAGGATATTACCAAGTTTTGCTTTTATAATTCAAATGTTGGGGAAGGAACTTTGTGCTCTCTTGTCCAGCTGGTAAATTCATGGAACAAGGCTAACAAGAGGCACAGAGGGTCCATTTGGTGGGATGGCGGCAGGCTTTACCCACTGGCTGGGCTTGGTGGCACAGTTGAGCCTTTTGCCTTACCACCCATGAAGCCAGAGATCATGGCCCAGTTTTTGCAGTCATGGTGGGGATTGAGATAATGTACGTAAAGCCTCTAGCCCACTGCCTGGCACAAAATGGACATTACAAGAACTATCATATTATTAGATATCAAAAGGTCTTTACATTCAGTTGAGCTGTGAGCTAATTTCTTCCTAATCAGTTGCTATCTTGTCCACAAGGAAATGATGGGGGGAAGAGTACATAGACGTAGACAGCTTTGTTCAAAAGAAAAAAATTACCAGTAGATGCTAAACAGTTGGCGGCCAGGGCCGACGCATACACTGTCGTCCTGGGCAGAGGGTGGGAAGGGCACCTCCATAGTCCCTCCTAACACTCTTCCAGTTCTTTATGCCTTAGGACAGGACACCAGACATCAACTCTGCATCTCCTTCTGATTACAACTAAACTGTAAACCAGGTTGGCAATGGTAGAATAACACCTTCCTAAACTTGACCAAAAGATCCAACCACTGCCTCTTACATTTGGTGCCTAGAGCATACCTGGAAGCAGGTGCAGCATGCAAATATCTGCCCCAAAACCGAAATCCTAAAATGAGGCTTCCTGATATGTGCCTCCAAGTTTGTATTGGCTTTTGCTCCCTTCTTCTAACAAAAAGTCACTGCCCATGATGTAAACACTTGACTGCCTTCTCACTTGTTGATATAAAGCCTTTATCCTGTCTGTCCTACACATGTGGCCTAGAGTGATAGCAATTAGAAACAGGACCTAAATGTTGTCCAGGGCCTTCATTAGTAACAGACTATAAAAAGGCTTTTTGACAAAAGTGAGAGCACTGTGGAAGCAGGAAGCTTTTCTTTCTCATATTGTCCCAGGAAACACAAGATAAACTCTTTGGGGCCTCCTAATTAATGATTATATTGATGAAGTGTGTCTTAGAACATTAGAGACAAGTCTAAAGAAGTATTTTTTCCTACTACAAAGGCTGCTGGACAATCAAGACAACCATTTCCAGAGGAGTATGAGGCCCAAAGAAAGAGAGCAGGCAAAGAAAATATAAAAGCAGTTTATTCTTCATACAACACAACACCTCCTATATACATGGCCACTATCTAATATATTCTGGATTTCCAGACTTTCTTCAAGTTCTCATCATCACTCATCCCTAAAGAGGTTTAAGATGAAGTTTTACTCCATCAATGCATAGGTGTCCCCTCTGTGAAGGTAAAGCAGAATGATCACTGGTTCTCCTCCCAATTCAGCATTGTTGAGCCCTAAGAAATCTGCATTTTATTCAAAAGAATAATAATGTGGCATTACGTTTTTGTGACTATAAATAAAATATTATGCAATGATGAACCAACAATAGTAATGAGTCGTGTAATGCAAAATGAAACAGCAATAGGTGCAGTGAGGAGCCGTAACCAGAAATCACAAATAGCCTTTGTGCCGAACTAAGGAAGTGGAAACACACTAGGTGCTCCCTGAAAAACCTCTCTGCTCCAGGCCTCTATTGAGAGGAGGTCTGCCCCTCTCAACAACAAACCATTGAAGAGAGATGGTAGCATGAGGAGTGTTTTGATCCACTTTGCTTTCCTGTGTGACTCTGGGTGCCGCCCTTGCAGGGCCAGACTCCTTGGAAGTCCTGGCACCGTCAGTGATTTCAGCCACTGCCTCAGGGCACAGAGTCCTGACTATGTGCAGGCCCTTACTGAGATATGGCCAGGGACCAGGCTTGCCATGATGTTTGGAGCATCAGCTCTGCTCCAGTGTCCCCGGGCTAAGGTCAGCATGATGGGATGGGAAGTCTGCAGGGTGATTCCTAGCCAAGATTATAGAGAATAGGAGGCCACAACAACAGACTTAAAATGATAACACTGTTAATCTGCCCTTCTGTTAGTTACAGTGAGGTGGGAGGCTTCTTTGGGTCAAATGTTGAGGATGAGATCAATTAGGCAAAGGTTGGAGGAGACTGGTTCTCCCCAGCAGACCTTAGGCTGTGGCTACCACAATGCAATGGCAGAGTATTCCTTTGTTCATTTTACTTATTTTAAATCTTTAAAGGCAATGAAAAAGAAACATATTGATTACAAATAAATTTATTTTCATCAACTTTAGGGAAAAAAATGGATCATGTACTAGGCACTTGGATAACATCACATTTTAAGCCATTTTTCTTTCACCTGTTGGGTTATTAAATATGCAAATCATTTTGTAATCAACTCTTTTAGTCATTCCTTTTAAAGACTGAGTAAATGTACTCTTGAGCTAGAAATGGGCATGCTTCTGATACAGGTGTGAAAATGCTATTTGCATGCAGAGTAACAAGTGTAGGTATGACAAGGGCGGCAGTTTGGGCCACTCCTGGTGGGAAAAGACACAGTGCGCGAGCTGCCCTGGGTGACACACAGACACGTGTACCTGGGCTGGGGTGTGAGGACAGATGAAAAGTTTCAGACCCAGACCAAAAAAAGAAAATAAAGAAATTTTCCCATCAAAAGTAGAACTGAAATTTCTTACACAGCAAGTTTCCTTCCTCCTTCACCCCAGTGCTCCCTTGGTCATTTGAATTGTGTGGACAATACACTGACCTTTGGGCCTATGTGATTTTCTTTCTATTAAAATAAAATGGAGCTGATAATCTAATGGTAATAACTGTCAGCAGCACTTACTGAAATAAGTTAATATGTAGTACTTGGGACTGTCTGCCTCTGCTAACAAGCATCAAGATATAGTTAGAAATGAAAATAGACAAGAGTCAAGAGAGGAAAGAAGGGGTGGGGGAGGTAGGCTATTCCAATAGGCCACAGCCAATTCTTACTCAAAAATCCACCCCACCCACCCACCTCCAGGAAACCCTGCTTTAAAACAAAATCTTCCCCTCCGGCTGGGGTCACCATGGATAAGGCCCCAGTCTACAAACCCAAAGATGGCTGGTTTGATTCCCCAGCCAGGGCACATAACCAAGTTACAAGCCAGGACTCCAGCCAGATCCCTTGGCTGGAGGCAGGAGAAAGACAATCATATATTGATGTCTCTCTCCCTCTCTGCCTCTCTCCCTACCCCTCTCTCTAAAAATAATAAATAAAATATTTTTTAAAAATCTTCCCATAAACTATTTCCCCATCTCTCTTCCATTTCATTTTCCTCTCTGACTTGTCTCCACTCTCTTTCCTTTGGTATCACCCAACAGACTTGAAACAACTTAAAATCAATCCAAAAACAAAATTTAAAAATACAACTTATGTTAGCAGTTCAAAGGCAGAGATAGCATAGATTTGAGCAGAAAGTTGAGCCAGAGACATCAAGACTGCATATATGGAAGCTGAGAATCTCACAATTTTGCTAGTTGAACTCCAGGTTTGTATTTTTTTTTTTTTTTTAATGAAATCCTTGATAGACAAAATGTAAAAGGAAATTCAATTACATGTTTTTTTATTGTTAGTGTCAGAATTAGAAAAAATGGGAAACTCTACTCCTCAAACTGTGCCTGACTGGCTCTGTTCTTCAGTGAAACTGCTCTTTCATCTACCAAATAAGATGTATACCTGTTTCATATTTTACAGTAATAAGTATGGTTAGAAGTAGTGGGATATTTCATACAAGGAACTCAGCTTATGACATAAGTAGTAGATATTTCCCATGGTAGTCAAAGAAGCACAGACTGGATATTAAATATGTATAATTAAACATATAACCTGTTTGTAAAGTAAAAGATCAGATTTTGCTGCTTTAAAATCTGGGCTTAGCCCTAGCTAGTAGCAGAGTGGATAAGGTGCTGGCCTGAGAACTCAAAGGTCACTGGTTCGATTCCCGAGCCAGGACACATAACCAAGTTGCAAGCCAGGTCTCCAGCCAGATCTGTAGCTGGAGGCAGGTGAAAGGCAACCATACATTAATGTTTCTCTCCCTCTCTGCCTCTCTCCCTTCCTCTATCTGGAAATAATAAATAAAATCTAAAAAGCAACAACAACAACAACAACAAAACTTGGGCTTGTATGATTGCTACTAAGGTTGTGTGTGTGTTTGTTTGTTGTTTTGCTTTAATTCTGTGCTAGAATAGGACTGTAACTCCATCCCATAACTCTGGGAATATTTAATAGAAGTGAATCATTCTACAATAATTTATGAGAACATATTTATCTACTTTACATTTTGAGAAGATTTTAGTAGCTATAAGAAAATAACTAGCCCCAAAAGATAGAAAGGATTCATTGCAGATTACCATCTTAAAATCTTCCTAAATTTTAAGAAAGTAAAACTGCTGGTAGTAGCAGTTTAAAAAGTAAATGAATAAATAAAGCTCTTTTGTGGCTTATTTGTATATCAAACCTGTGCAGAACAGCAAAATTCAATGGTGAATAACCAAATCTGAATCCTTGATATTTATTTGCTTTGAAAAACAGTTGGCACCTCATTTATTCTGTTATTGTTTGATACTATATACCTAAGATTGACATTATAGGAATGGGTGTTATAAATTTTTATATAACTTATTTCATATTATTAAGTATATTGCACACACCACAGAGCCTTGAACATAGCCACTTATTATCAAAACAATAAGACATGAAACAGGAATAATAAGTAATACTAGTATAAAGAAAAAAATTATGAATTGAGGACAATCTGATAATTTGCTAAGAAAATCAATTAAAAGGGGAATAGAAATAATAAGATCATTCAGAAAACTGAAGACAAGAACACTATCCAAAACCTGCTAAGATTCCTATATACTTTAGGCAATAATTATTGAGAAAAAAATAATGGGAAAAACTTCCCCTTTCAAAATTGCAGTAACTGATAATCAAATGTAGAGTGAACCTTAACCAACTGCATAGCTATACTAATCAACAATACATTTATTTAATGATTTATTAATATGAATTGGGAACCATGAGTTACCATGTATTTATAGAATATCTGAAACAGAAAGAGAATTAGTGATTTAGAGAGTCAAGTTCAGACATTATCCCAGCACATGGAGAAAACACAGAGAGAAATATGAGAGAAAAGATTATTAGTAGGAGGCTACATCCAGTCAGTGCCTTTCTATTGTAAGGGAAAGACTATGTAAGTAATACATAATCAAAAGAAATTATAAAGTTAACTTGCACCAAGTCAAGGAAAATTTCAAGTCCTAAGAATAAAAGGAGCTTCCAAGTGAGGAACAAGATGAATGAAAAAATATCTATGCCTAGGCACAACGTGATGCAGTTTCAAAATTCTCTAGATAAACAGAAAATTCTTGTGGACTTCATAGATTATCTGCAAGAAATTAGAATTGCACGGTCCTCAGACTCATCACCACAGGAACTGCTACTAGAAGAAAGAGTGCCTTCAATTAGTTAAGAGAGATTTATTTGACTCTAAAATAGCTGTGCCCTTCCAAATTACCAATTAAGGCATCAAGGTATTTTTAAACCTGCAAGAACTAAAAATTTTCCCACCCAAGAATCAAATATGAACATACTACTCAAGGAAGTACAACGATACCAACAAATAACTTTGAGAAAGAGAATGACAAGAGAAATTTTTAAAGGTGGCATCTGAATGTACCCAGAAGGAGTAACAGAAGCTAAAAATAATTAAAGGAGTGTCCACTGGACCTTGACACTTAACACTGCTGTCTTATGTGAGCAATAAGATTTTCAGACACAGGATTACCTTTCCTTCCAAATGAGCCCAACCACATGACTTAGTTCTTGCTGTGTTGGAGGACTTAAATTTTTAGAAGTCTTTAGAGCAATAGCAGGAGAGTCTGATTCTATTTTTAAAAAATACAAACAACATAAACTTTGACAATTTAGAAATGATAAAAATCAGAAGTTGAAGCAGGAAAGGGAAGTGAGAGGTAGTAAAATGCTCTTGACTACTCAGGGGGATGTAGCATGCATTAGAAAATGAAGCAGGGAAGTCTAAGTGCAACTATGTTAGGTAATGAAACAATGTGTTAACTTTGAGAATATAGCTCTCTTCCTTCCCCAACTACAAGAAAACCTAAAGGAAATTGAAAAGTGTAAGCCCATAAAATCAACAAGAACTAACTTCAGGGCAAGTAGGGGAACATGAGAGATAGCCAAAAGCTTCTGGAAAATTAATGGAGAAGTACTGGTAAATAAAAATGAAATGGAAGGAACCCAAATCTAGAATTCATAGGGAGGAAATTGCTACAGAGGAGGAAGCAGGACATCCCACATGTGAATAGGTCTGATAGAGAACAGGAATGAGGAAAATGATGAAGACATAAAGACCAATTGAAGATCTCAATCTGCAAGAGGTGTCCCCTCACATCCTAATCCATACTCCATATTCCTGTACCCTGACAGACAGCCATGCATTACCCCTAGGCCCTCACCCCCACCCCAAACTGTAGGGATCTTTACTAAAGAAACTAAACAGACTCTCTGAGAACTCAGGAAGCTAACATGAAGTCCTCCTCATTCTAATATTTGGGGCCATCTACAGTAAAGGCAGGTCCCCACCCTTTCTGAGGTAAACCTCTCCGTCCACAGAACTGCCACAGCCTTCCTACACACACCCCACAGCCTCAAACTCATGCATGAGTACACAGAAAAATGGACAATTGAAGTGTAACTGCAGGACAGGAGAAAGACGTCAAAGTCAACTCCTGAAAACTGATCTCAGAGGAACCAGAAAACTCCAACAGATTATGAGTTAAAATGAATCTTAAGTATTCTCAGGTTTTTAACTTTTTACTGGAGTATAAAATACATACAGAAACAAACAAAAAAAATTAGTACACAACTGAATATCAGCTCACAAATCAAATAATGCATCTATTAACTACTATAGAGATCATCCAGATTTTAAAAATACAGTACATATATTACCAGAACCTCAGAAGCCCCCTTCTTGTCACTACTCCCTCTCTTCTCCATAAAGGAACCTGATCCCAAACATCCTAGATCTGTTTGCCTATATTTGGACTTTACAGAAATGGAAGCACATAGTATGTATGTTTCTGGCTTCTTGCACTCCCCATTGTGTTCATGAGATCCATCTCTGAGTCCATTAGACTCATGTTCTTGCCCTCCTGGAGCTCACACCTGAGTGTGAGGAGACTTGAAACAACAAGCAAGTAAGCAAAACTACAACAGCAGAACTATCAGATATGCAACAATAGGATTTGTGATAGAGAGGGACTAGGTAGCTCCTTTAGACTGAACGAGCAGAAAATGACATTTAAATTGAGATGTGACAAGAAAAAAATCAATCATCATAAGGATAGAGTCATAGATATGGAGCAGCTAGTACAGAATATACGTATAAAAATCTCCCCTCTCTTTCCTTCTCTTTCTCTCTCCTTACACACATCACATTCCAATAATAAAAAGACAGTCAAAACAATAAACGTTGGGCAAGAGAATGGAATAATCATGACACAAAAGAAGATATCTAATAAATATATCTAACATCTAAATATGCAATATATGTATAAAATGTGTCCAGCGACATTAGTTATCATTAAAATGTGTCATTTTAGCCAACAGAAAAGTGAAAAAGAAAACAACTACTCACCATTGATTTTACCAAAAGTTGGGAAGGATGTGAAAAAAAACTAGAACTCTCATATGCTGTTGGAAGGATTGTTAATCGGTACAGCCATTTTGGAATACTGTTTGCCACTATCTTCCAAGGTTGAATTTAAGCCTATCCCCTGACCCAGAAATTTTATTTCTATTTATATATATATATTATATATATATATATATATATATATATAACAGAATTTTGTCATGTGTGCACCAAAATACATTTTTTAAAGTGTAGCATTGTTTGTAAAAAAAAAAAAAATTAGAAGCAACTGAGAATTATAGGACATTCACACAATGAAATACTAGACTGCAATAAGAATGAATGAACTACTGCTACACATAATGAAAGAGTGTACCTGCAAAATCCCTTTTTTTTTTTTTTGTTCTTGGATCTGGGCTTTCAGCCTCCTGCTCCTAACAAAATTGGGAGCCCCTGCCTCCTGCTCTATGTATCCTGGTTCTGTGTCACAAGGAGCCACATAGAAACCTCTTTTTTCAAGTTTCTGTATTTATTGAAGGTCCTAAAGTTTCCTTATCGATTTGTTGTTCCAGTTATTTATGCATTAATTTGTTGCTTCTTGTACATGAGCTGATCAGGAATCAAACCCATAACCTTGGTGTTATAGTACCACACTCTAACCAACTAAACTACCCATCAAGGGCTGACATCCCCTTCTTTCTTTGCATGCTCACTATTAGCTGATAATATCTTCACCCTCAGATTTCTCAGTTTTCTAATTGGTGACAATGACATTTAGTGTCAGTATTCCCAAATGGGTTGGCCAAAAAGTTCTTTTGGTTTTTTCATAAGATGGCTCTAGTAGTGCTTAGTTGTCCTTAACTTCATTTGAAACAACTGTGTTAGATTGTATTGTGACAGATGTCATATCAGCGTGCATTTTTAAAAAACATATAGAAATTGGTGAATTTTTATATAGCCATTTTAATATTGAAAATGGAAGGAAATAAGCAACATTTTCAGTGTATTGTGCTTTTTTTCCCAAGAAAAGTAAAAACATAACTGAAATGCAAGAAAAGATTTGTTCAGTGTATGGAGAAGGTGATGTGACTGATCAACTTTGTTAAAAGTGGTTTGCAAAGTTTCATGCTGGAAATTTCTCACTGGACAATGCTCCAGGATCATGTAGATAAGTTGAAGTTGGTAACAATCAGATTGAGACATTGAGAACAATCAGTGTTATAACACACAGGAGCTAGCTGACTTACTCAAAATATCCAAATCAACAGAGTTATTGGTGAAAGTGAAAAATATATTTTACTTAATGAAAAAAAAACATATCGACTTTTTGGTCAATCCAATAGTTGGGAGTAAGGATGGAAAAGAGACAGTCCATGTCTGGACAGCCTATGTCCTTCACTATTGTAAACAAATTCTTCCACATTGGGTTCCCAGCACCTAACATAATGCCAGACTTGAAGAAGTTGCTCTTTCATTTGTTAAATGAAAGAATGTTCAATCATGGCAGTCCCTGTGAGATCCCAGTTAGGATTTATCGAAATTAAACTGAGTAAAGAACTGCATTGATTGTACAAGGGATTGAATATAGTAGTCTTTCAGATAGTCTCATTTGACATTTAATACATTGCTTTGCTAATTTTTACACACGCACCCTTCCCAAGTTTGTTTTAGTTTCACTCATCTTTCCAATTTAAATTTTTCAAATTTAAAATCAGGATAGGCAGCTTGCTTTTCCTAAACAAAGATGAATTAAATCTGGTTTCACTTGGTTTGCAGTTATAAATGACAACTTCTCATACTCTGTTAAGGAAGATGTGCTTAGGCCATTAAAGAGAGAAAATTTAATCAAGAATTTGGAAAAATCCTTACTCCCACAGAACCTTCTTACAACCTAAATTTTATGCTTTCCTTTTTGTGTAAGGCAGACTAACGATTAGGCATACTAAGGGTCACTATAAGTTTGAAGAGAGAAATCTACCTGGAAATCCAACTGCAGAATTGACTTAAATAAAGAAGAGCTAATTAATAAATAAATGGCATGGCTTGCTAGCTCCTTGGTTAGATGGTGATTTTCCCATAGATAAAAATCTAACAATAATGCCTGGCAGCTACTGTATATTAAAAATGTATTATGTGCCAGGCAGTGGGTTCACCCTTAACTAGATAAATAAAAGGAGGATAAATTTATTTCATCAGGGTACTAGATCAAGCCTGGAAGAATTCAGTTCTCCTCATATGGAATAGGTAATTCAACAGTTGGTGCTCTGATGTGTACTAAAATCAGAATGACCGGTTTCCCCTTGTTCTTGCTAAACTTATTTTGTCATAAAGTTGGCTATTGGACAGTCCTGAAATTCTGAGCTGCACATAAGGCTTAATGTCTTGCCTTCAAGTTGCTCACCATTCTGAGAATGAAAAAGTAATAAACTCAATTTAGAATGTCCAGGACTATGGAAGGAAGAAATGCCAAGCACCATGGGATTGTGGCCTTAACCCAAAATGTGATATGTAAACTGAATTCCTGAAGCAGGAAAAGGTGTCTGGAAGGAACTTCTCTCAGTCAGAGAGGACCAGTATGTGCCAGGGACTAGCTGTGGGAAAGGGCACCCTGCATTAGGAACTAGAAGCAATTAGGTATTGGCAAGAATGCGGAGTGTATGCAGGAATGGCAACGCTTGATGTTGAGAAGTGAAGAGTTGGACCATGAAAACTTTGTAAGCCAAGCAACGCAGTTTGGAATTCATCTTGTGAACTGAGGGGAGTCGCTGAAGAATTTAAATCCAGAGAGTGATTCATCAGATTTGTGTTTAGAAAAACCACTTTCGAGAGGTGAGACTGGGTCTTGAGGTGGGTAGTGGTTACAAGCAGATATGGTGATAGTGATGGTGATGGTATCATAAGCCAAATTAGAAGCAGTAGGAATGAAGAGGGAAGGGGAGAAAATCCAGAGGAAAGAGAAATAAGAAAAAATTAAAAGTGGCTCCCAGGTTGCCAGATTACCATTCAGGAAAAGAATATTGCACTTCACACTATATGGTCAAGGATGCTTCCAAGTCAGAAAACACACATTTATTTTTCAAGACTCTGAATTCTATTAATTGCAGTTTTTTTTGGGTTTTGTTGTTTGTTTTTTATTAATACCATTGGGGCTTGACTATAATTAAGAGAAAACTATACACTCCAATTTCTTATAGCATAGAATTTATGGACTTTCTAGTTCATTTCATCTAAGGAAAAGGGACTTGCAAGAAAGTTAACATGAGACACCAAATGATTACGGTCGAAGGAGAGGACTAGAGAAAGGAGAATTTGATGTTGGTCAAGCTGAAGGACAGCCTCCTGGCAAGGAAGGGAAGGGAAAATTGAAACTAGTGTTCATGGGTAAAGATTCCCGACAGGGTGTGAGACTAGACAGTCACATTTGAGAGATGGATTGATTTGCAGAGAAAGTTACTGAGCAGAAGTAAAGGGGAGGACAATATTAAAACTTAGACTCTACACTTCAGAAAATTGGCTCAGAAACATCTCCAGGATAATCAAAACTAATTCCAATTTGCTGTTAAGTGAATTGGTCAAAAAACTGGAGATCCTCTTCAACCAGCTTGCAGAACTCCTCTGTCTTCTGGGAAGGCTGCAGCTCTTACCCAAAGTGACTGCTTCACAGACTGAGCTAGGACAAGTGCCAGGACTACTAAACTAATGCTGAACCTACCAGTGGTTCATTAAGGTAGAGCATCAATAAACAAACACACACTGTTTAAAAGCCTCCTGCCTGGAAGCCTCCTGTTTTCTTCTAATAAAATAGGCTAGACCAAGGAAGCCAGAATCCTTCTTTGGCCTACAAGGTTCCCTGAGGTCTTGAGAAGTTTTCCAGTTAGGCTTTTAAAATCCCCACAGGTGTGAAGATGGATTCTTAGACATCCTCAAGGGCTCTACAAGAACCTTTTTCCATTTGGGGTTTCTATTTCAACAGTGATTATAAAAATTAATAAAAACATAGTTTAGATTAACTTCATGACCCTATAATGCTGGTGCTGCACTTATTCTAGTTTAGTCATATTAGGGGCAAGTAGTACTTCACTGTCATGAGCTGGATTTGGGGAATGGGGGGAGGTATTCAAAGAAGTGATTCTCTAGGTGAAGTACTACAAAGTACTCTAGTAATGCTGGAGTACTAAGGTAATACTAAGGTATAAGAAGTAGCTATGTGTATTTCAAATGCTAAAGTAATTCTTAGATGATACTAAGAAGACAATCAGGAAGAAAGAGCAGCATCCTGCTCTGATAAAGGACAAGACAGCCCTGGCTGGTGGTACAGTGGATAAGGCACCAACCTGCAAACCCAAAGGTTGCTGGTTTGATTCCCAGCCAGGGCACATAATCAGGTTGCAAGCCAGGTCTCCAGCCAGG
Organism: Noctilio leporinus; assembly: GCA_004026585.1. Lineage (NCBI taxonomy): Eukaryota > Metazoa > Chordata > Mammalia > Chiroptera > Noctilionidae > Noctilio > Noctilio leporinus. The sequence continues at coordinate 254,531 of PVIW01001673.1, read as the reverse complement.
TCCTTAGCTGGAGGCAGGTGAAAGGCAACCACATATTGATATCTCTCTCTCTTCCCCTCTCTCTAAAAATAATAAATAAAATATTTAAAAATAAATAAATAATAAAGAACAAGGCAAACCTGCCTCGGTGAGCAATGGCCCAGAGGGGAACTTTGGGAACACACACAGGACAAGCAGGAGAAAAAGTGAGGAACACAGCAAGGTGGTGGCTGGGCTAAAAGCATCAGAGGGTAGAATAGGGAGGGGGACAGGCAGCTACGGTTTGGGATGGAACAGGGGAGTGAGGCCTTAAATGTATGGCAGAAACTTGGTCTTAGAGTCCTGCAGGAAGGTGGGATTTCACTTGATTCTTTTGTCTCCCAAGCTTCTGCAATCTTAGCAGTTTTGCTATACTGTGCATTATATATTATTTACATTTGAGTTGCTTTTCTTGCAATACATTCTTAAGGCTAAGGTAAACTTTTTATTGTTTTAGGTTGTTAAGACCTTTGTGCTTTGTCAGGTCCTACTTCTGTAATGAGAAAAAAACATACACCTTAACGTCATTCTCAGGCCAGCACCTCATTTACTCACCAAACGTTTCCTGAGCATCTGTTCAGTGCTACCTGCGAGGATACAGCAGAGAGAAAACTCTTTCTCTCTTGGCCCTGCCCATGTGCATCTCTCCACCATCTAGTAACTAACTAATGAATCAGGGCTGCTGGACCATGCTTAAGGTATAAAAGCTCTTCCCCATCCTGGTCCTACACTTACTTTTCAAATAAAAATCATAAAATAGATGCCAATGTAGTCATAAATCAGTGCTCTAGTAGCTCCCTATTCAAAATGTGGCTCATGTGCCATCAACAACAGCAGCAGCAGCTGGTAGCTTCTTAGAAATGCAGAATTCAGGTCCCACCCCAGAAGTGCTGAGTCACAGCCTGCATTCTGATCCCCAAGTTAGGCACCACAGGTGGGTAAAGGTGCACATCAACATTCAAGAAGCACTGTTCTTGTAAGTTTTTAACAGAAATGGCTGTCTCTTATCCATGAAGATAAATCTGCCAATACTTTGTTATGTATTATTTAGAAACAATAATTTAGATTTGATAATAGTTTCTCTGGGCTGGCCAAGAAAAGTGTGTCTGGTTAAGTCTAAAAATAAAGTCTTAAGTTCCTTTTATAACTTCTGCATTTCTCATGCATAGTTTTTAACTTTTACTTCCAAATGGCCTATTAAAGGAAAAACATGTCTCAATTCCTCTGAGTTTCTTGAAAACTTTATGAAATAATTTAATCTTGGGACTCATGTGTTTAGAATATTTACTGAGTGTTAAAAAGTAATAATCACAAATGTGATTACTTACCAATACAAACCTCACAGAACAGTCTTCAAAAATTAAGACTTTAAGTTTTCTACCAATTATATTAAAGATATGCAGTCCTTATTACCAACTACAAAGATAATCAAGGGAATTAATGAGAAATTTATATAGATATACTTGTGTGTGTGCATTTATAGAAAGAGAGACAAAGAAAGGTATTTTGTTCACCAAGCAATGTTAAACTATTTCAAGATTCTCCTTATTGCACATTCAAACAACAAACAAAGTAGAAATTATTTGGAAAACCGTAGATCAATTCTAATCACTTCACTACTTCCCAATCCAACTCTTCTGCATTTGGGCTTTCCCCACTTGTCCAATCATCCATAAGGCCTCTCTTCTCACTGGCTGTCTAAATCTCTGATTACCCAAAGTGTTTATTCTTCCTTTCTAAGATTTCAACGCTAAAACTCCCATACAACATCACATACCTAACCAATGCTTCCATATATTCAGCCTTAGATTTTTTTTGCTACTGAGTGTAAACTCTAAAAGGCAGAATTTAAATGATAGGTACAAGAAAATTCTGAACACATAATAGGTATCCAATAAATAGTCATTAGCTGATTGGTCAACTATGTAAAACCAGGATTTTTAAAAAAGTCTTCATGTTACTTAATTTAAATGAAGATGAAAATGATTATAATTAAAAACATTTGCAATGGGCACCTGGACTAAAGAAGTTTAGGGGTTTCACAGTATTTGGTTACTTTTTTTTTTTTTTTTTTTTTTGGTTCAGTTTCCCCTGCAAATTAGCTAAAGAACTAAAACAACTTAGGAAAGGTTCTTTTTAAAGTGTTTCAGTACCCACAAATCTTATCAGTATTAGTAACAATCTTATGAGAACAATCAAATGGAAGCTATAAATAAAAGGAACATAGTCTAATAAGGATTCACAGGCACCAACTGGTTGACCTCTAAGAAGACATAGCTCAACTTGAAACTGTCTACACATGACTCAATGGTTGACCCCCAAAAGCCCAAAATTAATTTTGAAATTTCCCATCCTCTATTGTCTTTTTGATATTTTATAAATTTCATGCCAAATCTTCAAACTCCACTAAAATATCCCATCTCTTCTATCAAGCACTCATCTACTGCTACAGAAAACCACAGCACCCCTCCCTTTTACAAACTGTGAGATTTTGAACTACCTTAAAGAATATTTGTTCTCATAAATGCTTTGCACTTGTGTCTTATCTCCCCAACTAGACCACAAAACTTTTTGGTTTATCTATACAGAGCTATGCATATCAACACACTAGCAAAATGTGCTAGTCAAACAGGATAATTCCAAATATGATGACTAAAGAAAGATGATTATTTTCTCAAGTGTAGAAATATAGAAATTATGTTGTATCTCAGAAATGTTTGCAGCTGTAGAACTTTCCTGAAACCAGTCATACATCAACTTAAGACATGCCACCTTCTAGGCTGAAGGAACAGCTTTAGGAAGGCACATGATCTCCGCTTTCAGAGCAGACCCAGCAAGTCTAATAAATTTAGCTCAGTTACACTTTTCCAAATCAAATGCCAAATCCTTCCATGTTGGCCCATCCTCATAAACCATAAAACAGCCGTCAGTCTATCACACATGATAGGAGAGTTTTTAAAGTTCCTGGAATAAGTTTATCCTGAGTATATTTTTTTCTTGCCCTATGGGAAAATAGCACAAGACTCTCAATTTCGTTAGAAAACTGCAATGTTTCACATTTCACCACAGTCAATTCATCCTTAGTACCCAGACACTGTCCCATGCACCTCATCCAACCACCTCCGCTCTCCAGTTCCCAGGGATAGAGAAAAAAAGAACTTTACCAAACTTCTGCTGACGTCAATGGGGTGATTGCGTGCAAAGACAGTCTGGTAGATGGATTAAAGACCATGGTGTTGTAACTTTTCTTAAGGCCCCGGTTGTTTAAAAAAAACCTCACTCCTAAAGGGAAGTGTCAGAAAACCCAGAACTCTATTTTAAGGAAAAGGCACCAAGTAAATCTTCATATAACTGAAGGTGCTTCAAAGTATGTTGTTTCTTTATATTAGAAGACAATTTTTTTCATTTGAAAATTGTAATGAACTTATTAAAATATAACATTACAGAATAGGCAACAAACTGTAGGTATACAGCTCACTAAGCTTTCACAAAGTATGTCCATGTCGCCATCACCCAGCTCAAGAAACAGAGTTTTCTGGCACTGCCGAAGGCTTCCTTATGCCCAGCTACTTACCGCCCACATCCCCCGTAAATAACCACTAAATGACTTACAATACCGTTGATTAGGTTTTTCCTGTAGGGGAAACCATTTTTAATTTCTGCACATCATTTATTTGGAGAAATGAAAAAGATAAGTCTAAAACATATGTTCAGAACTATTTTATATTCCTCTGTAAAGGAAACTTGTGCTTCAAGTATGTTCTCTTTTTTTTAAGACTTTATTTATTATTTTTCAGAGAGAGGGGAAGGAAGAGAGGAAGAGAGGGAGAGAAACATCAATGTGTGGTTGCCTTTCACCTGCCTCCAGCTAAGGACCTGGCTGGAGACCTGGCTTGCAACCTGGCTATGTGCCCTGGCTGGGGAATCAAACCAGGGACATTTGGGTTCACTTGGGAAGCACCTTATCCACTGCGCTTCCAGCCAGGGCATCAAGTATGTTCTTAAACTTGAAGTTTACATGCATATCTTGGCAATATCTCAAACCTCATAGTAATAAGAAATGGTAACCACACCTACTTAAGGAAGAAAAAGGTTTAAAAAACCGCATAAATAAAAGAACACAAGGATCTACAATTACTTATATTTTAGACTTATGTTTTTTTTCTTCAACATTTTACTTATGCCAAATACCACATATGACTCTAACTTCTCATAGAGGTTTCTGACTAATAAGAAAATTAGTGCTGGACCTTTAGATACCTACAAAAAGTCACCTGTTCAGCCCTGGCTGGTGGCATAATAGATAAGGTGCCTGCTTGTGAACCCAAAAGTTGTGGGTTCGATTCCCAGCTAGGGCACATAACCAGGTTGCAAGACAGGTTTCCAGCCAGGTTTGTAGCCAGAGGCAGGTGAAAGGCAACCACACATTGATGTTTCTCTCCCTCTCTGCCTCGTTCCCTTCCCCTCTCTCAAAAAATAATAAATAAAATCTTTTTTTAAGTCACCTGTTCAAAATAATAAAATTAAATTTATTAAGAAATAAAAATATAACATGTTGAACTTTGTGTTACATGGTGGGGTGTATTTTTTTTTTTAACTACATTGAAAAAGATTCTTGCCCTGGCTGGTAGCGCAGTGGATAAGGCACCGAGCTGCAAACCCAAAGGTTGCTGGTTTGATTCCCCAGCCAAGGCACATAACCAGATTTTAAGCCAGGTCTCCAGCCAGCTCCATAGCTGAAGGCAGGTGAAAGGCAACCATACATTGATGTTTCTCTCCCTCTCTGCCTCTTTCCCTTCCTTTCCTTCTGGAAGTAATAAGTAAAATCTTTAAAATAAAAAAAAGAAAAAGATTCTTGATCTTAAACATTTACAATTTAGAGTGACAGATGTGTACAGCATTTCACCTGTTGTTAAATACAGTATGAAATAATTGAAGAAAGCTTTTAATGAAGTTTTAAAGCATGGATCAATAAAGGCATGAAGACAATGAAGTGTGCTGGGTGGCTATAGACATTCCAAGTGCATTCTAACAGCAGAGATTAATGGTTATCTCAGGAAAGCTAAGGTGCCCCCAAGGAAACATTTTATTTGGCCATTCTTGAAGACTGTTTCCTATACTATACCCTCATAGGCAACAGACTGGGAAAATATCTCTGTGACTTGGAACTGTTCTTGTTTGCAAATCTGCATCAACCATAAGTTCAAAACAAGGGCATATTTCTTTTCAATTTCTATATGAAAAGAAATCCTTTCATTCCAGGAAAGACATTATTACCCAAATGAATCACAAATTGCTCCTTTGACACACTTCAGATTTGTGGTTGTTAAAAACAACTTTCAGATAGAAAATGCTGTCTAATTCTCAAGTAGCTTATTCCTCTGAGTCTTATTTAGTGTCAGGTACAGATCAGCTGACAAGATATTTCAATTCATTTCCGGTCCACAAACCATGTGAAAAGAGCTGAAGTGATACAAGAAATGAAGACAATTTCTGCCACCATCTCTCCCGGGAACCCATGTCTACAGAAAGCCATGTTTTTTCTCCCAAGGAGGAGGAGCATAAACACAGCCAGTGTGGTTCTCCCAGCCCTCTATAGTTTGCCTCATTTCATGTATTAAAATTCCTTAGAGGAGGATGTTGATAATGAGGGAGACTATGTGGGATTAGAGGTATAGGAGAAATCTTACCTTCAGCTCAACTTAATGCTCTTAAGAACTTACGTGGTCTCCCCTTCCTGGTAGCTATTTCCAGGTATGTCCCCTGGACATAATGGTCACTGTCTATTTCCTCCAGTAGAATGTAAGCTGCATGAGGGCAGGGCTTTATTTCTTCATCATCAGCTCCAGAACGAAGCAAAGTGCTTGGTACTGAGTATGTGTGCAATAAATAGTTAGCCACTGCCTGGCAAAGTGAAATGAGTGAATCAATGGAGAACAGACCACAGATCCACCCTTCTAGACTCTAAGCTCTAGAGCATAGAGTGAATATCTAATTATTCTCTGTAACCCACCAAATATATAATAGATATTTAGCACAAGTATTGTATCATTGAATTTTGAACCATGGCATTACAGAGTCAGTCTGACCATGTGCAGCCTCACGTCTAGATGATCACTCAGCCTCTGCTGGGTACTTCCAGTGGCAGGTGCTCAGTGCTTCCATGACAGTTTCTACCCTTAGGTTAGCATGACAAATCCAAAAAAAAAAAAAAAAAAATCATTATATATTAACACAAATATGGTGCTGTTTAAATAAACTCAAAGACACTACCCTTGTTGCCCTACAGATATCATTTTCCAGCAGACCTTCACTACTGAGTGTCCACTGATGTGAGCTGATGACCTAAGACAGTGTCCTTCACAACACTGCATGGGCCTCAGGATCACCAAACATCTTGGAAAAATCTAAAGGCCCGGACTCCACTTCAGACCTACCGAATCAAGGTACCTATCTGTGGGAGGGACCTGGGTAGACCTGTTTATGTGACCAAGCCTGAAAAGCACTGAGATAAGGACATTTTTAGTTTCATGTTCAAGAAAGATTTTTGTGATGAGGATCCCTAAACCCTAAGTGGGAGCAAAAAGAGGTTTGAAGACAGTTCTTGGTGACTTGGACTCCCATGAGGACAGAAACCAAGGCAGGGGTGAGAAAGCTGAGACACAACACCACAGTAGGTAGTGGAGCCTCGGGAGGGCGTTGGGAGAGGCGGAGGGAAGCCAGCGTGCTGTCGCAGCTCAGACGTTCTCAGGGAGGTCAGCAGCTGTGGCTGCCGGGCTCCCTCAGGCAGCAGGAGGACCCAGGCAGGGGAACCAGAACAGCCAGAGGTCACAAGGGGACTGTGGTTGACAGACACACTTGAGCACATGGCAGACACCCTGCTGGGGACTTCCAGCCTGGGGAAGAGAGGAACTCTACAGGGAAATTCATTCATTCATTCAAAGCTTATTTCTTTCTTTCTTTGTTTATTTATTTATTTATTGAAGCTTTCTTTCTTTTTTTTTTTTTTTGCTAGGCACTGTTGGAGGTTCTGGAGTTACAGGAGAAAGTGCAAGTAAGATAAATAAACAAGCTCAGGAAACATGAGTTCTTGATGCTCACATGACTGTCAGAGGCTCCAGCTAATAAAGAACTAAGGCGTTAGGAATATAATTTTAAAACCTTGTGTCAGAGTTGGTACACACAGAGATAGGGGTGGATATTTCTTTTCCTGGCCTTTTACTCAAGGAAAAGGGAAAGCACTTTTTGGCCTCCCTGTGAGTTTTAGAAAGGCGTGTGCCCACAGCATGCACCAGTGGCGGTTCTGGGGGACCAGGTGCCCCTCACACAGCACCCTCCTCCTCTCGCTTCCCACAGTGCCCACAGCACGCAGGAGAGTGTCCCGTGGAGCGCACAGCCTACCCTGCATCTGGCGCAGCTGCCTCTGCAGGCACGAGCTCTCAGAGAGCCCAGGGTAACGGTCTTGCCCGTAACTGCTCATGAGAAGCTATGAAAGGATAAACAGGTCGCCACATGAACATGATGCTCTTTAATTATGAAGTCCCCCCATGGAAGGAAGGCCAGCAGACAGGCAGACACATTCCAATTATACTAATACACCTTGTAAACATCAAATATTTTTATTCCGAGATGAAAGGGAGCCTGTATCCTCACAACACTCCGGAGACAACTGTGCATCTCAGGGCTGTTGCCAGTGCTGCTGGGGAAACAGGATTTCCTTTGGTTAAAATAGACTTGCTCAAAAATAACAGCCTCGAGTCTGGAGGTGGTCAAATGAGATTTCCATGGTAGGCTGTCCAAAATTTTAATCATAGTTTTCAAAAAGCTTTCTTAAAGGACTGAGTGTATAGAGTTTATATACTCAGAGGAAACTGATTAGCCTTCCTTGTTTCCTTCCAGTTTTTACCTGAACCACATAGAGCCTGTGGCCAGTTGGTTCCCTTGGTTAAGGCTTGGGGGTGGTAGTGGGTCTTGAGGCTTCAATCTGGTGTCTATGTGGGTCACCCACCTTCATTCAGTGTCAGCTTTTTCTAGGCCAGACACCAAGACTGAACTAACTCAGCCACAGTGTCTCACCCAGGTCAGCCACAGGCCAGTGGCCTAAACAGATCCTGAGAACTGTCTGGGAAACTAGCCACAGGTTCCAAGCTCATCTGAGGAGAGAGGGTGATAACATGGAGAAATCTCATGCATATGCCTTTCTGAAAGAGGTCCTTCTGGTGGTTCACAATCATGTGTAACAAATTTTTCAAGTCCGTGAAGCTCCTGATTCTCTATCACAAATAAATGTGGGAAGAAAAAAATGAACTCCCAAAGAAGCAGGTTTTCCATTAGATCCAGTAAAACTCAACCCCTATAAGAAGAAAAATCCTGCTTTGTGCCAACAGCTCCACATTACAACAGTTGCTTTTGTGGACAGTCTGCTGAACAGGTACCAGCACATGGGTCTTCACAGGGGCAAGACAGTTTCAATGCCCAGTAGTGTCCAATACATAGGAAAGTCATGACCCTTGAAAGCTGTCCAATTGTGGCACAAACAAGTGCTTCTATAATTCTCCATCACATTGATTTGAATGTTTGCCTGTCATTCCCTCAAAGTGCTTATTCATACTATAAATTGGGAGAAATGATGCCTTATGGGTTCCTCTACAAAATGCAGTCTCTCCAGCACAGGCAAGGAGGTGACTGGGGAATGCAGAACAAGTAGGTGACTTTTCTACTCCAGTGGCTTCTATTGCAGAGCTCTGAATACTCAGGGGCTACCTGAATGACTCAAAAGGCAGGGTGTGGGCAAGGTGATCTTGAGATGAGACAAAGCCATCAATAGCCTTCTGCCCACCCTTGGCTTTATACAGATTAAAGTGAACATCAAGGGAAATGGGAAAGTACAGTCATAAAGGGCATTGCATAAGAAAAGTGAGAAACAAAAGACAGGATCCATTCTCTATGCTTCCCACATCTGAGTTAGGGAGAGCAGGATACTAAGGAGTGCTTTAGACTTACTATTGAAACTTGGGGGACCATAGCATTCACTGGTTTATTCATTCAACATACACCCTGACTACTTAGCTACTCACTACCTAGCGGGCACTGTGGTGAGTGCAGCACAAGGGGGACAAAACCCTTGACTTCAAGCTGCTGATAGTCTGTTACAACAGATAGACAAGGGAACATGTACAAAAATAAAATTATAAAAGCTCATCCTAATGATGTGAAGAGAACACAAACTGCAGAGGTAGTATAAAAGAGAAAATGGTAACCTTCACCTGGATGGGAGGAGTGTGGTCAGGGTCAGGGGGAAGGTAGTCTGGACTTCGATGACATGAAGCAAATCTAAAAAAAAAGGAAAAATAAGAAAACAGAATTCGAAGCAGATGGAACAATCAATGGAAAGGCACAGACATGTGAAATAATGGGGAGCCCTCAGGAAATGCCAGGGTCTTCAGGGTAACAAACAGCGCTGAAGATAAGGGCAGGAAGCCAGGCCATGGGGGTCTCTGAACACCAGCCTAAGGTTCAACTCCATCCCACACTCTTCAGAGCTGCACAGAAAGCTGGGGGCAACAAGGTCACTTCATCTAAAATGCATTTTAGGAAGATCACTCTGGCTGAGAAGGAGAGGATAGTTTAGATAAAGGCTAGACTGCAAGCAGGGAGGCCAAAGGGAAAGTCATTGCCCACAGTCAGGGTAAGGCAACGGGGGGTTGCACGAGGGCAGAGACCATAAAAATGTAGAAAACAAGAAAGGCTGGAGCCAAGTTTATGAGCTTGAGTCATGATGGATTGAAAGAATGAGGAGGAGGAACAGAATCAGAAATGACTCCTACCTTCTTGGGTGCTGGAAAGAAACACATGGGAAGCAGTTTGAGGCATGTGTGTTAGATGATGAGTTCATATTGGAATATTTTGAATATGAGGTTCCTGTTGCTCATTCAAGTGTAAAATGCACGAGAGAGGTTGATGCTAAATAAATACGTCAGAGAATCATCTCTCTAAAGTTGAACAGAACCTCAGCAAAGAGGCACCCTAGATATATTTTTTTAAGTTAGAAAACAGCATAGGGGAAAAGTATGATAGGAATGAGAATACACCGAAGAAATACTCAAGATGAACAGATTGTCCTGTAATGGGCACAGTAAATTTCTGCTCAAATTTACTGTATTTGATGATAAATACTGAATTCTTACTGTCTGGCACATTTGGTGAATCTCATGTAGTTAAAAAAAAATCATTTTCCCCTTTTTATTAAACTGTGTGTGGAAATCACTGTAACTAAAAGTGACATGTGACTTCATTTTCATTTCCAAATTTGTTTTTGCTTTTCATAAAAACTGAAAGTGATGCTTCTGAGCAGAATTGGATGAGTGTTTTAAGGACTGCATTCTTCTCTGAACTCAAGTCCATATCAAACATTACTTTTCTTTACTAGCATTACTAATACGTTACGAAGACTCATATTTCTTTAAATAGAAAATAAAAGTCTACTTTCCCATAACTTAGATCAGAAAGGCTGCTTCTTTTCTGCTGGGGGGTTTTTTATAAGTTGCAGCTTCAATTCGGGATAGTTTTTATGAGGCAAGGAAGACGTAGATCTTTCTGAAAATGAGGAACTTTCACAATTAGTAAAAACCAAGAGTGCTGACAGAGGAGCAGGGGGAAGATGATGTTACCACAGTGCTGTGGTGAAGGGAAGCAGAACCCCAGGCTACCTTTCCAGCCTACGTGCAGAACCCCCCAGCCATGCTTACAGGATGCTTTTCATGTGCTCTATGTGATTCCCCAAATAGGTACCACAATAAAGAACAAAATGCCTATCTTTGCTTCTAATATTGAACCCAGCTGTGTTTATGCCTCCCCGACCACCTCTTCTCTGCCTCCCCTAGTAGATGGCACAGACAAAATGTTTTCAGGCCAGACATTTCAACTTCATGGCAATAGGAAAAACTCGAGAGGCCTTTTTTTAAAAAGCTGCAAATACTGAGTAAAAGCTGCGGTCATGTACAGAAGGATATCCTTCTCTTAGAAAGAGAAACTTCAATGCAACCCCTGGCATGTAGGAGAGATTTCACTGCTTTTCCAGTAAATATTATCTGTTTGGGCTAGAGTCCTAGATTTGGGGATAAATTCAAAGATGAAGAGCCTGTGTTTGGCCGTAGCATCTCTGTTTGTATTCTAAGCTGGAAAACATTATGGCTTGGACGTGTATAATGCCACAAGCTGGTCACTCAGAAAGTGAAGCAAAAGTTCACTTTGGCTTTGCTGACCTTTTCTTAAAAGAGCCATCAGCAAGTACACTGGGAGGCCCAGTGGGGAGGGGCTGGGTCTGGACTCAAGAAGTAGAGTGGACACGAAATCTGTGTTCCAAGGAGTGCTCACTGCAGGACAATGGGGCAGGCAACATCTGGGATGGGAAGACTAAAGGATTCAATGCACAACTTTTAAGAATGCAATAAGGCCTATAAAATAATTGCTATGTTAATTATGAGTAATTTGTATGTTTTGTTAAAGAATTTATATTAAGGAACTACAGGGTTTTTCTGGTTTGTGTGTATGGTTTTGATTTTTGCAGGGTGGGTGTATGTGTGCATGTGTGTGTTTGGTTTAACTTGTGTCCTCAAACCTCATTCATAAGACGTCCTTTCCATCCTCAGCCGAGGCTCAGACTCCAGTGTTTCACATACTCACCACTATCTTCCCTCAGAAGCTTCACAAACAGCTCAGTTGGAACATTGCTGGGTTTTCTGTTGACATCGATTACATTCCATTCTATAGAGATCTACTTCTGCAAAGCCCATGGACATCTTTTTGGTGGAGGGTTGGGGGGGGGGGGGTGGAACTGTTTATTCCCTGCTCCTTAGAGCTGCCCCAGAGGAGATCCACAGCTCTTTATGTACCTCCCTATGCTCAAAATGAACACACCAGGCAAGCTCTTCTTCACCATATGCAAAATAAAGTCCCAAGATCTCTGACACAAAGGAATTCAGGAGCCAGTCAAATCCTTGCCAGTGAAAAGGTGATATCTTCAGGAACAAAATGGAGGGAAAATATAAACAGAGCAATGACTCGGACTGGAATAACTGAGGTTTAACTGAGCTGAGTGCAGGTTGAGAAGTCAAACACGTGCATGCTAACCCTGCTTTTGCCACTGAGTCACTGGACAGCTATGCACTTCCCCTTCGCCCCAGTGTCTTTACAGTGTAATTCAAATATCTACCCACTTATCTGGGACACAAAAAGTTAACCTTTTTTTTTTTCCCAGAGTCCCCAAAGTTAACCATTTTTAAAAATTCAAATATATACGTATATTTGTACCCAGTTTTATATTTGGTTAATTTGGAAAGAATATCTTTCAAATATCTACTCCTTAGGAGAAAAATTAAGTTTCTAATCTTCTTAGAGTCTAAGTAGAGGTCCCTGAGCCTGGACAAATAATTTTAGTGTTATTTATTTGCCTATTTGCCCCTAAGAAAGCCTGGCTGAAGCCCTGGTTGGTGGCACAGTGGATAAGATGCCAGCCTGCAAACCCAAAGGTCACTGGTTTGATTCCCAGCCAGGACAACATGACTAGGTTGCAAGCCAGGTCTCCAGCCAGGTCTGTAGCTGGAGGCAGGTGAAAGGCAACCATACATTGATGGCTCTCTCCCCCTCTGCCTCTCACCCTTCTCCTCTCTCTGAAAAATAACAAATAAAATCTTTATTAAAAAAAAAAAAAAAGAAAGGAAGGAAGGAAGAAAGAAAGCCTGACTGGTTCCAAATTGAATCTCACAGGTATCAGTAGTTGACAGAGGCACTCAGAAAGTCCGGTCAGTCAGCCAGTGGAGCCAACCGGGAGCCTGCTCTAGTCTGAGCAGCGGCTCACTCTATCTAACCCCCTCTGCCCCCTGTTCCCAGGGAGCAATTGACAAGGAAACACAAATGAACTACTGAGCTAGCCTGGCTGGAAAACTGAGTCCACCCTTCTGCAGAGGTTTCCGTTTCTTGGCTGGATGAGCCATCCAGTAGACCTACTATAGATTAACTGCTTAGCAAGTTCCTGTTCGCAGCAGAAGAAACTCCTGCTGGAAATATCTTAGCAAGTTCTCTCCTCCAAGAGAGGTTTCCATGCCAGGAGCTTGGGCTGGCAGCCCTGAAATAGAACACATTCTTGTCTAAACGCAGCTGGATACACTTCTCATTCCTTGGCTTGCCTTTTCCTGGGCTTTATACCTAACACACCCTTCTATTATTACAGCCCAACAATTAGTCAGATTGAAATGCAGCTGACTGGCTCATGGCTTCCTTAACACACTATATCCAGGCTTTTGCTTACAACATCCTAGGACCACAGGCAGCATTTTAATAAATGATCTTTTAAAGCAATCTCCTTCATTTTCTGCTGATCCCGTCTGGTTCCCGTTTCACAGGACAGGTTTTCTCACCTGGTCCCCAACATTTGAGAGCATGCCTGCTGAACTGGCAACAGACCCACAAAGGCTGTAATTAGTTTTATCTCAGTAAAGAATGGTAGACTGCAGAGTTCCCAAAAGACTCCATGGGCCAATTAAAAATCTATGTCAATGTTAAAAATATACATTCCCTAATCCCCACACAACACCTACAAATTAGAATCAATTTGGGTACAACCCAAGAATTTTGTTTTGTTTTTACTTCCTTAGGCACATTTTTTTTTTTTTTTTTTTCCCCCAGCTAGAATCCCAGCTCTGCTATTACTTAGGGACACACACTGGGGAAATTACTAAACCTCCTAAGCTGTAGTTTCCTTATCCGTGAAACATTTATGATACCTGTTCCCCTTAGGGTTCTTGTGAAGAATAAATGAGATAATATGAGGGAATGACCATGTACAATACAGGCACCTTAGAAATGGTAGCTCTTATCAGCAACAATAAAACAGCAATGCAGGGGAGAATGGCCTTGTCTCTGGAGCAGGAAGGAAACCGAGAGGGACTGGGCACAGCTGTGGCAACCCACTGAGGGGCAGACACAGCTGAGGGAGCTTGCACAGCATTCATCCCAAAGACAGATGCCATATCCAAGTGCAGACCAGCTGTCAATGTGAGGAGCACAATGGGAAAGGGAAGGGATGTCCCAACTAGAGAGAGGAGTCCAGCAGCAAGGAAACCAAGAGCTTCTGGAATCCAGGCCCCAGGCAGCCTCGAAGAAGCAGATAGCCAGCAGATTCTGCAATTCCACTTTTTAGGTATATATCCAAAGGAAATAAAATCACTATCTGAAAAAGATATCCTCACCCCCATATGCATCACAGCATTATTTACTATAGCCAAGATAGTAAACAGCCTAAGCATCCATCAGATGAATGGGCAAAGAACATGTGATTTTTATATACATTTATTCAGGAAAATTAAAAAAGGAGATCCTGCCATTTGCAACAACAGGAATGAATCTGGAGGACATTAAACTAAATGAAATAAGCCAGACACAGAAAGATAAAGATTGCATGATCTCACATATGTGGAATCTAAAAAATAAATTGAACTCATAGTAACAGGGAATAAAATGGTGGCTACCAGCGGCTGTGAGATGAAGGAGGTAGTGAGGGGGAGGGGGAGATATTAATCAATATTGATCAAAGGATACAAAACATTCACTTTTATGGTAGTTGACTGATTAATGTTAGGAATCATCGTATGTGGTTTTTGTCTAGTTATAAAACTCTTTCCCTCAAACATGCTTAGCAGAGGTGTTCATTTCACTTGTCTATTAACCTCTAAACACCACCATGGAGACTGGGATTACATGAGGTAAGGGAAACCAAATGGCTATTAACCCAACATGGCCATCTGAAGTTCTGATAGAAAAATTACTTATTATTATGTCTCACAATGTATTTAAAGCTCAACCTAAAACCTTAGGTAAGTAAATTCTGGAGACCTAATGTATAGCATGATGACTATAGTTAATAATGATGTCTTATATATTTAAAATTTGCTGAAAAAGTAGATCTCAAGTGTTCTCACCACATACATACACAGTAACCATGGTAGGTGATGGATAGATTAATTTGTTTGATTGTGCAGGTCGCTTTACCATGTATACATATATCAAAACCTCCTATTGTACCCCTTAATTTTTACTTATTTTTTGTCAAAGGTAAATAAATTAAAATTAAAACCCAAAAAGAAGCAACCATACCTTGGCTTCCCCCGTAGGACCCCACAGCAGGAATCCAGTCCCTTACAGACTAGGGCAGAAGCCCAGATACCAAAACCCAAGATAAGTGGCCCAAAGAGGTCTGGGACTGGAACTCCTTCAGTTCTTTCAGAGAGCTTCAGCACAAGCCTTTGTCAGCAGCTGGTTTGACTCAGTCAAAGCCACAGCAGGACTGGTGCAGCTTAAACAGTGAGGCTGGATGACCCCAGGTAGGGAGTCACTGGGGTCATTGCCCTGAAAGGGCAGCTGGCAGAGCATAGCACCTCATCTGGACCGCTCAGTGGGGAAGGGTGGGAGTGAGGAGGAGGCGGCTAGACAGCAGTGAAAGTGGTGTGATGGGAGAAAACAGAGGTCTTTTCCTTCCTCTGCTAATCAAGCCTGAAAGCATTTCTTGTTTGGCTTCTTCCTCCTTCTCCACAGAGGAGAGACAAACACTACAGCAACACGTTATCTAGGGGAAAATAGAGAAGCAGAACTGAACTGGCTGGAGAGTGGGCAGTGTGACACATGGAGAGGCATGTGCTTGCAGGGTCTGTGCCATCAGGAGAGGGATCACAGACCTGAGGGAATGTGACAGGGAGCTGGGGTAGGGTGGGGAAGACGAGAGTGAGAGGCAGAAATTTTTTTTTTTAATTTGCTGCAAACTGTGTACTGTAAAACTCTCAAATGTTATCAAGAGATTTAAAGAAAGATGAGAATTCCTGTCTTCTATGCTTCTTTAAATGCCACCCTTTGAGACTGACAAACCACATAGGTCCCAGTTGTTGAATGGTGGTGGGAGGGCAACACTGGACAAACAGCACAGCCCTGCAAGACCTCCCCCCATTATTATACCTGGAGAGTAAGAGCCAGATTTGTGGAGGACAAAAGAGCCAGGGACCCCTGGCCAAAGCCTCCTGGGTGGTTGAGGTCCAACCAACCCAACCACAGCCCCACCATCTTCTTTTCCAGGTCACACCCTGTCCCACTGCATAAGCCCTTGCACCCCTGCCATACTGTGCTGTCATGCCCTAGGGCATTCTAAGTGGCTTCCCCTCTCCAGAGTATTAACCTTCTGTAAGGCAACTATTAGTGCTCACATACCTCAGCCTGAGCCTGCCCGGCCCTCCTCCACCTCACGCTGGCAGCCACAGCCAGCCTGGGCCTCCCTCATCATTTTATTCACACCCTCACCCCTGCACGCCATGGAAACTACAGGAGATGCCGCACTTCAGTAGCTCATGCTCAGTGAGGTGATTCTGCCTCAAGCAATTCATCAACCAGGAGCCAAAATGAGCATCCGGGCCCTTTGACAATGAGAGATCCCGTGGAAAAATGGAGGCAAACCCCTGCAGGGGATAGACACAATTCCAAAAACCAAACTAGTTCAACCTGGTGGGGGAGGAGGGTTCAGGCTACACCAGGATCCAGGGTCCTCAGTGGGACCATACACGTCAGATTGGGACAAGAAGAGTAATCCCAGGCCTCACTCACTGAGGCAGAGGTGCTGTTCATTTCTGGCCCTGCCAAGCTGGGCTTGCAAATGGATCAGCTTCAATCCTCAGGAGAAGGGGTTGGAGAGAGGGAAAGTGCTGTGAGGGGCAAAGAGGACAAGGTCTGAGTTCCAGGGCCTCCGATGGGCAGGGGTCAAGGAGGTCAGTCCCAAGGAGGAACTCTCAGGAGTGGGACAGAGGGGCTGGCCATGAGGGGAAGGATGTGATATTTGTCAGGAACCTACCGATTGCTGGGGATTGGTAGATGCTTTATATACATCAACTCCTTTAATTTCTACAATAGGAAGCATTAGCTCCATTTTATGGCTGAGATAACTAAATCACTGCTCATCTGTGGCAGGACTTTGGTTTGAACAGACCTAATTGTCTGATTCTAAATCCTGGACTTTTCCCACATCACCAGTGAGCTGGAACCAAACACCACAGAGCAACCCAGAATCAGGTCCCAAAATGTGCCCCAGGTGAAACCAAAGGATATCAAATCTGTGTTAAACTAAAGAAGGGGGGCGGGTGGCAAAAGAGGAGACATGGAACAAGGTTAGCCACTGTTCACAGCTGATGAGGCTGGAGGTGAGCTGAGGGCTCAGTATGTTATCCTCTCCAGTTTTGTATATGTTTGAACTTTTCTGTAACACAAAATGACTCCTTCAGATGTGCCTTACAGATGGTCAAGTAAGCACACCATTTCCCTTGGCCTTCACAGTTGCTAAACAAACACTCTTTGGTTTTTGTGCTTCCTTTCAATTATAAAATTGAGCATTGCACTTAGCAAACTCTCACACTTTCCTAAGAATTTGCTTCTGTCTTGGGTTAGCATACACATTAGGCATAGTTCCATGAAAGTTTCAGAAATTCCTTATTACATGAAAATAAGAGGTTTTTCTTTTTTTAAATATTAAATGAGAAGAAAACAATATAATTCCACACTTGAATCATAAAATAAATTTGATTGAAGGCCATATATAGATGAGGTAAGTGCTCTAAAATAAAAATTGTGGAACTAATATCTGTATTTTAAAAATGACATTGAACATGCATTACTTTCAAGAGCAAAAGAAAAGGCTATCATGGGCTGGGCCAGGTGTTGGTGATTTTTAATCTTTATAAAGTCCTTCAAGGTAGATGCTTTTAATTCCCATTTGACACCAATTTTGAACTCAGACCTACTAACTCAGAAGCCTATCTTGCACCATCACACGTTACCCTCCACCTCTTCAGCTCTTACATCTTACAGTGGAGAGGGCACAAACAGCAGCTCCCTGGAAGACAAGGTCTAGAGGCTGACAACTCCAACTGCGGCTTGTGTTTCCTCTGCACCGCCATGACCCACATTGTTCAGCAGTCTGGGTCTGGTCAGGCCAGTAGTGATTAACCACCATCTGGCCAAGGAGGCAGATGAGTCTGTTCTTTCTTCCCCTGAACCAACAAACAATAATCCTAGCACCCTGTTCTATGAATTAATCACTGCTGATTTAGACTTTAATATGACCATTCTCTCAAAAAAATATATATATATATTTTGCCTACAATTTAGTTATAGGCCTTGGAAGGAAGTAATGATTTACACAGAACATTATTTCATTAAAGGGGAAATGGACCAAGATCACCTCTCTCTCCCCCTGACAGCAGAAGCCACTACCTGGTAACCCTGCTGAAGTACAGAGGGGAGCAGGTGTCTCTAAGGAGGCTAGAAGACATTGAAGACGGGGGAAAGTCAGGAATCAGGGCCAGATGACAAGAAGAGGTTCCAAACAACTTGACTAGATGGGCTACGGGGCCCGGCAGCCTGTTGTGTTAAGAGGGCAGGTTGGCCAGATCACAACTGGCCTTAAAGAAGATGATCCAGCTAGTCAGCCAGGTCTGGGACTTTATGGGCCCTGGGTGGTTGTGAGAACCATGCTTTCTCTGCGATTCCACCATTCTCAGAGACTGTGAGCCAAGAGCAAGCCTGATTTAGTTCCCTGTTGGCGAAATGTGGGACACCTGCTTCTGGGCAGGAAGGCTTCTTGTTCTATGAAGTGTGTTGAGCAACTCAATAAAAAGTACTATATACATACTTTACAGCAAATTCCCCAAGAAATGGCCAAATCATTTCCCCTGGTAACTAATGCTGCCCGCCGCACAGCAATTCCCCTGTGGGAGGTTAACCACTGTGGCAGCACAGCTGTGCGCAGGTCCCGCAGCCTCTCCACCTGAAGGTCCCACAGCCGGTCCTTGGCTCCATCTGTTCCCCAGGCATTTGGAGACCTGGGTGTTGAGCGCTGCCTATTCTTGGTCTTTTCTTTGTCCTACTCAAATTACTAGAACCAGCCCTGGCTGGTGGGACAGTAAATAAGGAGCCGGCCTGTGAACCCAAAGGTCGCTGGTTCGATTCCCCAGCCAGGGCACAGAACCAGGTTGCAAGCCAGGTCTCCAGCCAGGTCTGTGGCTGGAGGCAGGTGAAAGGCAACCATACACTGATGTGTCTCTCTCTCCCTCTCTCTGAAAATAAATAAAATCTTTTTAAAAAGAATATGAACAGATGCTGAATTTTTTTTTTTTTTTAATTACTATAACCGTAAGTACTTCTACACTTCACAACCTCTTCAGCTATAGCAAGAATAGATAGGGGTCGGACTTGGAAGAAAAAAAGCCCAGGAAAGTATTGGGGACTACTTTCTTCATGAAAAGAAATGGAGACCTATAAAGTGGTATAGCTCATAGAAATCCCCCACCTTCACAAAACTAGGGTAAAAACCCGGTCTGAGTGGCATAGAAGCGAATTCCTAAAAACGGTTGCCTAGGAAGAAACTGGGGCCTGAGTCTGTGATGGTGGGTAAGGAGTGAAGCCCCAGCAAAAGGAGTAAAGTAACTCACTGGTCATTGCTAAGCAATATGGTCATCTGTTTTTGACCTCAATTTTCGGGGTACTGACTTCAGTTGGCATAGCAATTATTTGTCTGCCCTTTGTGGGTCCCCAGGTAGCTGAATGACTTCCACTCACTGCAGGCCACATGAATTTGAACATCTCACCTTATATTTGGATGAAATTCCAAACACTAATCTGAAATCTACAATGCCTTAAGATGATTAAAATAAGAGGAAAAGGACATCTGAGTCCTGAGAATTTTCAGAGAATTACTTCCTTTAGATATTTTTGCCAAATAAAGTGCAGCTTGCTCTGTTTTTATGGGCCAGGGTATTTTCTAAACCAGCTAACCTGACTTACAGAATTAGGCATCAGCTTTGGTTTGATTTTCCATTTTAATGATTCAGAAATTATTAGCCATAAAGTCAGTAACCCTATACCAAATTAATTTACCTTCAAAAGCACCTTTGTGTGTATGTGGTTTTGATTCATGTGGGTTTCTGTTTTTGGTTTTTGTTTTTGGTTGTTTTTTTTTTTTTTTTTTTGTAGTATAAAGGGAAAATGGTGGGGGGAAATACATATTGCATTTTATCAAACCTCATGTGAAAAATAGTTTAAGAGACTGCTGACGCAGTTGCAGCTGGGTTCAGTGAAGCCTAATTAAAATGCCGGTAACGCATGATCTTGCCCAGAAGTGCTGACTACCACTGGGCAGAAACCATGGACAATATTAATAACAACAATAGGTAAAACATTATCATAAATGTTTTGAGTGAAGCCCCGAACCTCTATTTCAAGATTTACAAAAATCTCTGATGTTCCAGACAGTGATAACCACAGAGAAACAAGGCTTAATTATAGAACAAGAAACCAGCAACTAACATATGGCTAAGACTACTGGACTACTCAATCACTATGATTCAATCCTTCATTTATTGTTCTAGCAATGCACTAGAAGCTGGTGACACAACCTTAGAATAAAGTTATGACCCATGATCTCAAGAAGGTCAAAGTCTTCGGGGTTAATACATTAAAAATCTTGGGACTTAAATCTTATGGTTTCTAAATCAAAAGCCTAGTGAAGAAATGAATGATAAATTAACTCCAGACAACATAAATGGCTGAGTAGAAGATATCGAAAGAAACTATATATCAATCCCTTTGCTAAGTGCTATAAGAAGATAGTTAATTAAAGAGTTGATGCTATCATTCAAAAGTATATGGTGTCCCATATGGTACCAATTAAAATAAACTCTACTCCTGCCCTAACAATAATAGCTTAACACTTAAATGGTGCTTACTATATGCCACACAATAATTCTAAGCACTTAACATACATTAAATGCAGAAGAGAAGCTGCAAGGATAGTAATTCAATCAACTTTATTCAGCTAATAGTAATGAAGCCAGGATTTGAACCCAGGCAAGATGACCTTGGACACTGTTCTCAACTATTATGTTATACCACTTCCTTATTTAAAAAAAAAAATTTTTAAGGTTATATTAAAAGCAAAGAAACCAAACATAAACACTGTACTCTAGTTGCTAAATTAGTTTCTCATGGGGATACAGGATAACAATTCTGAAACTGCTTTACATTTATATCATGGTTGAACAAACAATTGAATGGGCAGTGGATAGTGGGAGCCAGGCTTCCTACTGTTGAAGGGTTACAGATAAGCAAGAATGCAAGGCTAGAATGAATAGTGGTGCTGGATTCAGAGACACCAGTGTAAACTCGTTTTTAGCTTAATATATATACAGGTAAATGGATACAGAAATAACTATTGCTATAAGCTTATATACGACTAATGTACACACGTGCATTCCCATCTCTGTCTGCAGACAGGGCCTAGGAGCAATGAGACCTCAAGAGCAATGTTCACACCCATCACCAAGGTCTTGGTTTCTAAATACTATTTTTCAGTAAAAGGGAACCAGGGTTCCTTGAAGAAATGACTGTTTCTAGGACTAGAGTAGGGGAAATACAAAAAGTACCTGGAGTATTGTTACAGTACCAGGAAAGAGAAAAGTGCTCAAAAATGTTAAATAATATAAATATAGGATGGGGGTGTCAAAGAGACACAAGAATCAACCAGAAAGAACTCTGAATGAGAAAAGCTGGAAAATTTTAAGCAAAAAACAAATAACATCCTATAGAATTGTTACCCAAAGCATGAGATGAATATATATGAGTCCTGAGTCCATCCTAAGATATAAGTAAATGAGTAAATAACTAAATGGACAAAAAGTGACAACTCTTCCTTACAGAAGCCTTCTTAATAATGTATGCAGACACTCCCTATCCCAGAAGGTAGTGCTTATCCCCTCCCTCCTCCCTGCCTGGGGATGGGCTAAACTTAGTGACTCACTTCCAAAGAAGACAGTAAGGAAGTAGGAAAGTAATGACTTTAAGCAAAGAAACCTGCCTAGCAAATGTTATCTTAACCAAGTAATGAAAGTTACCATCCTCAGTGATATCATGTGAATAGTGTGTACCCTGTCATATGATGTGACAAGAAGGACACTACCTCTGTGGTATTCCTTCAAAAAAACCCACCACCCCAGCCTAATTATGAGAAAATATCAGTAATCCTTAAAACTCCCCAAGTCATGAAAACAAGGAGAGACTGGGAAGCTGTCACAGACAAGAGCAGACTAGGAAGACATGACAACTAAATGCAGTGTGGTGTTCTGGATTGGATCCTGGAACAGGAGAAAAACATTAATGGATGGGGGAAAAAAAAAAAAACTGGTGAAAGTCTGGGGTTAGGTTAGTGGCAATGTACCAAGGTCAGTTTCTTCCTCTTGACAAATGCACCGTGATAATGTAACATGCTAACATTAGGAGGACTAGGTAACAGGCATATAGGAACCCTCCATTGTATCTTTACAACTTTTCTGTATATCTAAAGTTATTTCAACATAAAAGTTTATTTAAGAATTTATCGTATTCCAAAATAGACAATCTATTCAAAGTAAATAAAGAAACAACTATATATCATGCCAAGAAAAGGAAGCTAGAAGTAAGATCATAACAATTTTCATGTTAACATTAGTTTTCTGCTATGCAGAACTACTTGTAGACTGTTTTTCCTTGATTCTGCATAGGCGCTTTGTGGGCAATACAAAACACTTCCACGAATGCTTACTGGGTCCATTCCAGATGCTGTTCTAAGTACTAGGAATACTCTGGTGAAAAAGATCCTTCCTGCCTCCAAAGAACATCCGTTCTCATTGGAGAAAGAAAGAGAGAGAGAAATCAATACAAAATAAAACACAGCATAAGTCCTGCCTGAGAGGTAATTTCAATCCATTGCCCTAAACTGGGAACTGCGGAGAGGTAATTTCAAAAGGTAGGAACACATCTACGAGGGGCATTGGACCAATTCAATGCCAAGGCACCATGTGGGACACAAATGATCTCCT
The DNA here is from genome assembly GCA_004026585.1 of Noctilio leporinus. NCBI lineage: Eukaryota > Metazoa > Chordata > Mammalia > Chiroptera > Noctilionidae > Noctilio > Noctilio leporinus. The sequence continues at coordinate 231,573 of PVIW01001673.1, read as the reverse complement.
GGAACTGTCCATGAATGATCTAATGTGCCCATGAACATCACAGGAATCCTGGAATGGCCATATACATGAACCTTCTTTTTCATAAAGCACATTTGGGAAATAAAAATTTAACTATTCCATCTATTCCTAAAATTCTTCAAAACCTTTCCATTACTCTTAGGATCAACACAAAGTTTCTTACAGTGTATGGTGGCTAATTTTGTATGTCAATTTGGCTAGGCCACAGTGCCCAGTAATTGCCTGCTAACGGGTGTTGCTGTGAAGATATTTGTAGGTCTGCTTACCATCTACAGTCGCTCAACTTCAAACAAAGAATCTTACCTCAATTATGCAGTGACCAGTTGAAGGACTTAGGAGCAAATATCCATTTCCCAGAAGAAATTGTTTCAAGATTACAGTATCAACCTTTGTCTAAGCTTCTAGCCTGCCTGTCTTTCTTCTTACAGACTTCTGATGCGCCAGCTCTCTTACATATAAAATATTCGTACATGCTAAATATATGAAATATGATATTACACATCACATTATATATGTATATATATGATTGTGGCAATTATGTTATATAGAATATGTAAGATATGTGATATATATTATATATCCTATTTGGTTCTGTTTATATGTAAGTGACTGTATGTATGTATGTGTTTGTGTGCGTGTGTGTGTGTGTGTGTACTATTGGTTCCATTCCTCCAGAGAACCCTGACTGATATAGCATGGTCATGGTTCCTCGCTTCATACAGTACAGCTCCTACCCTTCTCCCACACTCCTCCTCACACTGGCCCTTTCTCACCCTCTTCTTATCCTGCGACATTTCAGCTCATCCTGTCCCCTTCTTCAATGTGCTTTTTTCTCTGCTTGGCCCCTGCTCCCTGCTTTTCCGATTATTATCTAGTCATGCCTCAGCCCTTAGATCAGTGTTGTTAGAGAACTTTACTCAGGGAACTTTCCACACCTCTCAATGCCAGAACCCCTCGAAACCTCTTCTGCATAGCTGGACCAATTGCAATGTCAGTCTTCCTTACCATGTCAGCTCCACTCAGGCAGGAACTGTCTGGTTTTGCTCACTTTTTTGTAATTATATTCCCTAGCACTGTGCTTGGGACATAAAAGGTTCTCAATGAGTATTTGTTTAATGAATGTGAACACATGTTATATACAAGCATAAAACTGCCTCTCTCTACAGCCACAGCTCCTGAAGTCCTTACAGGTAGGCTCTAGTAGCCCAGTCCTGTTGATAACTCATCAAGCTGAAACTCAAGGTCAAAAAAAAAAGGGGAACTGGGGGAGGCAGTCAAAGCAGGGAGAAGGAGGGGGCTTTACTTTCCAGAGACAGAAATGTCTCTGCAGATGGGCTGGAGGTGGTCAGTGCGGCTGCAGCCTCACGTTGACACCGACTTCTCCAAAAATACCACCTGCCTCTTAACCAAAACTGAGGTTTATGTAATGACATTTCCCACTGATTACCAGCTGCCAAATGTCGAAAATCTCAGAAGCACCTCTTTTAAGTCTTAAAAGAAATATCAATTCTAGCCTATTAAAGAAGAGAAAAAGGAAAAAATATGTTCTTACCAGATTTTTCTTTATATACAAAAAAGGCTCAAATCAAAAAAATAACATCACACTCTGGTTGAAATTTGATAAGTATAAGCAATTATTAATATTTCTTCTTCAGATTATTTTTACCCTGACACACCTGCACTGGATTACCTGGCAAAGTGCCTGGCACAGCAGCACCTGGGTCATATTTGCAAAGGCAGGAATCACAGCTGATTCCTCACTTTATATATTTGGTGATTTTAAAGCATATTTTCAAGTGTATTAGTATTCTTCCTAGTGATAGGTGGGGCCTATTTCCCCTATGTTTGAACCTGGGTAGTTTTTGACACACTGGTGTCCATTAAAAGATGTTGGAAGTGTTTCTGCATGACTTGTAGAGCTTGGTTGCAGAGGACGATGCAGTGGCATCCAGTTCACTGGGACAGTCATCCCTGGAGCACTGAGCTAACAGGTGAGAAGTCTGCGTCTCTCATGGCTTCCATGCTGTGAGGAAGCCAAATCCCAAAGGGAGACCACATGAAAATGCTCCAGCTGGCCTTCCGTGTCTTCAAGCCCTGCTCGGCCAGGTGTCAAATATGCAAGTGAACAAGTTCTCAGATGAATCTAGTCTCCAGCTGTCTAGACAACCCCCAACTTTGAGTCCATTCAGCTGAGGCCTCAGACATGGAGGAGGCCAGGCTCACATGTCATCCCCATTCAATCCTTTCCAGATCCCTGCTGCCAAAGCATACTAAAATAGTTATGGCGTTACGCCACTGTGTTCAGAGTGCTGTTTCTTATGTAGTAATAGGAACCAGAGCAATATAGATAAGTGAGATTTACTTCCTTGATGTTAAAACAAGTGTCCAACTTTTCTCCACAGGAATCAACACCCATTGACAGCTTTTACCTCTGACAAATTCCTCAAATGTACACAAGCAGACAAACAGAAGCTGGCCTTAATGTTTCATGAAAGGAGTGGGTTCCAAGCACTCCTATGTTCTTATTCCATCATACATAATGGTAGTTGTCAACAACCAAATCGCATAGCAAGGTATAGACTTGTATATGCAACTGACACAACCTGAACTTGATACGAAAAGGGCTAAGAAGGGGAAGAGATTATAGTCGAGAAACCAGTACAAATGATCCATGGACATGGGCAGCATGGGGACTGACTTTGGAAGAGGAGATGGGGTGGGTGGGGAAAGGGGGAGCAATGGGGGAAAATGGGACAAATTTAATATAACAACAAGGTTAATTTTTTTTTTAATTTAAAATAGAAAAAAAAAAAAAGAAATACATTCAATGGCAGGCTCAGAATTTTGACAATTTGAAATAATGGATCAAGCCCTGGCTTGTGGCACAGTGGATAAGGTGCTGGCCTGCGAACCCAAATGTCGCTGGTTCGGTTCCCCAGCCAGGGCACATGACCAGGTTGCAAGCCAGGTCTCCAGCCAGGTCCATGGCTGGAGGCAGGTGAAAGGCAACCATACATTGATGTCTCTCTCCTTCTCTGCCCCTCTCCCTACCCCCCTCTCTAAAAATAATAAATAAAATCTTTAAAGAAAGAAAGAAAGAAAGAATCAAGAAAAAATGAGTGGCTGGAGTAGCATGATTCCAGAGAGGAGCTGAAGAGATTGTGCAAGGATCTCCAAGTCTTTTGGGAGAGATACTGGATTCATCTTGCAGGAAGCTTTGAAATCCTTTAGAATAGAGATGTATTATGATGAAATACAGTGTTATAGAAAGTTAATCTGACATCTGTTCGTGATGAATTCAAAGGAGAAAGATAGAAGTACGAAAAGTCACTTAGCATTTGAAATGTTTGCAGTTCCCTAACAGTGAAAATCTATGGATCTGGGCTGGTCTAACCACAAGAGGGGCAGAGGTGATTTGGTGGCATGACCAGGAAGAACTGCATATCAAAGTATAGGTGAAGAATCAAATACAACTCAGAGGCCTTAAGTAACAGGTCAGGAAAGCTGATAGAAACAGAAACAATGAAAGAGAAAGTATGCTTAAAAGAGAGGAAAACAAGCTCAGTAGGAATATATAGACTTTGAGGTGGTGCTAGCAAAACATTTAGGTAAAAAGGGCCAATGCAAAATTGGAGACCTTGGATGAAGGTTTAGGAGAGAAGACAGCCCTAGAGAAGTGGATTTGGGAATCATCAGCCTGGGGGTTATTCCTAATGCTATGAATGAATCCCTCTATTTTTACCACATTAGACTCTGTTAGATTTTTGGTGTTTATGGGATATTGTATGTCTAGATAACCAATTTTTAAAATACTGTATCTTTTTCATGTACTGAGCTGCATAATTAGACCTACCATACCACAGCCATTTTATTCATAATTAAGAAATAAAATATGACTTGTCAATAGTTTCTATTTTTGTTTGGGTTCTCAATATATTTTGAAATATCCTTCCTCTTCACTGCAGCTGACAGGATTGGCTACAGAAATTTAGAAGCATTTTTAATGCTATTAAAGAATATAAGGGTGGGCCTCCATGCCTACTGTTCTCCACTTGAATAAATTGTAAGAATACTGAGAGCTTCTGTAGAGCCTAAAAGAACCAAAAAATGCACAGCTGGAGGGATCAGCTGAGCATATCTAATTCAAGCCAAAATAATTCCCAGAAGTGTCCAGCTGTAGAAAGGAAAAGAGAAGAAGAATAGTAATTCAATTGGGGAAGTCAATAGTGGCTAAAGATCCAGGTCAGTCACAAAACACTATTACACTTGGGCACCAGGAGAGGTGGTGCTGACACCACAGCATTTGGGTAACTCAAACTGCAAACTGCACATCTGCCTGTGACCATCTGTCTGAAAGCACGCTGGGGGGTCAGGGGCACTGTGAATACAGTGACCTGAAAGTGGAATGAGATAAGATAAGGTGAGGAAAATATGTAAGGAATCTAATTGATTTCCCTTAGCAAGAGACAGCAAGTTGAAAGAAAGTGTGGGATGGGGTCTCCTTAAGTAAATTATGACTCAGCAAGTGCTATTTTATCGGTCTAAGAAAATAATTACAGGAAAGCATTGTTTCCTGAAAAGTGTCTCTGTGAATGAACCCATTTGGAATAGTGACAGAGGATTCTGGCAAGCAGAAGACAGCATTGCCTGACTTCCCCAAAGACAGCCTGGCCTGAGCTCAGGTACAGAACTGAGACTACAATCTTGCACTTTTGGAAAACTTTAAAACCTGTTTTTCTTGGCCTCTCTGACATTAGCACATTCTATGTGCTGATTGTCTTCCAAACTCCCCGGGCCATCATCCTTCAGTTGCTTTTTCAGGTTTCTCTTCCTCTACCTGCCTCTTCTTAATCCAGGAACTCCTCAAGCTCTAAAACTTCCTCTTCCTGTTCATTCTCTCTAGAAGAGCTCCTGTGCTCCCTAGCTTTAGTGTCATTCACATGTTGATGACTGTCAAATACCTATTCTCACCTGGACCCTGTACCTGAGTTTAGACCTGGATAGCAACTACATACTGAGTATCTCCTCTTGGTCATTAAACAGATTCAACTGATCTAAAGTGAAATTCACCACATTCTTCCAGAGACTCATGCCTCCCCTACTGTTTTCTATCAGTTAATGGTACCTCTATTCATTCATTATCCAAGTTGGCCAACTAGAAATCCTCATTTGAATGTTCTTTCCCTTGTTCTTTCCCACACTTCAACCACACATTAATGTCATAAATTAATCCACTCTTCTCCAACCCCATTTTCACTATTAAAGGCCAATGAACCACCATCTGTCATTTCATTATCACAACAGCCTTGTGACTTGTATTTCTGGTTGTGATCTTGACTCTGCCCTACTACATCCCCAATCTATTTTAAGTACTCATTATGAAACAAATCAAATCATCTCACTTCTTTAGCCTAAAATACTTGAGTGTGTTACTACTGCTCTTAGAATTAGGTTCAAATTTTTAAATATGTTGTGTATAAACTTGACTCATCTCAGCTTATCCCTCACCTTTGCTGACTTTTTTCTAATTTCTTAAAACCACCAACTTTCCCCTCAGTGATAGCCTTTTATATGTGCTGCTTGCCATTCTCTTATTTTCTTTGGCTAGTCATCCATCAAGTCCCATGTTAGACAAAACTTCCCCTGACAAGCCTTCCCTGGCCAGTTCAGTCTGAGTCAGGTGGCCTGCGGTGAACTCTCAAAACACCTGAATTTTTCTCCATCAAATCATACTCTACTGTTAATGCCTATTTACATGTCTGTCTTTCACTAGACCTTGAGCTCCAAGAGGGCAGGAAGCATGCCTGCTTTGTGAGCAATTGTACGTCCTGCCAACCCAGTATTATTATACTAAATGATTACATGAGCACAGGAGTATGTGATTTGGAGATTCTCTGATCAGTGGCAGAGTTTTGTCAGGTCTATGTCACCTCAGAGAATTAGAAAGGTTTCCAATGTTTTTAGCCTAAGATAGACCTGGAAGCTATAGACTCTTCAGGAACATTTATGTCCTAATGTGTGACCAACAGGAATCTACTAAAGGAATCTCAGCTGCACACAGGTCCTACTCCAAGCACAAAATATTCTCTTCACTTCAGGCAAGAGACATCAGGAGATAATCTTTCCTTTGGTGTCAGGAGCCTACGGAGGTTAGAATATAAAGCAGAACTGTCTAGATGGACTCCAAGTCTTCCTAGAAAAGACTGTACTAGGCTGTTTCCTCAATCAGTAATTCAGAACCTGAGCTTATATCAAAATCACCCAGAGGACTTGTGAAAGCATAGGTTCCTAGGTCTGACCCCTAGTCTCTGATCAAGTAGGTATGGGATGGGGGCAGAGATTTTGCAGTTCTAACAAGTTTCTAACACAGTTGCCAGTGTTGATCTGGGGACCATAACATTGAAAACAACTACACTAAATACTTGAGTCACCCTCTTAGTCATACAAGTATAAGAGAAATAAGTTCTACTATGCTAGGGGAGAAGAGACAGATTTTCTTACATCCTTGGAAAGGAAGATCTCATTGTTAGGCAGGGAAACTTACAAAGGGATTAAAGAACCTCTAGGAGACAAGAAATCAGCAATTCCAATTCCTTATGTACTAAGGATAAAAATTACCAGAACCATTTTGATAACAATTTGAATAATAATAATTCTTGAAGAAAAGGACATCAGAGGTCTTGTGGCAGAAGTACCTACTAGCATTTATTCATTCTTCGGTAAACAGTTCATTTTCCTATGGAGCACTACCCTTCCTTTAGTTCTTGGTCCTTATAATTCAGGTAAGATAGACTCCATCTCCTAGGCACAGGGAAGAGCCCAAAACTCAGATCTGTCTGATAAACATGTGCCATGCCCAGCCCCAGCCCACAATGATTGGTTGAGAGCTGGCAGGCCCAAGTCGATCCACTGACAGTCAGCCCTGTTGGGATAAGCACCCTTTTTTCCTTTAAGGTTATCAAACTGATAGGAGATAAAACTGAGGCTTCTGGTGGCTACTATCACCAGAGAGGAGTATGGCAGAGAATGACACCAATACTGAAGAAAACTCAGCCAAGAGATGAGAAATACATATACTTCTGACAACAACATGAGGGTCCAGTGAGGCCTGAAGCTAGAGCTGAGTTTCTGACACTTGCAACTAAAAGAGTCTTGTTTTGTTGTTGTTGTTGTTTGAAGATTTTTATTGATTATTTTCAGAGAGAAGAGCAGGGAGAGAGACATCAATGTACAGTTGCCTTTCACCTGCCTCCAGCTATGGACCTGGCTAGAGACCTGGCTGGAGACCTGGCTTGCAACCTGGTTATTTATGTGCGCTGGCTGGGAGTTGAAACAGTGAATTTTGGGTTCACAGGCTGGCTCCTTATCCACTGTGCCACCAGCCAGAGCCCTAAAAGAGTTTTGACTCATAGAATTCTACTAGCAAACTCATGCATTGCTCTCTGGTCTAGAATGTTTAATTAACCAACTGCTCTGCTGGTTTCTCTCAAGATGGACAGAACAGCCAGACCTATAGCTTTGTCAGCTCTTCTGGGATTCTGTGGAATAAATTTTTTTCCTAACAATTCACTTGTTTAACATAGCACTTAGCCTCATCCCTGCTTACTTCTCCTCCTTTTGTTTCCTCTGTGAACTCTCTGAATATAAGAACTATGCTCTTTATAATTGTTTTCTTGGTCACCATGCACTATAGCTGGCTCAACTAGATGCTTAATTAAGTGACTCTTTGCAAACAGCCTCCAAATAAAATGCAAGGGGAAAAAAGGGGAGGGTGGCAAGGACGGCAAAGCACATTGGAAGTAATACTAAACTGAAACAAGTAATAACAACCCTCAAAGGTTAGCTTCCAAAGTCAGGTAAAACTTCACTCTACAGTATATTACCAAACGCCAGCTCCCATTAGAAGGGTCACCATTTTCCTTTTCTTTGCAAAAGCCATTATGGAAGAAGAGGACAGACAACTGAGATAGTGACTCCCACATAAGTCAGCTTCCTCTTCCCCAAACCAGTTTCCAGAAACTCTGCCACATCATGCATTGAGTACTGCTGGATTCTAACTGAAAGGCAAGTCTCAGAGGTCTTGGGCAAAGATGACAGCAACCCTCCTTCAGTGACTTTCAGTGATAAATAGCTTCCTGCCAGCATGCTCACAAAGCCTGAATTCATGGAACAGAACTACCACCTAGAAAACAGAACTCAGGAAAGTTTTGTAAGCATACCACGCACAGCGTTTATCATTCATATCTTAGTAGTTAAACGTGCCTGTTGTCTCCAGAGCAATGGCTCAGTCACCTGTGTTCATGGACTCTCCATCCCACCGCTGGACCCAAGATTCAGCTGTTGTTCGACAGCGAGGTACCTGCTAAGGGGAAAAAAAAACCCACAGAAGACAGCACAGATGGAGCTGCCTTTCAGATCCCGGTGGATGTCATGCAATTAGAAGCCTTCCTCTGCATCGGCCTCAAAGACTTCCTTTACAATTGTTCACAAGCTAGCTCAAGGGATAGAGAGTGAAGTTCACTGCAAACAAAAACATAACCTCAAACATCCAAAACAGCTGGTGGAAATTGTGACTGTTTTAGAGGAGCTGACTTATCTGAGTCAAAACAAGTGTGAGTGCTTCAAACAGACACGAGATCAGAAACAGAATCAGGCGTTTATTGAGTGGTGTTCCTCTTGATTTTTTTGGTTTTTTTTCTCCCTTACTGGACATGAATCTCCTCCTTGGCTTCATCGTGACATGAAATAAAATCCTTTATGAGAATTGACATTTTGAGAAATTCATTTTAAAGTAAGGTTTTTTCCCTCCTAACTTTAAAAGTAATATATTTTCTTTAGAGAGAAGTTAGAAAATTCAAGGGAAAAAAACACACACACAAATAAAATTAAAATCACCTGTAATCCCATTGCTACTGTTTTCAGTTTGTTCTTTTTTGACTTTGGTTCTTCATACACACATATACAATTTTAAATATATGTTATTTTGATCCTGATTTTTCATCTGGTACATTATGACCCATTTCCTTTTCATTTACATATTCTTCCACAACATTTTTGTCTGTATATGATCATTATAAATTATTTAGCTAATGCCAACTGTAAACATTTAGGACATTTCTAATTTTGTACTGTTGTAAATAATGCTGTGAAGAATATCCTTGTTGATAAATATTTGCTCATATCCTTAGTGAGAAAATTTACTTTCTCTTTTAGGGCACTGAAATTCAAGATATAAAACAGATGATAACTGTCATTCACAAAGTGTAGCCCCTTTCTCCCTGAGAGTTTCTACCAGTTGTCCCCATTTTCATATTTGCAGACCAGTTAGACAACTGCTGTTAGAACTTCAAGACCTTCCTGGTCTCTCATGGAAGCCTTGGTTTCAGTCAAGTGAATGGTCTCTTCAGTTAGCAATGTATAAACATGAAAGTTAGTGTATGGCAAGATATGGGAGGAAATAAAAAATAAATAAATATTAAGAAAGATTACTAATCTTGTTAGAAAAAGAAAAAATAGACATAAAAAGTAATTATATTAAGAGATACCCAGCTGATTAGACTGGGCTACTCAAAACTTTACCTTCCAGAAAGCTCTCAAATATAGATAATTTGTAGCAGGTTTTACAACTAAAAGAAACCAGCTTTTCCACTTTCTTATTTTGCCTAGTTTCTCATTCAAAAAGTGAAATGAAACATTCCCAAAGAGAAGTGGCATTATTATCGCTCATTCTAGATTTACTGCCTGCATTAAACAACTGCTTCTGTACTGGCACAGGAATTCAGCCACTAACCATTGGGGAATGAATCACTCCCCAGGAAAAATCGGCCCAGGATTTGGATAACAGAGAAGTTTGCCTCCCGCCAAAAACTCAGCATATGCTGGTACAATTTAGGAAAATCATTATCAAGAAAGCCTGTGTGGTTTCAAAGAGCATCTCTTAGTAGGTACTGCATCCTCTGACCCCTGAGAACAGTGTAAGCAAACACACATACACATACCCCACCCCCACATACCCTGCCCCCCACCCCACCAGTTTCCCTTAAAAGTCTCCTTCTCTTCATCGTCACTGAGTGGAATTAAAAACAGTTGGTCAAGCTCCACTAATCCACAGCTGCTTGCAATTAGATAAAGCGTTTAGAGCCATTCTCTTAACTACCTTCCCAACTGCCTCACCATTCAGCATGAGCAATACACCGTGACAATTTGCCAGAATGTTTAACTTATCTCCATCTCTAGTGGTTTCTATACCCTTCCTTATTTTCTTCAGTCTTCCCACACAGTCTGACTCTTCCAGTTCCTCTTGTTAAATTAGGGCTATACAGAGGAAGGAGTAGCTGAAACCTGATTGAACCACTTGGTGCTAAGATAGAAAATTCTTACCAGGCAACTATTAGAGAGCAGGGTGCATGTTGATGTTTCTCAGAGAAGAGAAAAGATGCTTTTTTCCCCTTTTCTCCAAACCATGGACAGAAAAGTTCACTGTAATTTTTCTCTTTAAGAATGATGAGGAAAAATAGAAGTTACTGGACTTCTGTAAACTATTTCCAAATATCCTAATTCATAAACATTAATATTAGAGCAGGGAAAAACACGAGTATACAGTTTGTTTTATGCCTTTATCATTTTATTTATTTATTTATTTATTTATTTATTTATTGCCTTTACAAATTGGGCATGAAGAATCTCAGTGATGCTCTCAAGATCACAGAAAAAAATTACAGATCATGGACTAAAGCCAGTTCTCCAATCCTCAGTCCAGATTGTTTCTGCTACACCAGCTTCCTCCTATAAAGAGAAAACCTTTCCATTTAGATAGAGGGAGCAGCCAGAACAGCTCCCCCACTTACTCTACCCTAAGGATGGAACTGAGGTTCTCCTAAGTTTCTCTACCCAGGAACCCAGTTTAGAACTTAAACGTAGAAAGGAAAACAGCCCTGGCTAGTGTGGCTCAGTAGAATGGCACCAGCCTGCAAACCCAAAGGTTGCTGATTCGATTCCCAGCCAGAGCACATAGCCAGGTTGCAAGCCAGGTCTCCAGCCAGGTCCATAGTTGGAGGCAGGTGAAAAGCAACCATACATCGATGTCTCTCTTCCTCTCTTCCTCCCTCCCTGCCCTTCTCTCTGAAAATAATGAATAAAATCTTTTTTTTTTTTTTTTAAGAAAGAAAAACAAACATGATAGGGCTTCTCCTTTGCAATAATTTTTCTCACTACCCTACCTCCCCCTCCCCAACTTTACCATATCCATTGTTTCTTTTCCATCTCACCCTTGCTGATGTTTATCCCCATCCTACACTCATTTGCTCCATTTTGTGATAAAGGGAAAGGAAGAGGATGAAAGGGATGTTGTAGGAAGGGAACAAAAACAACATAAGAAAAATAAAGAAGGGAAATTACTTAAGGAGGCAGATATGCCTAATGAAAATTTTAAAAGTACAATGAGAGCTGAGGTAAAAATAGGAGCCTTCACACCCTAGACCTCATGCTCACAGCCCTGGCTTTTCCTTTTTTTCCTCTTCCTGAGGCTTAAAGCCTCAAGCCTCTACTGCGAGTCTTCCTCTGTATCTGAAGGCAACCTGAATGAAAGCAACATGAATTCACTTTCCCCTTGAACTCATATGAGGTCTGTCCAGAAAAAAGTCTAGCCATTATTAATATAACAAGAATAGTTTGTGCGACATCAAAGTAAACTAGCAGCCAAGGACAGTACCCTGGAATGCACATGCAGGAACAATGATGCCTTCACTGTACTAGTCAGTGGGGGTGGTAGATGCTGTCAAGTAAGTGTACGGCGTGGCCATCACATCCAAAATGACCTAGTGGGAAAAAAATGACCTAGCGAGTAGACCAACAAATCTGCATCAAATTTTGCATTAAGCCTGAATGTTCCTCGACGGAAACTATTCAGATGACTCAAAAGACCACAGCTATGGGCAACTAGTGATTGGCAGCTTCATCACGACAATGTGCCCACTCACATATCACATTTCATTCAGAGTTTTTGGTGAAACATCAAATCACCCAGGCGACTCAGCCGCCCTACAGCCCAGATTTGGCACTCTGCAACTTCCGGCTTTTCTCCAAACTAAAATCTACTTTGAAAGGGAAGAGATTTAAGACCATGGATGAGATTCAGGAAAATACAATGGGGCAGCAGAGAACAACTGGGAGAATTGTGTGAGTTCCCAAGTTGCCTACTTTGAAGGGAACCAAGGCATCATTGTCCTATGTACCATGTTTCTTGTATCTTTTTCAATAATGTCTATTTTTCATAGTGTGTGGCTGGATACTTTCTGGACAGACCTTGTATTCTGCTTCAACATCTTTTTGTTGATCAATTTATTGTGTTCTCTGTAATATATAATATCCCTGATAGATAGGTAAAATTTTTTCAATTTTCCTGTGGCTAGAATGTTCTCTTCTGGCTCTTTCTCATTCTGCAAGATGGTAGGTGAAAAAGCTGAGAAAAGATACTAAGGAAAAGAAACCTGAAGCCAAGAAGGCTGATGCCAGTGACAAAGTTAAGAAGAGTAACCTCAAAACCAAAATACTTACAAAGGGGAAACCCCACTGCAGCCAAGACCCTACTCAATGCAGATCAATTAGTAAATATTCCCAATTCGCTGTGTATTCCAGAAAGGCCATGTATAAGAGGAAGTATTCAGCAACTAAATTCAGAATTAAAAAGAACAAAAAGAAAGTTCTTGCTACTGTACAAAACCAGTTAATGGTCAAAAGAATAGTGGTACCCAAGTGGTTTAATTTGGCAAAATAACTAGACATTATCCTACTGAAGATGTGTTTCAGAAGCTGCTGAGCCACAGCCACAAACCCTTCTTCAGTCAGTGTGTGAGAAAACTAGGACCTAGTATCACTCTCGGGCCCATTCTCATTATCCTCACTGGGCATCACAAAGGTGAGAGGGTGGTTTTCCTGCAAAAGCTGAGCAATGGCTTTCTATTTGTGACTGGACCTCCGTCCCTCAATTTAGTTCCTCTGTGGAGAGCACACTAGAAATCGGTCATCACCACCTCTACCAAAACTGTTATCAGTGGTGTGAAATCCAAAACATCTCACCAATGCTCACTTCGAGAAGAACAACTTGCTTAGGCCCAGACACAGGAGGGTGAGAGCTTCTACATGAGAAACAACTGACAGAGCAGTGTAAGGTTGACCAGAAAGCTGGGGACTCAACAGATTCTGCCCAAAATCAAAGCCGTTTCTCAGCTCAAGGGCTACCTTTATTTGGTATTTTCTCTCACAAATTGGTGTTCTAAATTTCTTATAAAGAACCTAATTGAAAAACTAATACATTTCAAAAAATATTTTGGTTGGTGTTAGCGTTGTTTATTATAAGTATACAAATAATCAATATAATATAAATAGATCATTGATCTGCTAGATAATTATTAAATATATAAGATATATTATATTGGAAACTAGCCTAAATGAATTTAGTAACATTTTTATCCCAATTCATGTATCTATGGTTTGATAGTAATGTTAAACTGTGACAGAATTGGCAAAATCAATTATCTTTTCAATTTTTCATTTTATAGAGGTAAGCACTGAGAAAATGGTTGTTTTATCTACCTAACCAGAGGAAATGAAAGTTATATTGTAGCAATGGCACTAAATTTTAGGGTCTCTTTCCTAGTTACTTATCAAAATTACAAGGAGATTTATCATCAAAATTATTTTTAATGCTCTACCTGTCCTTAATTAGAACCTCTTAAAACATTTTTGAAAGCCTAGAACTGGAGACTGATCATCTTACTAACAGATTTCTCTGATATGAAGGTAACCTTTTCCTCATCTTTATTCCCATCACATTTTTCTCTATCTTCGGCTAATGACTTTTTTGCTTTCTCCTTTTAATATAGTGTTTATGGGATGTCACTTTTCCCATTAAAGTTAATCCTTCAGCACAGAATACATATCTGCTTCATTTTTGTACTCTTCATAGCATACAGCATATAACTTCAAATATTTTCTACATGAATTAGATATTCAAGGTGGGAGCTATTAATTTTATTTATGGTTCTGTGGAGAAATATTTGGAAAGAAGTAGAAATTTAATAAGTGGCTAAGAGAGGGAGGCATATGAGAAAAAAGAAATTGTAAGACGTAGAAGGGAAGGACGCATTTTGGGCAATATTATGTGTGTGGTGGAGAAAAAGCTGAAAAGGCAGATGGGATCACCTGAAAAGAGACCTTATTCTGCAAGGAAAGGGGAACCATCAGAAGTCCGTAGTTGGTTTTCTGTTTTAAAAGCAATAACTTTAAGCCCTGGCTGGTGGCTCAGTACATAGGTGCCGGCCTGCGAACCCAAAGGTCCCTGGTTCACCTAGTCAGGGCACATACCAGGTTGCAAGCCAGGTCTCCAGCCAGGTCCGTAGCTGGAGGCAGGTAAAAGACAACCAACCATACATTGATGCTTCTCTCCCTCTCTGCCTCTCTCCATTCCTCTCTCTGAAAATAATTAATAAAGTCTTTTTAAAAATGATAACTGTAGTGATGATGTGTGAGAGATCTAAAGGTGTTGTGGCTATGAAAATGAGCCTCTCAGATACACTGCAGGCAGCATATTCACTGACCACCCTAGCTGCTACCCATGTGGGCCCACCACTGTACTCAGGCTGGGCACATAATTTCTGGTAGCCCCTGACATATGACTGGGGGTACTAACACTGACGTATGCCTGTGAGACATATGGCACCTCTAATTTTGGCTTAAGGACTCCACCCCAACCTGGCCACAACTTTATTAGAACTGCACTACAGTCTGACCTTTCCTACGCCATCCTCTTCCTTTCTTCCAGTCAGATTTGCATCACAGTGGGAAGCCTCTCTGAACACCCCCTGCTTCCTCACCTCAATCCTTCCCAGATGTTTCCCTAATCAACCTGTTACACTTCTAATTCTGTCTTGACATCAGCTTTTCCAGGTACCTGAACCAGAAGCAGAGGAGCAAACAAGGTCAGAAAGGAGGTAGAACCAAAGAGGTACAATGAACATGCCTATGTATTAAAATACACATATGCTTGACAACATACAAATGCGTTTACTGATATACACAAAGAGATGCTGACACTCAACACAACAGACACTCAAACTTATGGAAATTACCAAAGCTGAAACAAGAAAGCATTCACCTAGGAAGCCACTGTATAGGAAGGAATGCAGCCCCTTTACCAAACTTCATTTCTTAGTTGGCACAAATGCAACTAAAGTCAAATAACAAGACAACGTTTCACAAAACGTGAGATGCCTGGCTGACCAGAACTCTCTCCCTATATCACATGCTGCCAGAGAAGCTCGGACCACAAAATACAAGCAGATGTCAACACTTTCACCTTCCACTTTCTAAATATCGCTGATCCGGCCAAGTTTCATTTCACTTATTGGGCCACTTTCCATGTTGGGGGGGAAGGGTTGAGGAAGGGCAGAAGAATGTGTTAGGATTCAAGTTTCATATCTGCTAAAGTAAACTGATGTTGCTCACTGCGGGGTTTTAAGAGGAAGACTTCCCTAAATCAGCCAACAGTTGCTCAGAGGAACATTTAGGCTAGGGGTAGGCAAATGGTTTCTGTAACTGGCCACGTAGTAAATTTTTTTGCCTTCAAGGGTCATACAGTCTCTGCTGCAACTACTCAGCTCTGCTGTTACAGCGTGAAAATAGCCATTGACAATACAGAAATCAGTGGGTGGCTGTATTTCAATAAAACTTTATTTACACAGACAGTGGGCCAGGTTTGACCCATGGACCACTGTTTGCCTATCCCTGATATAGAGCACTAGATATTCTTTAACATATATATATATATATATATATACACTCTTGCTTTGGAAATGGATGCTCCACCCACTTTTTAATCTTTTATTCACTTAATACAAAAAGTACAATATTAAAATCTAATTGAAAATGATCAGTTATATTAAACACCATCACTAATACTGGAAATGACCATGACACAAGCTTTGGCCTAAGGGAAAGAAGCCAAAATAGTCATCAGACTTCAATATGAAATAACTTTTACCTATCAGACCAGAGGTTCTCAAAGTGTGGTCCTTGAATCAGCAGTATTAGTACATCCAGGGAAATTGTTAGAAGTAAAAATTCTCAGGTCCCTGTCCTATCTGTACTGAATCAAAATACGTACGAGTGGTGCCCAGCAATCAGTGGTTTATAAGCCCTCCAGGTGATTCTGATGCAATGTCAAGCTTGAAGACCACTAAGCTAAGTTATGTCTGAAGCTGCCTGTACCTCCAATTCTCCAATAACCAAGTAGGAATATTGAAGTCTTGTTATTTTCCCCAATCACTAAGGTCACAAAGAGATGCCAAGACTGGGCTGATAGACACTAAAGGTACTTTATTACAATGAAGCCTATCATGCTTAAGTTAAATACATTGTTTTTTTTTTCTTTGAATTTGGACCATTTGCATTTAGAAGATTAATTAGTTCTAAATTAAATATATATTCATAAATATTTTTTTCAACTTGATCTGTAGAATGATCAATAGATTTCTTAGGACTGTAGTGATAAGACATATACATGTTGCACACAATAAATTGGCAAAATTTCAGTAAAATAAACAACATACCACGAAAGTGTTATATTTTGAAATAAATTCATTCTTATATGTAAATACATAAACATAGTCATTATTTTCTAAATTGTTCCAAAAAGACTCCATTTGCTGCAATTATAAGATTTAATTCAACTTCAGAATCTTGGGCACACTTTTATTACCTTTTCTTTATCCATGGACATCATAATGTTTTCAATCTTAGCTTTAACAGCCTCTTTATTGGAATGAGGTTGTTGATTAACTTCTCTCTCACAAATGCTCCATACATAATAGTCTAAAGAATTTGCATCTGATGAACTTGGAGGCCAGATTTCCTTTGACCAGAATTCAGGAACACTGACAGAGAAATTCTTGCACCTTTTTGGCATTATGTGTTGGTGCACCATCTTGTTGGAAGTGAAAATGACATCCATTTGTAACTCGCTTCATCCATGGTACAACTACTTCTCTCGAAACATCAAGGTAAACATCAGCACTCACCTTCAAGCATTGTGGGAAACAAATGTGAGGTCATGATATCTCCTTCATTGCCGACAACACCTAACACCATCATTGTAGCAGGAAATTTCATTTTCATGACAATTGGGACTTCATTAATATTCTCACAGAGCCACCTGTTGTTTCTTCTGTTGACTATTTGGTCCTGCTGAGAATTCTTTTCATCGGAGAAGAGGGTTTTTTTCTTCAGGATTTTTCAATTTTGTTAGCAGTGTCCTTGCTTTGTCAAAGCACCTTTCCTTTGTCTGCTGTGTCATAAACTGGCCTCTTCTAAGAACATAAGATCTGTATCTGATATCTTCAGCAATAATTTTGTGAACCATTACATCCAACATCTGCAGTTCTTTTGCTATGGAGCTCATTGACTTTCCTGGATCTTCATTGATGATCTCCTGGATTCTGTGTACAATATCTGGACTTGTGAAATCCTTGTGTACCTTATGTGTTTTCCTTGTTGGTATGATGATATCAGGATCAGCATCATACACCTTCTTCCCATTGTAAAACATATGTAAAGGGATGTTATTGAAGTCCGCAATTTCCTTAGCAGTTCTCCCTGCACGCAGTCCAGGAATTATGGTTGCCCTTACATCGTATTCATTTGACATGATGATTGCTCTCAGAATTTAGTACTTTAGGCCCTGGCTGGTGGCTCAGTGGATAAGGTGCCGGCCTGCAAACCCAAAAGTCACAGGTTCGATTCCCCAGCCAGGGCACATAATGAGGTTGCAAACCAGGTCTCCAGCCAGGTCCATTGCTGGAGGCAGGTGAAAAAGGCAACCATACATTGATTTCTGTCTGTCTCTCTCTCTCTGCCTCTCTCCCTTCCCCACTCTCTAAAAATAATAAATAAAAAAATATTGAAAAAAAAAAGAATTTAGTACTTTATATCTGAAACAATGATGTTAAATCCTAACCTTAGAAACATACTTTTTTAAAATTAATAAGGAGCACGTGAAATAAGGAGATGCAAAGTTATTGCCAATGTATTGCAAGCACTCTGTACAGTGGTACCTCAGTATTCATTGTTAATTCATTCCAGAACTTGTGATGAATGCCAAAACCAAAATCAACAGGTGCCAAACTGTTCACAAGCTACTATGAGGCTGACACATCCACCTCTGTTTCACTGGGAGAAAGGGACACCAAGTGGCAAGCAAGCACTGAGTGCTAAAACAATTTTTTCTTGTCAAAATGAGAAGAGTGCAGAGTTTGACAAGTTCTGAAGCCATCATTCCAAGGTATGACTGTAACTTGCAATAAGGATCATATCCCAATTGGGCCAGAACCCAAGTGTGTAATATATCTCTGATGTATGGAATTAGGCAACACCCAAATCCCACCCAACTACCTGTTTGCACCCTTAATTTATATGGGAACCAAGAAGAATTCTGGGGAAATCTGAAGCTGTATCTGTGACCAAGAATCAGATATTAGAGACGTATCTGGGACACTGGTGCGGTGGAGAAAGAATGCACATGAAGAATGAGAAGGAAACAGAAGCCAAATTTCAAGGCTCATCCTTCCCCACATACCAGCACATATAAAAATAAAACTAACCCTAAGAGAAAGTAACAAGACAAACCTGACATCACCAGCTAGCCTGCCCTTAGGAGGCTGAGCATAGTCAGGATGAGTGTGGTGTGGCTGCCGGCACATGAACCATTCCCCACCAACCTTCCTGGAGGTACATGAGCACCCCAGAGATAGACAGTGGCTGAGCTCATTGCATTTGTTCATGGGAAGAACAGGCTCACTAAGTTCTATTAAGTTCCATGGGTCCAGCAATTCTGAGGCATGGCATTTTCCCCACTTAGTACAAGTCTGCTAGACTCTTTAAAAAGAAGTATAAGGATCACCAGCTCTGGAGTCAGATGGGGAACTGGCAGCATAACAGAAGCAAAGAGTTTTGCAGTCAGAAGTACCACAAAAGCTTTTAGTGGGCACCCTTTGGGAAATTTCTCAACACTTGGGGAAGTCTATGCAAAGTCCTAGAGTACCCAAGTGAGCCAGCTAGAGCTTCACTGCAGCAAGATTCTTGTAACCACGTTAATGTAACATTATTGTACTCATAAGATAATGAGTCGGTGAATGTTTCTGAGACCCTTGTGCTCTGTATGGGATTCAGCCACCTTTAGTTTATTCTAACACTCACTACAGTGACTGGTTTTACACAGACTCCAGCCAGCTTCCCACAGACGTAATCCAAGGGCCTCTCCTCAACCTAGCCTCTTGCTTTGGCCCCCAAAGCTTCTCTGTTGAGATTGGGGAGAGAGGCAGTTAACATTCATGGAGTCAAGTGTCAACCGTGGGCATAGAAACTGGTTAATAAATGCTTCTATCTTTTTCCCACCACCACCACCAAATGGAAGGTTCCAAAACCCATTTCATTCAACTCCTCAGGCAGATCTAGGGCATCAAGTAACCATTTGCCCAGTTATGACTGACTGGATGCTGGGTAGTTGTTTCAGCTCTTCTTCTTTCTCTGATTTGCAATGCTGTCTATCACCTGTGACATTCAGATGTCACTCTCCCATGAATATTTGCATATAAAACTTTGTTTCAGGCTCTATTTCCTGAGGATTTCGGGCCAAAGTTGAAATGTTGAGATTTCACTTAGAAGCAATAACATATTTGTGGTCAAAATAGAACTCATTCATCTTTCAAGACAAATGGCATTATTTCATATTTTATGATTTACAAATGGCATTTAATATTTTGTATGATTTACAATTTTATTACATGCCTCTAGCAAAGATATAATCCTCATCAATTCTCTAGATACTCATCATTTCCAACATACAAAGAACTGTAGTCTTCTTTTTAAGCTAAATATAACCATAGGCCAGTATTCTAAGAATTCATTAAACAATATTCTAGCCATCCAAAATTGCAGTATCAATCAAGTTGTGAAGCAGACTCAAGGTAGATGAGAAAAAACACAAGCAAGAACAAGATTCAGAAACTATAGTGACTTAGTTTCAGAAAAGAGAATGAGAAACAAAGACTTACTTTCTACAGATCTAATGATAAATCATTACTTTCTAAAACCTAAGATTGGGCATGTTTAAACCGGTATTTAATTTCCCATTCAATTCTGTCTCTCTCCCTACCACCCCTATCCTTCCACTAAGGATTTCTGCTTCTCTGAGTTGGTAGTTGCTGCTTTATTCTGTTCTCTGATTCAGGGTTTAATATAAAACTCTAAAGACCATTTATATTATAGGCAAAATTCAAGGAGAATGTACTTTTAAGGGGAAGAAAATAAAGTAAATGCAGCTAACATTTTCAAAAACCATCTGTAAGCTAAAACATCCATTATTGATGTTTAAAAAATTGAATGCTCAAGCCCTGGCTGGTGGCTCAGTGGATAGGTGCTAGCCTGCAAACCCAAAGGTCACTGGTTCAATTCCCAGCCAGGGCACATAACCAGGCTGCAAGCTAGGTCTCCAGCCAGATCTGTAGCTGGAGGCAGGTGAAAGGCAACCATACAATGATGTTTCCCTCCCTTTCTTCCTCCTTCCTGCTCTTCTCTCTAAAAATAATAAAATCTTTCAAAAATAAAATAAAAAAGATTCTTAGAGTATGACAAACTACTATGGATAGGGAAAAATTCCCATTTTAGGCACTCTAATTCTCTAGTCAAAACCAGAAATAGACAGCTGTATGTTTTTTCAGCTATGGCAGCCACTTTAATTTCTTGGACATGAAAGTAAAAATTACTTTCCCTTTTTGTCATACATGGTACATGGGTTGCTCCACAGGTCTCCTCAAACATCTTTCATGACACTGGATGTCCCCATTTCATCAGCCTTTAACCATTTTCTGCCTCTGTGCTAGGCCTCCCATGGTATGAGACTTCAGAAAATAGAGCTTCCTCTTCAAAGACAAAGCTTTTAAATACTACTAAAAATACTCAGGCCCTGGCTGATGGCTCAGTAGAATGGCCCTGGCCTGCCTCAAAGGTTGCTGGTTTGATTCCCAGTCAAGGCACATAATCAGGTTGCAAGCCAGGTCTCCAGCCAGGTCCTTAACTGAAGGCAGGTGAAAGACAACCATACTTTGATGTTTCTCTCCCTTTCTCCCTCCCTCCCTGCTCTTCTCTTTATAAAGAATGAATAAAATCTTTAAAAAAAAATACTCAGGGTTTTTGTTATCATTAGGCGAAATTTTCAACCCATTGTATCCTTAAGCATGTATCAACCCAGCCTTGGCAATCTCTTTATGACCTTAGAGATAGGGAAAATAACAAGGCTTCAATATTCCCGCTTTCTGCTGGAAAAGTTGAGGCACAGGCAACTTCAGACATAACTTAGTAGTCCTCAAATCTGGCCTTGCAGCAGAATCATTTAGAGGGCTTGTAAATACCTACTGCTAGGCTTAATCCTACCTATTCTGATTCATGGGTATGGGACAGAGACCTGAATACTCTTATTTCTAACAACTTTGAAGTTGTGGTAATGTTGTACCCTTAGGGATGATGAAGTCTAGCCTTCTAATCCTTTGGCCTTGAACCACCATATTTCAGTAACAATGATATGAACATCCTGTAAAACAAGTACTACTTTGATATTACTTCAATATAAGGATCAATTAATTTACTGGGTAAATGGTCTTGTGAAACTCAAGTTACATGCAAACTTATTCAAATTCACCTTGTGGACTCTCACAAATATCTCTAATAGTAACCCAAGGGCCATACAGCTGTGCTAGGGCAGAAACTCTTTGCTCATGTGATTTCTCCCAACCAAATAAAGTAACTGAAACAAGCCACCTAAACAATCAAAGGGATGTATAATGCCACATTTCTCAGCATCGTAAATGTGGCTATTTTCTGGTTAATAAAATATAAACATTATAAATATGTCAATGTTTTCTAAGTTTATCTATAAATTCATGGTTTCCATAAAATTCCTTCAGAGTTTTTTTTCCTGAAGGTAGACAAATTGATTATAAAATTATTGATGATTCTGGGATAGGTCCTTGAAATCAGCCTTTATCCCTTCCTTTGTTCCACTTTAGAAAATGAGACGGCTGGAGCTCCAGCAGTCATCTTAGGCCATGAGATATTTTACAGATACATGCTATAGGCTTAAATGGTAGACCAGAATGACAAAAAGAGCTTAAGCCATTAATGATGTTAAAACTTCACCATATCAACTTCTAACTCCTACCTTCAGCCTTTGATTACCAAGAAAAAAACAAACTCCTTTAAATACATTAAGCTATTCTGCTTAGTTTTTTAACTTTAGCTGAACCTAGCTCTACTTGATACAATACACTATTGGCCAAATGGCCAAATGATATCATCTATGATTTAAAAAGAGACCATCAGGGCCCTGGCTGGTGGCACAGTGGATAAGGCTCCGGTCTGCAAATCCAAAGGTTCGATTCCCAGCCAGGGCACATAACCAGGTTGCAAGCCAGGTCTCCAGCTAGGTCTGTAGCTGGAGGCAGGTGAAAGACAACCATACATTAATGTTTCCATCCCTCTCTCCCTTCCCCTCTCTCTGAAAAATAATAAATAAATCTTTAAAAAAAGAGAGAGAGAGAGATCATTACTTAGGATGTGTGCAACTCACTTTGAAATGTACCCACCCCCCAAAAAAATAAGATAGATTGATAAATTGATAGAGGTGGATAAGTATAAGATTAAGTAAATACAGCAAAATACCAATTATAGAATACAGATACTGGGTATATTAGCATTCACTGTATACTTGATTTTAACAATTTATAATAAAATGCAGAAAATAAAATGCAGAAAATCCTATTGAAAAGCCATCAGTATCATCAATCATGTGTTTAAAAGATATTCCTGGTAATGAGGAATTTTGTAGCTTCTTTCTTCTCACTAAAAGGGTCATTTGTCTTCCTGTTCTATAAACACTATTGTGAGCTTAAAGTCTGAAAAAAAGTAGAACTGGAAGTACTGCCAATAGGACAAACTGGGTACAAGTAAAAAATTTTAAAGGATGTATAAACAGAAGTCCATCTGGAAAGATGTTTTCACCATCAGCACAGTAAAAGCTAGAATAGAATTTCCTGATATAGATGTACTGTTTGACTCTCTGTAAATCCCACTGGGTACAAGAGAGAGGCATCTTGCTCTTTAATTTAAAAGTAACTTTCACCCATAAAATGAGGCCAAGAATATTAGCCTCTCAATTAAGCTGAGCTCAGCAGTAAGTAACTTTCTTTTTTTCCCTTAGGAGTCACTTTTCCTTATCAATATAGGTAGGCTTCTAAAGAGACATAACTTCAGCTTGGTCTTCTGATCAAGTTGAAGCATTTTTGTTGAGAGAGGAACAATTATGGAATTGAATCTTTTCCCATGGGTCTGTAGTCTAAGCAAAACAAGATTGGAAATGACTACTGAACAATTACTGGCAAAAATACTAAAGTTTATAGAAGCTTTGACTGCAAACTGCCAATATAGGAAGGGGGGGGGGGGTCCTATTCTCTAAGATGCAGTGAGAAGATGAGATGTGGGGCCAAACACTGATTTGGACTCTTATGTCTACAAAAAGAATCTACTTATTAGAACTAAAATGACTTCAGAAAAATGATGCAATTTAATTCTGGAGACTAACTCTGAACTCATCCAACAGTATTTATTTCTTATATTTATCAAAAGGACTGTAGAAATAGACAGTGAGCTAACTGAAGACCATAGGTTCACATTATAGAGTCACTTGCTTATGGGTTACTGAATATTTCTGCTTCTGAATCAACATTTTCCAAGTTTGATCTGACCTTAGAAAGAATGCCATTACAAAGTCTGGAGAAAAATCCTCAGCCATGTTTTTATATTACTCAATAATGAAACACCCACTGTATACAGATGTCTATAGCATAGTCTTCTGGGAGAGAAATAAAAAATGAAGAAAATAAAACATTATATACATTATCTATACATTAAGCACCCTTTATATTTTTTAAAAGATTTTTTAATTTATTATTTTCAGAGAGAAGGGCAAGGAGGGAGGAAGAAAGGGAGAGAAGCATCCATATATGGTTGCCTTTTACCTGCCTCCAGCTAAGGACGTGGCTGGAGACCTGGCTTGCAACTTGGTTACGTGCCCTGACGGGGATCAAACCAGTGACTTTTGGGTTCACAGGCCAGCACCAATCCACTGAGCCACACAAGCCAGGGTCCTTTTATATATTATTGCCCCCAACCCTCACAAAACCCTGTAAGATAGGAATTATCCCAATTTATAGGTGAAGAAACAGAGGCTTAAAAATAGTTTCCTGAAGTCACCTTCCAATGAGTGGTGGAGCCAACACTGACACCCAAATCTGCCTGATGCCAGATTTTGATCTTTTAAACCATCTGATACCTTGTGATCTTTGAAAGCCAAGTGCCACACAGAACACTGGGGGGAGAGGGGTGCAGTGAGAAGGGAAGGAAGAGGAGGAGGAAGGGACAGACTTATCTAACAAACATGTTGGGAATATTACAAAAGAAGCATGTATGGCTACAAATATGAAGTATTTTCACATCAAGTTTGGTGGTTTCTTTCTTACTATTTTTATCCTTAATTTCTCTGGTGTTTTATTTCTTTTGAAAATTTAAAAAATAAAAGAACAGTACTTATAGCTTAAGCAATTGCAAAATTGATTACTTGTAAACTACCTCTTCCTCCCCATCACTTTTTATGCATCTGTTTCTCTCAAATATTTATTAAACACCTTTCTAATGTGTGCCAGACCTTGTCATTTATACTCTACCTCTAATATAGAATAAATTCAACTTAAGTAACTTCTATTAATTATAAGAAAATATATTTTAATTAATAACACACAATAAGAAAATGAAGCACTATGCTAAAGGGCACCAATGAACTGCCACAATATTAAAGAGTGTTGACAGTAAAGTATAAGATGAAGCCTCACGTTACCAGACCATATAGCCAGTTTGAGTTACTTCACTTTCGCTGACCTGCACCAGGAAAGATATGTGCAACTCCCCCAGCCCCAATACCACTGATATCAAGGTTACAAAAAGAAATTGATGCCACCTGAGAAAGAACTTTCATGGAAAGAAAAAGAGTGTGTGCAGAGAACCAATAAGAATCAATGAGAAGAACTGAGAATACCTCATTATCACTTTACTTATGATTTACTGGCTTTGTAAGTTACCAGGAAAGAGTTGAAATCATGTCCAACTTGGTCCCCACTGTATACATAGAACTTGGCACTCTACCAGAAATATCGTAGGTACTCAATAAAAATTGATTGAATAAATGAATTAATGAATAAGCCAGGAAATGACAAAGAAGCAGTGGCAATAATATTCTGTTATTTGACGTGAAGGGAATAGCTATTCACCAAAAAAAATGCTGAGGTCTCTATATCCAGTTTCTACATACCCAGAAATCTCTGACAACCTAGATATTCTATTATGAATTCGCGTTTCACAGTAACCACAAGAAAAACCACAGTAATTTATAACTCTAATATAAGTACAATCATAGATAAGAGATGTAGAAGAGTAGCACATGGAGGGAATTACTCACTTCCTTACTCCTAAATCTGTTTGGGTTTCATAAAGAGATTCATCACAACCACGAGGGAACCTTCTCTTGGAAAGATCACCTTGTTGGCTTCTGTCAAATGACTGCACTAACTGCTGACTTCCAAGCAACCTGATTCAAGCAATGATTGTGAAATGTGGAGAAATCTTGTTTAGCCCAAATCATAAGGCCCCAAAACCCTTACCAGCAGCCACTAATATTTAGTCTGATCAAGTGCAATGGGGAATGTGAATATTTTGGTCAATTTTCTTCACTGATATCACTTAAGTATTATTCTTTCCACCTCACCCCAAAGGAATTCCAAGTAATAGAGATATTGTAGTTGAGGTAAACAAACAGAACAGTCAAAATAACAATGTATTTTTTTTTCCCACTGAAGCAATATCTCTCTCTTTAATAGATCCCTAGATACAAGTAAGTTTCCGTTTGGACAAACAGGAACAATAGAATATAATGACATCAATTTCGGTGGGTGGGGGAGGAGGGATTGGGGGGACAAGACCAATCAGGAGACAAAGTGTAACTTTTCATGGCAACATACAGCATTATTTCTGTATGTTGCACATACAGAAATGGCACATATTTGACTAGGATTGTGTGAAAACTCATGTTGTTCACTCTTCCTCAAGGCAATTAACATGATATCACATGCCAGAAAGAGTTCCAAAGGAAACCACTTGCAAATTCCCCCTGTCCAAAGCCATTTTAAGCATATTCAACCAAGAAATCCTGACCGAACTTCACACAAATACCTAGTTTTCATAAAGTGCTATCTGTCTTTTTTTCATGCTCTAGTGATTAGAAAATTACCATTTACACAGACAGAATCAACAGACATTGTGATGATGTCAACACAATGACATCAATTTCAGTGTAATAAAGAGAGGAATCAGTAGAGATGGTGTAGATCTTTCATACATCCTACCTGCACTGCTTCTTTAGTAATTTTGTCATTATTTCATCAGCTTTGTGTGACAACTCAGGGCTTTGAGTTTCTCACAGCCATTCATATGAGACTCCACACTAGAAAAATGTCCATAAGAGAACCTACTAATTCCCACCTCCAAAGCAGTTATACACACAGTCATTCAAACCTCTTGATGAACATCACATAGAAATATGGTTTCCATTGGAGCATTTTCTCTCCTTGTTAAGCCTCTTGATTTTAGAAAACTACTTTTATACACTCAAATGTGAAGAATATAATTATGTCAATTTTGTGCAATGTCTGGCCTCCAGCGGAGGGAGAGCAGAATGAACTAGAGATTCTTAAAGAGAGTTTGGGGTGGGGGCTTTGAGGAGAGAAATGAGGGAGCAACCAAAGAGGTCCTAGTGCTGACCCATCCCCCCATACAGCAGGCAGACCACCAACAATGTATTTTAATAGTCATTTTTATTCAAGCTTCTGGATCTCTTACTACATAGTTGCTTCCTATCCCAACAAGAATCCTCAGAAGCCATTGAGAGTAATTGCCCTGAATCCAGTCTGTTCACAAGTAGAAAAAATGTTGAGACATGACCCAAAGGAAGGAAGAGGAGCAAGTCTTAAGGGAAGTCAGGAGTGTCGTAAGGGGGTACAAAGCAGAGGACTCTGGCCTGGAATGAATGAGTGTCTCTGATAAAATCAATTGGATAGGCAGAGCTAAAATAGGTTATAAAGAATTTGTGTCTTGATATGGTAATAATAGGAATAGTACCCAAATAATAATGAAGAAAACAGTACAGGTAGACAGGAGAGAGAGAGGAGGTAGAGAGGCAAACTAAATACACTGTCAGGGTCATCCAAACTTAGGTGATGAGAACCTTCGCTAGAGCTGTGGCCAAAGAAATGTCAAGAAAGGACCAGATTAAAGACTCACTAGGCTGTGTCCTCGGGGCCTCATGTTCCGGTTACCGTCACATACAACACATTTTTGTGCAATGAATGGAATAGAAGAAAAGTGACAGGGTTGGTACTTGGTACAAAAAGGGAGAAACACCTGTTAGAAGTTAGAGAAATATGGCACTTGGCCACAAGATTGAAGTAACAGTGGGAACTCCAAGTGAAATGGCCTTAAGGGCAGTCAGTGACAGGGATACTCAGTCCATGACAGATTCTGGGAGAAAGTGTCAAGGAATTATTTGTGGTAAAATGAGAAGGACTGAGGCCTGAGAGTGGGGGAGGCTGACCCTGAGCCTGAGCTCTGCCACAAGCTTGGTGTGAGACCTGGAACAAGTGTCTGACCCTGTGTGGGCCTCCAGGTCATGACCTGCAAGTGGTGTCTGACTTCTGTACCAGCTCTCAGGGTCCCTGGGATTCTGAGGATTGAAGGTATCAGAAATCAGGAAGGATGGGACAAGGAAAAGAAAGCAGTAATAAATCTCAAAGAGAAAATACCACCAGCAAGGACAGAAGTCAGCAAGCAAAGACTAAGAACAAAAGAATAAGTGGGACTTCAAGACTTTGCAAACAGAGGCAAGGGCCCCCAAAAGCAACAGGATCAAAGGGAGTTTTTGTTTTGATGACAGGAGAAGACTAGAGCTTGTTGAAGCCAAAAGAGAGGAAGATAAAAGGTGAAAATTTGAGACAAGATCTTAGAGAAGATGGGTAAAAATGGGATCCTAAGTATAAGTAGATAACAATGAAAAGGCATTTTTTAATCTGAAGTGCTAAGGAGAATGGTGTTTGAAAATTCAAAGAACACTGAAGGCAAAAATGAAACAACAGAGACTGTTCACTCTCTACAACATAGTCTAAAAAGGAGGCAAAACTTTGTCTTAGTTACCTATTGCAGCATTACAAATTACCCCAAAACCTGTGGCTGAAAACAGTAAGTATTTAGTAACTCACAGTTGATCAGGGCCGGGAATCAAGAAATACCTTAGCTCAGTGGCTCTGGTTCAGGGCCTCTCATGAATCATGATACCTGCCTGGGCTGCAAGCATCTAAAGTTTTGACTAGGGCTAGAAAACTCACTTTCAGACGGCTAATCATCACATGGCTGTTGGCCGAAGGCCTCTGTTCCTTGTCACGTATAACTTTCCTCCTGCCAGGGCAGCTGGCTTACTCCCAGCACAGTTAATTCAAGAGAATAACCAAAATGGACGCTGTCATGCCCTTTATGATCTAGTTTCTGAAGTGACCCAGTCACTGCCACCATATTCTGCTCGTTAGATAACAAGTTACAGAGTTTGGCTCACTCTCAAGGGAAGAGAAATTATGCTCACCTTCTTGATGATAAAATAATCTGTGGACAAATTTTTAAACCACCACAGTCTTCAACGACTATGTAAATTAGGGGGAAGATTGGCAGTTTAGAAAAAGCAGCTGTGAAAGCTCCATGGCATAGGTATCCTAAGAGTTACTGAGAATAGATTAAAAGGTTCCCAGAAATGTTATGCTAGTGCTACAACAACAACAAAATGACCTTTTCAAAGAGCAAAAATGATGATATGGATTTATGCCAGTCAGAACAGAAGCTAACAAAGGAAGAAGGCCAGCATTATCAGACAGGGCAAAGCTTTAAAGGAACTGTTAAAGGTCATAGGTAAAAACCTAATACCAACCCTGGCCGGTAGCACAGTGGATAAGGTGCTGGCCAGCGAACCCAAAGGTCGCTGGTTCAATCAAGGGCACATAACCAGGTTGCAAGCCAGGTCTCCAGCCAGGTCTGTAGCTGGAGGCAAGTGAAAAGCAACCATACATTGATATTTCTCTCCCACTCTGCCGCTCTTCTTTTCCCTCTCTCTAAAAATAATATATAAAATCTTTTAAAAGAAAACAAAACTAAACTAATACCACACCAGACCCACCAGGGTACTTGCCCTCTGCAGAGTCCAGGGGGAAATGCAGATGCAGGCACAAGATCAGGCATGTAGCACCAGTAAGCGCCAACTTGAGCCTCCATCCAACTGAGGACAAAGGCTCCTGAGTGCTCCCAGTTCTACTGGATTAATTATCCCCTGAAAGCAACTTAGAACATGAATCATGTTGTTGTTTTAGTAGCTTTTATTTTAGTATCCCCAGTGCTAATACAATATCTGGAGGAGGGAAAGCACAGAGAAGAAATAAATATTTATTTGATGAAAAAAGATGGATGGATGGGTGGGTGGATGAAACTAGTTCAAATGGAGAAGCTGGTATACATTATTTCCCCTTATGTACTTTGAATGTTTAGGTTTTAATAGGATGAGAAGGTACTGATCATTTCTTGTTATTAACTCATTTCTTGTTAACCTTGGAAATACTGGTAGTTTGCAAATGTTAATGTAGCACATGATTGGTAGCCAAATTGAAAATTATTCCTGGTGGGAATGTAGGCTGGTGCAGCCACTGTGGAAAACAGTATGGGGTTTCCTTAAAAAACTAAAAATGGAACTGCCTTTTGATCCAGCAATTCCACTACTTGGACTATACCCAAAGAATCCTGAAACACCAATTCATAAGAACCTATGTACACCTATGTTCATAGTGGCGCTATTTACAATAGCCAAGTGCTGGAAACAGCCTAAGTGCCCATCTGTGGATGATTGGATCAAAAAACTTTGGTACATTTACACAATGGAATTCTATACAGCAGAAAGAAAGAAGGAACTTGTACCCTTTGCAACAACATGGATGGAACTGGAGAGTATTATGCTTAGTGAAATAAGCCAGTTAGTGAAGGACAAATATCATATGATCTTACCCATTACGGGACAATAATGAGCAAAATTAACAACAAGCAAAACAGAACCAAATATATGAATACAGTGAATAGGCCTTCAGTGGTCAGGAGGATAGTGGTTAGGGGGAGGGGGGAGGCAGAGGCAAGAAAGGGGAGCAGCTTAGACAAGAACCTAGTATAAAGGAACCATGGACATGGACAACAGGTGGGATTGACTTTGGGGGGAATGGGTGGGTGGGGAGGGGGACAAAGGGGACCAAAAAGGGGATGGATGTAATACAACAACAATAAAATTTAAAAAAAAGAAAATTCCTGAAATAGGAAACAATTAACAAATGTATTAAAGGTACTCTTATGTTGAATAATTAACAAGATTATTTGTTAGCTTTCTTATATTTTTAAATGAATAATTTATTCTTCCTTGTTTTCTTCTGCCTGTCACTACCAATGATAGATGTGTATAAAATCTTCTTGCACTTTAAAAAATATTTTATTTATTATTTTCAGAGAGAGGGGAAGGGAGAGAGGCAGAGAGGGAAAGAGACATCAATGTATGTCCCATCAATGTATGGCCTTTCACCTGCCTCCAGCTACGGACCTGGCTGGAGACCTGGCTTGCAACCTGGTTATGTGCCCTGGCTGGGAATTGAAGCAGCGATCTTTGGGTTCACAGGCTGGCGCCTATCCACTGTGCCACCAGCCAGGGTTATACTTGAATTTACATTTTCAAAAATGAGAAACCTAGACTCAATTAATAAGCTTTTGTAAACTAATTATTTATAAGGCTACCTATATTATGTTAGCTAAAAACCTCTGAGTTAAAACCCATGTTTGTCAAAAATAAATAAATGATAAAGCCAGTTTAAAAATTGGCTAAATTCTCCACAATTGCAGTTAACCCAGAGTATATTTTAACATACAGTCTAGGGCAAAAGTAAGTAGGTTTATAATTTGTTTGTAGGAAAATAATATAATTAATAAATAAGAATACAAAAATAGAATCTGTGTTTCACATATTCACAACTGCATTATAGATATTATTTCTCCTGCCTCATAAAAATGTAATAAACTATATTATCATAAGCATACATTTAATTTTGTTGAGCATCTGTTGTAAATAAATTGGGTATTGTACTGAAATAAAGAGCACATGAATGTATTTATTTGAGTAAATAAATTAGAAATAACTGTTTGGTGGATAGCTTTAAAAAAAGCTGTCCAGATCTATTTTCAGTATGGCTATAACTTTTCTGCACATTTTGGTGTATAATGTAGAACAACTTTAAGTTAAATAAGATTAAAAGCAAATGGAATGTTTGTTGCTTATTTTATTATTAACTTTATTGTAACCTTATTTTAACTTAATATTAAACTCATGTTTGATACTTTTTACACACATGGAAGTGTATATTGTGTCACATAATGAAATATGAAATGTATATAAAATGGGAACCATATAGAATGGTATAAATTTCAACATGTCAAATGCTCTTAAAAAAGAAATGCATATTCTGCTCCGGACGTTTATAAGAAAAGATTTAAATGATTTTCTACATGTACAAATCAACTGCAATCATTTCTAAATACCAGGAAATGAGATGTTCTTTCTATTTAGTGGAAGAAGAAAAGAGTGGAAGATTTAAGAAACTTAAAATTCATCTCTTAGTTGCTCACTGGTGATTCCTCAACGTGGCAAATAGGAAAATAGAAAGAAAGAATGTGCACTCACCTTTGAACAAGAATGACTGTTTTCATAAGCAGACAATGATTTAATTAGACTTCTCTAGTAAGTATCGGAGATCCTGTTACAAAAACAGCAGAGTAGGTACCTCATGCCCAAATGTAGAATGAAAGCGTCTAAATCTAATCCCAAGGCCCTACAGGGTAACAATTGACTCAGAGGTCCTGGCCCTACGTAGGGAAAGCTAGGAAGAACGCCTGCAGCCAGTGGTGTTTGGATCTGCGGCTATCTATTGGAGGAAGGAAAGGATTGCATGCAGTGGTGTGCTGGGGTCAGCACCTACAGGTTCTCAAGAGTCAATTATGTGTGTCTCTTCCCAACTTCCTGTTCAGTGACATTGTACGGGTAGCTTGAAATGAGGCAAAGTGGGAGTAGTTTCACCACCAAAAATGAAAAATGCGAAAAATCGGGGATTTTTATTCAGATAGTGAGTTGTTGAACGTTTATAAGCATACCGTTGTTGATCACAGGCCAGTATATCCCTACAGAAAAGCTAGAAAGTGTTTATTCCACCCCAACATAGCAATCCTAGGGAGATTATCTTCTCCTAACCCTAAACTTCCAAGTGAAATCAACTCCCTTTTAGAAATACAGGTTAGGTTATAACTATTAATCACTTGATTCTCTTTAATGTCCAGGTTATTGATTGTGCTGATTCCATGTGAAAGTCAATAAAATTTCACAAGATTCAAATTTCCTGAGTTCTTCGCCATAGAGACAGGAGAAAGTAAAAGATGTAAACTCCAATGTTACATGTGCCACACAGTAGCTGGAATTGCTCTACTCCATTGATGTTTTTATTGAAAGCAATGCTCGTACAGTAACAGTCAAATGTGAAAGTAAAGTAGGAATAGGATGAAAAAAGAGGAAGAAATGCTGATGAACAATACAGGAACACAAGTCGCATCAGTTGTTATGTGCATTCCTAAAAACTATCCCAGGTAATGGATTCAGACAGGTTGTTGGATTCTTTCCTGTTCTGTTTCCCTAAGTCAGCACTAACAATAAAGATACTGTGCTGGGAATCTTCCAGTTCCCCTTCTGATGGGCTCTCCACCTTTCTTCACCTTGCTCTGTGCTCCAGGGACTGACCATGAACTGCATCAATAAGGCTCCCTTGCCATGTGACTCCTGGGGAGGAGAAGAGGTAGGAAAAGGAGATGAGGACCTATTCCCCCAGCTCTGTCCCTCCACTAAAAGCTGGCTGCACCCCTTGTTGTGAACAAGGGAGCATCCCCAGAAGGAGTCACTCACACGTGTTTGTGCCTTTGCACAATGCCAAGTTTATTAAGGGAGACCTCCCTAATAAGCCAATAGAGTCACACGCCAGTGACACACAGTGAGAGCCCCGGGGAGCTTCCTTATAGAAATGAGCGGAATGAGCATCTGATGTGAAGTCCCGGTCACTGGCAGTGTCTGCATGTGGAGAGGCAGGCATCAATCTCAAGCTAGTGGCAGCCCATGTCCTCTAGAGTGGAAGTCTAGCAGGGTTTCAAGCATGACCCATGGTACAGCCAGCATTTGGCGTTAGATGATCGGAGCTCTGAGTTCTTATGGCCCACCAGGGGTGAAAGCCCCACTCTCATCAGTGTCCAGGTCTGGAGTGCTTATCAGAGTGTCCAGACTTGTGATTTTGGACATTCAGGATCCCTCCTAAGGGCGTTCCCATATACCCCATTACCTCAGTCTTAATATTGCATTTGGCATAACTGTCATGGCTGGCAGTGACTCCATAGTAGATTGTCAAAGGAGTCCAAAGAATCCACTTGGTCCTTGCCCTACACAGCCCCCTGCCGAAGACCACAGTTCTTGTCAGGCAGCTCCTCCACAGAGCTGTCCCCTTTTGGTTTCAATAACCCTTTCTTCTATTGC
Source organism: Noctilio leporinus (assembly GCA_004026585.1). Taxonomy (NCBI): domain Eukaryota; kingdom Metazoa; phylum Chordata; class Mammalia; order Chiroptera; family Noctilionidae; genus Noctilio; species Noctilio leporinus. Next base: position 197,663 of record PVIW01001673.1, on the reverse strand, counting down.
CCCCTCAAGCTTGGGAGGGAGCAACGCCTGGCTGTGACAGCTCCAGCTTACAGCATGCTGGGTTGCCCAACACCATAAGACCTTCTAATTGTCCTTTTACTACTGTATTCCGTTCCTATCACTCAATGTGAACATGTCACCTAGTTCCTACTGGGACACTGGCAGACATAACAGTGTTAGAAAATGCAGAAAACTACCAAGCATAATCAGATTGCTATCGCCATTACCCTTGATACCCTCCACAGGATTCTGCTACACAAAACCCTTCTGCTTTCACATTCATCTGTAATATCAGCCATATAACTCATAAGAACTCACTGAGCCCCTGTCCTGCACCCACCACTATCCTGGGTGCTTGTGTGTCATGCTGCCTGCAATGAAATCAAAAGGATCAATCTTTTCTTTTCCCAAGTCGAACTTCTTTTGGAGCCTGATTTGATTTCTCCCATAAGTTATACAAATGTATAGGACATTATGTGATATTATTTTATCCCTCTTTAAAGACTTCAAATTTAAAGTACAAGACAGCAAAAAAAAAAAAGATAAGCAAAGCCCATCTGCTCTATAGTATTAGCATAAGGCCAGGGCAGAACAGACAGCAGAGAGCATGTCAACCTCCAAAATGTCAAACACTGAAGTCTAAACTCAATGACAGGACATACCCACCTCACTAAGCTCATACAGAACCATCCTAGACACTTGAGTACAGAAGCAAATCTTTTGAGAACTTATTACAGGTCAGATCCTATGGTGAGTGCGTCACCTGGAATATCTCATTTAATTCTCTCAAAAAACTTTACAAGTTAAGAACACTGCATGAGTAGTCCCATTTTATAGATGATGGCTTTCAGGTTACAGTTCTGGTCCAAGCTCACACAGCTGGAGCAAGTAGGGATCTGAACGCAAGCAACCTGTGTCTAGCTCCTAACCTCCGTCCCTGAATTCAGGCCAGGGTCCAAAAACATCTTGAGAATTAAAAAATTAATGTTTTAAAAGTGGAAGAAAAAAAAACCCTCCAATTTTCCTGTAAAATATTCCTTATTTTCCTTTTTAAATCTTCAAGGCCACCCACCTGAATCTGGATGTTGAAGGGAAGCCTGTTCTATATATTACTATCGTGTTCTGGATAAAACGTCTTCCTGGCCTCCAGCCCTGCTCTCCTGACAGCCAGCCAGCAGGGTTCTCAGGTCCATTCACTTCCATTGTCTTGGCTTGATAAAAGCTTTGCAATGTTCAAGGCCATAAAGCATTTATTCCTGTAGTTCAGTATAATTGACGAAGGTGGAACAATGATTTTTTTTACCTACTTTCTTTTGTGATATTTCAGGTATACAACAATTAATAGAAGTTGTTCCCCCAGGATATTCTAATTATAGGCTCTTCCCCTGAACTGGGGGGAAATGGTCTATTTGAAAGAAGAGTATTCTGTAAAACTCAAATTCCAAATTGAGCTAAAAACAAGTTCAACTATTTTATCTAGTCCTTTCCTGCCCTTGGGACATGGGTATATCAAACTAGAACTTCGAATAATATCACCCACTCCCTTTGGTGGCCAGTTTTTATTTAAGGTTACAAATTCATTGAAACTAGCAACTGCAGCCTTTTGGGCTTCTAAGAACATTACCAAATCTATTCCCATGTCTTATATTTTACACTTCCAAAAAGCTGATTTTCCTGTTTTATTTTCTCACCAATTCTAAAGATTTGGGCTTCTTTATGTATTAGTCTGCTAGGGCTGCCATAATAAGGCACCACAGACTGGGCACTTTAAATAACATAAGTTATGCCCTGGCTGGTGACACAGTGGATAAGGCACCAGCCTGCAAACCCAAAGGACACTGGTTCAATTCCCAGCCAGGACACATAACCAGGTTACAAGCCGGGTCTCCAGCCAGGTCTGTAGCTGGAGGCAGGTGGAAAGCAACCATACATTGATGTTTCTCTCCCTCTTTGCCTCTCTCCCTTCCTCTCTCTCTGGAAATAATAAATAAAATCTTTTAAAATAATAATAATAAATAAATAAATAACAGAAGTGTATGTTCTCATAGTTCTAGAGGATAGAATTCCAAGATGAAGGTATCAACAGGGGTGGTCCCTTCTGAGCATCTGAGGGAAGGATAGGTTCCAGGCCTCTCAGCTTGGCTTCACACTGCCTTCCCAATATGCAGGCCTGTCTCCAAATTTCCTCTTATAAGGACACTAGTCATATTGGATTATTTAGGCCCACCCTAAAGATCTCATTTTAACTTAATTACCTCAGTAAAGACACTGTCTCCAAATATGATCATAGGATGTAGTTAGGACTTCAAGATACATATATTTAGCCCATAACAATCAGTACTTGACCTATAATCAGTATATTGTCCCTTTTAATATTTTTTAGATTATTAATTTAATTTTTAGAGGGTAAGGAGAATAAGGGAGAAAAATATTGATATGAGAGAGAAAATCAATTGTTTGCCTCTCACGCGCGTACCAACAGGGACCAAACACACAATCCATGCATGCGCCCTGACTGGGAAATGAACCAGCAACCTTTTGCTTAGTGGGACAACACCCACCAACTGAGCCACACTGCTCAGGGAAGCGCAAGTCCTTGTCACATCAACCTACTGATATTTAAAATAGAAAAATCCTACATGGGAGTTCCCATAAAACTGTCAGTTGATTTTTTTTTTTTTTTGTCACTACAAGAATCACCTCTGTTTTATCTATCTCACAGAATAATGATTTAAACTGAATACATTTGATCACAGTAAATATTTGACATGAAAAGCAGTTGTATCCAAATAGGCATCAGAAAAACAGCAACTCCTCTTACACAAAATAACTAGGAAAAATTTTTTTGATCATTTAAGTGTGAGAAATCCTAAGGATGTTATAAACTGACAAACTAGATACTACCTTATATTAAATCTTGCTTGGAAACCATTCTTTCAAAAATGGTTTGAGGTATAAATCACCTATGTAATAGACATGAGTCTTTTATATTTTACAAAGAGTTTAAACAAACAATTAAAATTCAGTGGCTCTTAAAACAACTATTAGGTTCAAAAACACACTGTTTCACAATTTTCCATAGGTTGGGGTTCTCCATTGCAGCTGACACTCACTCTTTATCATTTATCTGCTTATTGACAGCATCCTCTGTTCAGTGGGTTGCTTCAAAAATGTAGATATCTGAGTTCAGGTCAAGATGGAGGTGTAGGTGAACATGGCTCACCTCCTCACACAACCACAGCAAAAATTACAACTAGACTACAAAACAGCTATCATCCAGAATTATTAGAAAATCAAGCTGTACTGAAGTCCAATAACCAAGGAATTAAAGACTTCGCATTCATCAGATGGGTAGGAGGGGTATAGATGTGTACACACACTGAGAGGTGCAGATAGGTGGAGATACAGAAATGTGGAATGGGTAGTCCCAAACCCAGGTATGGTGGATAAAAATCAGGAGGGATTCTACAAGAGCCAAGGATACCAGCCCCACTTCAGGCCACTAGTCCAGGGTTCCAGTGCCAAGAAGATAAGTCCCCAAAACATCTGAATGTAAAAACTAATGGGGGTTGAGTTGGCAGAAGAAATAATGGGATTCTTAAGGGTCTATTCTTAAAAGGCCAGCAATGGACTCTTAAGCACAATTCAATGTGGGTCACCCAAGACTAATAAGGTACTGTTGGCATGAACCTGCTAATAACCAAATAGTTTTCTGTATTTATTTCCTGAACCTCCACACAACTTTCCATTACCACTTCCAGTTCTTCCAAAGTACTAGGCTTTTCTGGGTCCCAGGTAGTTCAAATCAAATTGCTGATCACCTCATTCAGTGCCCTCTATAAACTGAAGATGAATCCTGAAAAGGTAGAAGAGAGCAGATCTTGATTTCCAGTCCTGGAGAAGCATGTGTGCAGACTCCTATGTTATTAGTCCTAGAGACACACCTCCCCCTAAAGTTTTCTCCTTTCTTAGTTAGCAACTCCTAAATTTCTCAAAAGAAACCTTTCAGGCCAGAAGGGATTGGCAAGAAATATTCAAAGTCATAAAAAGGATGAACCTACAGCCAAGATTGTTCTACCCTGCAAAGCTATCATTTAGAATTGAAGGGCAAATAAAGAGCTTCCCAGATAAGAAAAAACTGAAGGAATTCATCATCACCAATCCATTATTATATGAAATATTAAAGGGACTTATATAAGAAAAAGATCAAAACTATGAACAATAAAATGGCATATTATCAACAATGAATCTAAAAAACAAAGCAAACAAGAACAGAGACAGAATCATGGATACATAGAGCATTTTGATGGTTGCCAGATGGGAGAGTGGGTATGGGGGAATATGTGAAAAGGTGAGGGAATTAAGAAGTACAAATATATAGTTACAGAATAGCAATGGGGATGTTAAGAATAGGATAGGAAAGGGAGTAACCAAAGAATTTACATGTATAACCCATGCATGTGAACAAAGGTGTGAAAATTGCCTGAGGGGGTAGGGGGTGCTGGGTGGAGGGAAGCAAAGGGGGAAAAATTGGGACAACTGTAACAGCATAATCAATATAACTTTTAAAAAGAAAGATAAATTAAAAATAGACTATAAAAATCAAAATATATCTAGTTTTGACATTTCAGAAACTGTTGTTACCCCCACCTCAAAATATACTGATTGAAACAGCCTTTTAAAATTACTTTTTTTGTTTTCAAAAAGAAAAGAACAAAGGAGATAGACAACAATGTGTTGAGAAGTTTGCATTGTAAAGCTGGTGCCCCTAACAGAGCTTTGGATCCTAATCCTTAGAAATTCCCACCTGAGAGCCCTCATTCTACCACTTGCAAGTCTCTCAGTTGCCAGCCTGCTTACCTGCTTTTGTTTTTCTTTCTTTCTTTCTTTTTTAATTATTGTTTTTCACTCTTTAGAACATTTATTTGTTGTGGTTTTCTTTTTATATAGTCCCTAAGGTGAATTTTCCAAGTTGGGTTTTTCTTCCTATAGTTTTCTTTGCCATGATTTTGGTTGATGCCCAATGGGCAGGTTTAGTTGTAAACAACAAGATAAGGACAATATATTCACCACATACCCACAATGGCAAATGAACTTTCTTTCATAACATTTCTCCTTAAGTACCATCACTGACTTTAAAAGAGAGAGAGGGACATAGTTTATGTTAATGCAAGAAACATTTATTACTGGCCTACTTATTTCCTCATCCATTCCAATTTCAACCATTACAAAATGCACATTACAAAAGTTGACCAAATTTGAAACTCAATGTGTGCGGATGAGTTGAGTAAGTGTCTTTGTCTATGTAGTTTATTTCCTACAACTAGCTGGCTGGTGATTTAATAGCAGAACTTGGTGTTCTACCACTAACTAGTTTACATAACCTTAAAGAAATTATTCTAGATCTATGCCTCAGATTTCTTACCAATAGAATGTTGTATCTCCCAAGACTTATTTTACAGACTTTTAAGTGAAAAATAAAGAGAGAGAATGTATATTTTAGAAAACGAACAAGCTATTTTCAATTTACAAATGGTCTCTATTCCAAAAGTTCACAAGTCAATTACTAGGAACTTGGAACACATTTTTCCCAGAGAAACTATGTTAACAAAAAGTGATTTAGATTATAGGCACCCACCCAGAAGCCTGAGTATCCCGTATGCAGGTGAACAGCCAAGCCAATGTCCTAGAATACAATCAGTGCGCTTGTGATATTTATGGGAAAGCAGTCCTGCTCTATCACGGGGACAAGGGTCACCTCCAATGCACACATATCTGTAGTAGAAGTGTCTTTATACCTCCTAAGCATTCAACTGTCCAAGAAAATCTATGAAGGACAGGTAAAAGGGGTCTGAAGGCCTATGAGAAGGGTCTTCTTAGAGGTGAAAGAGCAAGGGATACAGGAGCCTCCAGGGGAAGAAAGAGAGAATTGGAATAAAGAGAATCAGGAAGGATGAGCTGTAGGGAAAGAGGTCTTACAGCCACTTATCCAGGGGATCTGATAAAGTCTGGGGACAGCAGGTGTTAATGCAAGGAGCTTCCAGTGTACAAAACACTCTAGATTAGGTTAGAGCCAAGTTTATCAACAAGCAGGCCAGGTTTTATCTATTTATGTTTTCTTATTTAAAAGATATCTTATACATCTAGAGTATACCTGAACCAACACAAATAAAATGGTGAAATGCAGTTATCAAGATGAATAACTCCTGGCATTGGTATCTGCTTAGGATAATCCAGGGTATAACATAAACTACACTGGAACCTCATAGCTTCTTTTCAGAATGAATGAATGAATGAATGACTATAAGAAATAACTGCAGTCACATAATGAAGCCAGATGTCAGAAAAAGACATTGATGTCCATTTGAACTGAAATATAGTTGTGTTGTGTTGTAAGTGAAGTTAAATGTCTATCAGTTGGAGAAACATCATGGAGCTTTAAAAATAGAGACTCTAAGTGTTGATATGGTACTATATTTAAGATATATCATTAAATGATAAAGAACAAGGGGCCAAGCAGTACCTATTTTTTAAAAGGGTAGTACAGTCCTATGGAAATATATATATATAACATTTCTAAAAGGATATCAGCTGTGCTTACCTCTGAGGTATGATTTGATGTAAAAGGCAGAAAGACAAACTTACCTCTTTTAGCCTTCTATGCTGTTTCAATTCTTATCACAAGCAAAAGTGATTTTTCATTTTTACATTGTGGTAAAATATAAACAGCATAAACTTAGCATTTTAAACCTTTTTAAGTGTCCGGTTTAGCGGCATTGAGTACATTCACATGGTTTGCAGCCAGCACCACCCTCCACTGCCAGGACATTTTCCTCTTCCCAAACCCAGACTCTGTCTCATTAAATAACAATGCCTCGTGCCCCTCTCCCCCAACAAGGACTCATAACTTAAAACACTAACATAGAGAGAGCCCTTCCACACAAGTGTCCATACTAAATTAACTGATAACAGTGCTCCCTTTAGAAGTAAATAAAAATACTTAATCATTTATGATAGGTATAATTTGATAATAAATTCATGCTGTGAAATTCTGACTAACATGCAGGTTTTGTCAGTTCTGTTGAAATGATAATCAGATTCTCTTTCTGAAACAGGAAATTTCATAACACAGTATCAGATTGATTATTCATCTGTAAATTACTAATGTATGCAATTTATTAATCATCCTTAATGGTTAAGGGGGGTTTCCACCTAATCGTCCTGATTCTCAATTGTTACTACACCCAGGCATTAAGGACTTCGAAACACCACAAACTGAAGGATCAAGTATGCTAATAGATCCTAAATGTTTCACTCACCCTTACCAGATCGGTTTCCTCTTTGCTCATCCTAGCCAGGTGACCACAATGACTTCTTCGAGAGGGGAAAGCTAACTCTATTTATGCAAATTTGTGTCAGGTTGCTCTGAAAAGGGAACCAACATAGGACACAGCTACATGTGTTCAGGCACCAGCCAAGTGAAACACAGCAGCCAGAGGCAGGAATGGGCAAGGCAGGCGAGTGTGATACCTGTAGAAAGTGTGACAAAGGAAGGGGCATTTAGGAAGCAACCTAAATGGCCAGAGCACTGCCAGGGACATCAGGGTCACAGATCTGGGAGCCACTGTGCTCCTGAGCAGGAGGGGTCAAGATCTTGCTGAAAGTCAAGAGAGTAGAGAAGCCAGCAAGCTTAGCATCCAGAGGACAGTGCCATAGAGGTGGTCTGGCCAGTGGGTTGTTTGCTTCCTTCCGATCTATGACACATTGTTGAGCCAGTCTCTCTGCTAAGGCAAGAATATGATGCAAGTTTTCTCGGGATGTTATGGTCTTCATTTGTCCACTAGATATGCAATAAAAGGAAGCCAGACTGAGGATTTCTCAATTTATAAGGATAAAACCATGTGTTGGAGAATTTCCACCTTTTTTGTTATTCCCTAAGAGCAGAGTTAGACAAAAAGGATGCAAAGCCAAAGATGAGTCATATGTAGAAATGGGTAGTGAGCAGTGAATGTGAGGCTGCAGAATTTTGACACATCCAAAACAAGCCAGGTGACTGGGGTGTGGCCTCAGGGAATGTCCAGAATGATATTAAAATTACGAAAGTTGACACCTAATTACTTGTATTGAGAAAGCCTCCAAAAAGGTTATTACTACAAAAGGAAAATGATTTTCAAAGAGTCTAAGAAAATAATAGTGAAAATAGTAACAATAGCTGATCATTTCTTGAATGTAGTACTATGACGCATTATTCTAAGTGTTCAGCCTGTATTAACTCCCTAAGAGGGCAGTACTATTATGATTCTCTGCATTGAGAGATGAGGAAGCTGAAGCAGACATTAGGAAGGGTGAGGGGATACTCATGTATTCCAGCACTAGAGAGAGGAGAAAAGCACTGGATCATTGAGCACATATTTTCTGCTCACTCAAGGGGTACCATCTGCGGCTGGACAGAGATAGTCCATGGGAGTCATCAAAGCTGACATGACATGACCAGGCAGCCATCCATCTTCCTTTGCTCTGATTCCGTTTTTTTCCCAGAAAATTATCTGAATAGAAATTCTACCCTGATTAGTGAGCAGAGTTCTCTGGGCACCACAAAGGAATATCCACCAACATACATAGGTAGGTTAACATTCCACTTATCTATCAGTCTCTTGTTAGTTTCATTAACCTAAATTAGCCCCAGAAAGCCTTCAGAGATCAAAGAATTCCTGAATTTCCAAGCTGAGGAACTGGGCTAAGGTGGCCTCATCTCAGAAGGTCTTGTCTAGGATGCCATTATTCATGATCTATCTACAGTAAATTATTAAGGTTAATTTGCCAAATTCAGTACTGATCCTGCTCTATTCTTTCCTTGAACACAGTTGTTTTCCATCCAAGATCTGCCCCTTTTTCTAATCTTTATAGTAACAAATATGTTTCTCCATAGATGCCTGCTTATTCACTGAGTGATGAAAAGAACCCTTGGTCCTGGGATAAGAAAAAAATCAGAGGGCTGGGCTCAAGATTTAGATGAACAAGTGCAGTAGAGAAGATGGTGGTAATTCAAGGAGCCACAAATGAAGGAGAGTATCCTGCAAAGTTTTGAGTATCTGAAACTTAGGCTCATCAGCAGGTTTCAAGAGTTTATTTTATTGTAATTGAAGATCAATTAAAAAATATGCACTGAGCATACCCTCATGTCTCAAGCTGTGACATGAACCTCTATGAACATAAGGGCAAACCAGACCTCAAAATCTCACATTCTACAGATAGTTTATGTCTGTTTCTTTCTCCTGCAAGACTAGGAAGCTGGTGGTATACAATCCACAAATTCTTCTTGAGTTGACTTAAATGTTGGTAATTGCAATGCAGTGAGATAACCAAGAAAGTCTGCAAACACTACCTGGTTCTCTGATGCATTATTTCTGTACATGTTTCCACCAAGTTATAACAGAACAAGGTTTGGTTAAGGGAATAAAAGTCAAAGAAAAATGAGTTTAATGTTAAGAACTTCCAAAGAGCCCAGAGACCTGACTTGTACTACATAAATGTCTGCCTTAGTCTTTATCATATGAAAACTAGACATACAGTTACTCACTAATACACTAATAGAAAGTCTAAAGCATTCAGATAAGTTCTGTGAATGTTTTTCATCTTGCTACTTTTTCTCTATTTCTGTTGAATGACATAAGCCCAAAACATTTTTTCAAAAGCTATAACAGTGTAGTCTATTAGTTTTCAGCAGTTTTATTGGTCATCTATTAAGATCTAGGTATTACTTTTGCTCTATTAATAATATTTTCTATCCTGTTTAGGGTGTGAACTTTGGAGTCAGAAGGTTTCAACATGAGTCCCAGTTCCACTGATAAGTAGTTCTGTGAATTTCTCTCTTCAATTTCATCATTTGCACATATGCATATGATCATAAGACTACCTACCCTGACTACCTTCATGAGAGTACCATAAACATTGTGTTCTGTTTAGAGTCAACTATCTGTGTTTTAAGATAAAATTGCTAACAGTCTCCTTTTAAAAATCACAGGCAACATTCCACATTCCTTTCAATACCAAAGAAAGCCAAGGGTATCCTGTGGCCTATAGCAGCTGAGGCACACAGGACTTGTCACTACATGCTGTTCTACTTCTTAGAAAAGTCCTGGGCTCTGAAAAGCCTCTGTTAGAAACATATTGTTAGGTGGTGGGGGATGTGCTATCAGATGTGCTTCATGATATCCACTGCTAAAAAAACTTATGAAGAATCAACACCAGAAAATCCTGAGAACTCTATAACTTGGATGAAGATTCTCATGGTTGAGAGGGAACTTGGTTGTATTGGAAAGTACATCCTCACCACCAGGGCCACACTGTGATTTTCAGAGGCACTAGGCACTTTTGCCTTTGTGGGCCCCTTACAGCATAAAACATACACATATTACAATCATATCTTATGACTACGTTGATAGAAAGATGATTATAATCCAAGCAGGATTATTATGTTTATTATTATTATACTTTTTGTTTCTTTTAGAAGAAATTAAAATATTTTTATGAGCCTTCAAAATATCATAGGCTCTAGACACTGGGCCTACTGTATCAAATGGACAAGTTGGCTCTGCTCACTGATGCAGATGTCCATCATCAGACCCCTCCCACCTTTCCAGCTACATAGCCCCCAACTCTGGCCCTCACTCACTCTATCCCAGCCCACCCAGCCCTCCTTCTAGCCTTCAGCCATACCCAGAGCCTGAGCCCTGGGGTTCTCTTGCCTGGGATACTCTTTCTCAAGTCTTTACAAGTCTCAGCAAAAACACTACTGCCTCAGAGAAACCTTCCCTGATCACTCTCGCCATTCCAGCCATGTCCCAGTCTATTAACCTGTTGAAGTTTCTTTCTGGTGCTTGCAACAATCTGAAAAGTCTCATTTTTAAATTTACTGTTGGACTTTTATGTAAGCATAATGTAAGGAATATAAGTTATATGAGGGCAGTCTACATTATTCACTGTCATGTCCCCAGGGTCTGTTCTACAGTAGGCTCTCAAACATTTGTGGCATAAATGGGTGAACAGATAGCATGCAGAGCTTTTTGGCTCACTCAAAGAATGCAGAAACAAAACACAGTGACTGCCATTTTGTCTTATAAAAACAGGAGGTCCCAGCAGACCAGAATGGACATCTTGACCACTTAGTGCCCAGTGCTGGAGGAAGAAGAGGGAGAAGGTAAGCACTTCTGCACATACAACCAGACCAGACTCTGAGGAGAATACAGATGACTATCATAGCTGAACTCTCTGGGTTCCTTCCAGAAAGTTCATTGAAGTTCATTTTTTTAATTTCTTAAGTTCATATGAGGTCCAGAAAGTATCCAGCTATATAATATGAAAAACAGAGGCATTTATTGAAGATAACAAGGAACATTGTACATAAGACAATGACACCTCAATTCCATTCAAAGTAGGTACCTTGGGACCTCACACATTTCACCCAGTCACCATCAGCTGCTCCATTGTATTTTCCTTCACCTCATCAACAGTCTGAAATTTCTTCTTTTTCAAAGGGGATTTTAGTTTTGGAAAAAGCCAAAAGTTGCAGGGTATCAAATCTGAGCTGTATGGGGGCTGAGTCACCTGCGCGACTTGATATTTTGCCAAAAAAACCTGCATGAGACGTGATCATGAGCAGGCACCTTGACATGATGAAGCTGCCGATCACCAGTTACCATAGCTGCAGCCTTCTGAATCATCTGAAGTTTCCACAGAGGAATGTGCAAGCTTAATGCAAAATTTGATGTAGATTTCTTGCTCTATTTGATCAGTCATTTTGAATGCGATGGCCACACAGTACACATGCTCACTCGATGGCATCTACCATGCCCACTGACTAGTTGTCATTATTCATGCGTATGTTTTCCAATCCACTCTCCTTGGCTATCAGGTTATATCAATGTCACACAAACCATTCTTGTTTAGACAGACCTCACACACTTGACTCTTAAACAATGTGGGGGTCAGGGTACCGATCCCCTGCATAGTTAAAAATTTCCATATAAATTTGGTTACCCAAAAAACTTCAGTTGTCTCTTAGTATCTGTCAAGGATTGATTTCAAGACACACACTTATACCCCCACTGCAAATACAAAAATCCATGAATGTTTAAGTTCCCTATATATTAAAAAATAAATAAAATGGTGTAGAGCAATGCATCCCTCCACATCCACAAATTACCAACTGTAAATAGTACATGTATTTATTGAAGAAACAATTCATGTATAAGTAGGCCCACACAGTTCAAACCCATGTTGTTCAAGGGTCAGCTGTACTGCTTTTTTCCTATATATACATACCAATAATAAAGTTTAACTTATAAGTTAGGTACAGTAAGAGATTAATAACTAATAACAAAAGAAAAACAATAACTATATTGCAATAAAAGTTATGTGAATGTGATCTCTGTGTGTCTCTCAAAATATCTTATTGTATTGTGCTCACCTTTTCACATAAAGGGAGAACTTCAGGGCTTCTCTTTGGCATATCTGAATTTTCGAACATCACTACTCTTATACTTGGGGGCCGTTATTAAGCAAAATCAGGGTAACTTGCACACAAGCTCTGCGATACTATGACAGTTGATCTCATAACCAAGATGGCAACTCCATGACTGCAAGGCAAGGAGTATTTATGGCATGGATCCACCAGACAAAGGGATGATTTCTGTCCTGGGTGAGATGGAGAGGCATGCATGAAATTTAATCACACTACTCAGAATAACGCACATTTAAAATTTATGAATTGTTTATTCCCAGAATTTTCCACTTAAAATTTAGACCGCAGGTAACAAATTGAGAAAGGTAAAAGGTCTGATAAGGGGGCATCTAACTGTGGCTTCTACACTCAAAGGGTACAATTAAAAAGCAACCAAATTAAAACTTGAAGACTTGAATGGATATATATTCCACTACTTGCCTTCAGGCAAGACATGGGACATTGTTTAGACTCAGAGAGGGCTGGTTTTAGGGACTGTGGGGGACCTCTGTTGTTGGCCAGCATGCTCCTTTCGATGATGTCACATCTGTTATCTGCTAAACAATAATCTCCCCCATATGTAAATTTGGTGAAATTCTCAAAGTCCCCAGCCCTGTTGTCTGAAAAGAACAGTCATGTGACCCAACAGAACCAATCAGACTTTGTCCAGAGGTTTGGATTTAAGCAGCAAAACAAAACAGGGTCGGGGGTGGGCAGCACTGAGGCATTCATTTATGTCAGTAGTGGCATATTCACAAAACCATTGATTAGTTGCTACTTCCAAGAACCCCAGAAATGCCATTGCATCCTTCTCTGATCTTGGATCTCCAAAATTGCTCAATTTTGTGAACGCCCTGTTAATGCCTTTCTGTTTACGGAAGCCAGTGTCATTTGTGTGAAACCCCTGACTAATGCAGTGGCAGAGGTGCTGACCTGGAGTCAGCCCAGGTTCTCTAGGTGCACGTAAACCCAATGACCACCTACATTCACCTCAGCTTCCTAAGACCTCAAAGAGAGGTAATTCCTACTCAATAAACATCCCAAGGTTACTGGGAGATTAACATGAACTAGCAAATTAACTAGCTATATGTCAGGTAGTTCACCCACAAAGCTTCTGAGACAGAGTTAAGAAAGTAAGTGGTTTATTTGAAGGTAACGCCTCTGAATGATTAAAGGGGGGAGTGCAGAACCAGGCAGGGAAAGTCTTCAGACCACAATGTGTGATCTTGTCATAACTTGATGACAGGAATCTACATGTGAACAAAAGCCAAAGAATCTCTTTAGGGAAAGGAATCCAGACCTCAGTCTTTCCCCCTTTAAGGTTCAAAATTATTAGTACTTTTTTGATGAGGTGTTATAGTCTCAACTGGAACCCAAAGGGGAACTCATCCTAAGGGAGGGGCCATTGAGACTGGTGCCCCAAACTCACTAGTAGGTCAGTGGAGAAAGTACTTGGGCACTGGTTGTGGAAGACCCTCCAAAGCCATGTTTGCTCAGAGCCTCAATTTCCAAGGCCCTAGTTCAATGAACAAACAATATAGACACAAAATATCTGAGTTTAACTTTTAAATTAAAAAAAATCTTTTCCAGCACTGATTTATTTCCCATATTACCCTCAGATATACATAGACAACTGGTTGAAGTTAAAGGGAAAACAAAATAATAAGAGATTTAAAAAATAGTTGAACATTTTAAGTGAAAAATTTTGTTTTCAAAAGATTAAAATTAATATAAAGCTGATTTGCTTCTATGCTGTTGATAAAATTATTACATTTATCTCTAGAAGCAGCAAGATCCTGGACAGAAAGAGGGAGTATGCAGAACTTCTCCCGGCCCAGGTATTAAGAGGGAAAACACTCACTGATAAGCAACCATGCTTCTTCTTAAAATATGATTTGTAGAGGAACAAAATAAGGGGGTGGGTGTTAGGGAAGGGAGGGATTCTTTTTCTTTCCCAAATTGCCCTAGTGTTGACATGAGAAAGATTAACATTTGATTCTAAGTGACCTTAGAATCCACTTATTTGTCATCTTGGAAACAATAGGTTAACAGTTTTCAAAATAACTGAACAATATAAACAAACAGTCACTTTGACTAATCTGGGATCTACTGCTGCCATAAAGTCACCTCCAGGACATTTTCAAAAAGGTTTCTTTTAAATCTCCTGACAGCATGAAAAGCCCTGCCTGAAAATTGACTGGTGTGTAAAAGGAAGCCATCATTCACACTAATGGGGTCCTTCAACTTGCTCTCCCTGTACCCTGAGCTGCCCTAAAGCTGAAATGTGAAGCTTCTGAAACCCATGGTGGTTAAAAGAGTTTCACCATTCACTCAATGTAGGCCTCTTCCTAGTAGATTTTCTGTAGGTTTTCATCACAGATTACTATAACCACTGAACTAGAGCACTCAACTTCTAAGCACCTGAAAAGAGCTGACATATAGAATCAGGCATTTCACCCTCTTCTCCTTCCATCCCCTCACTCCCAGCAACAGCCATCCATGGGTGGTGTATTGACACAATCCATCTTTATACAAAGTGCCAAGTCTCTGTTTTTTCTTTCTTCTGCCCCGCACCACAGGCACATGTACAAAATTTGAATCACGTCAACAAGCTGAACCAATAAGACTACAATGCTCAACATTTTTATTTATCTACTATTATTTCTCAAATCTGGAAAATTTGTTTTCATGAATTTTCCCTGAGAAGAAAAATACTTATAACCACAGACAGCTTTCATAATCAGTCCAAGGAAATGACAAGTTCTTGTGAATAATTCCTTTTGCTTTCTGCAAATTGAGGTGAGAAATTCCATTTGTTTTTCATTGAACCACAAAGATGAATAATGTCATTCTCATACGACAGGAACTGATATTATAAGCTCTTTCATGAGAGGTATGTTCTCATTTCTAACATAAATTACCAAAGTATGTGCAGTATTAATGAGAAAAGAGAGAGCAAAGATCTCGTTACAGTTATTGGTTATGCAGACCATATCCCTGTATCTCTCCCTTCTGGTATTTTCTTCCTGAAAGTGTTGAGGGAATGTTTGGGGCTTTTTCCTTTGTATCATTTCCCCTCCATTGGGAGCTTCTAGCTAATTATCTACCAAACAAGAGCAATCAGCTTACTGATTGTAAATGTTCCACCTCTTCAGGTGCATTTGTAACACAGATTGGGTCTACAGAGATCTAATAGAAAATTGTACCTATCAACCCGGGCTGGTGTAACTCAGTGGATTGATGCTGGCCTGCAAACTGGAGGGTCATGGGAGATCAGGGCACGTGCTTGGGTTGCCGTCTGGGTCCCCAGTTGGGGATGTGTGGGAAAGAGAAAGCCTATCAATGTTTCTCTCCTTCTCTTTCTCTTCCCTTCCCCTCTCTCTCTAAATAAAATGTTTTTAAAAATTGTACCTATCATGTTGTAAAATACTTGCTTAAGTCTCCTTTGAATTTTAAAAATCAGATGAGACTTTTAAAAACTTAAAAGATATTATTTTCCAGCCAAACACCTCCTCTACGTATATGGATATTTATATAAGGGACCTGAGTTCCAAAATGCCAAGCTGACTTTTCCCAAGATAGCGCAGCTAAGTAGAGGCACAATTGAAACTAGAACCTAGCCCTTCTATATGTGTCCTTAATGCATAATTTTAAAGATGATCAAGAAATTTAGAAAGTGAAATTTAAGCTAGATTTTTATATTCAAAAAAGTACCCAACTACTGTTTTCCATTTTTTTAAAAATTTTATCACATTTTGCCTTCAGTTGTATCACATCAATAGTTATCCATATCTGTCTTTACCTTTACTGTACAGCAAATAAACTTGGTGAAATAAATTTAACTGCAATGTGCTGAAGTGGTATTATTCATAAGGAGGAATCTGAAAGGCAGGGTTATTGAACCCTGGATCTACCAGGCAGGCAGTAAAGGAGTAAAAATGATAGACTCCTCAAGGCTGTGGAGCTTAACTCTCCACCATTTGACTTTGGGTTGCACCTATTGATTTGTTTCCAAAGAGTCAAGTATGAAAAAGGGGGGAAATAATTTTACAGTGGAGAAACCTAGTAAACACTACCCAGTCATGTTATCAAAGTTAACATCATGTTGACAGCATGTACTCTTGATATGATATAATGAAAAGGGTACTTTACCTCTGTGGTCTTCTTCTGAAAACCTTAAACCTCTGTCTAACCATGAGAAAAATGTAAGATGAATCCACCCTGAGAGACAATATTCCTCAAAACTGCCAAGGTCATCAAAAACAAACTTGAGAAATTGTCACAGATCAAAGGAGGCTAAGGAGACATGACAATTAAATGTAATGTGTATCATAGATGAAATTGTGAATCAGAAAGGACATAAGGAAAAAACTAGTGAAATCTGAATAAGGTGTATATTTCAGTTAATACAATAGTAACCTGCCAACATTGATTTCTTAGTTGTGATAAATGTACCTTACTAAAGTAAAATGTTACAATAAGGAGAACTATGTCCAAGGTATATGGAAACTCTCAGTACTATCTTTGCAACTTTTCTGTATATCTAAAACTATTTTAAGTAAAAACTTAAATTTTATTTTACTTAATTTTTTTAATTAAAAAAAAATCTTTATTTTTGTTTTAAGATTTTATTCATTATTTTCAGAAAGAAGGGCAGGGAGGGAGGAAGAAAGGGAGAGATACATCAGTGTATGGTTGCCTTTCACCTGCATCCTGCTATGGACCAGGCTGGAGACCTGGCTTGCAACCTGGTTATGTGCCTTGACTGAGAATTGAACCAGCAGCCTTTGGGTTTGCAGGCTGGCTCCTATCCACTGAGCCACCAGACAGGGCTTATTTTACTTAATTTTTACCTGAACACAGACACTTCTCCAAGGAAGACATACAAAGGACTCATAGGCATACAAAAGAATGCTCAACATCACCAGCCATCAGAGAAATGCAAATTAAAACTATAATGAGATACCACCTCACACCTGTCAGAATGGCCATCATCAACAAATCAACAAACAACAAGTGCTGATGAGGATGTAGAGAAAAGGGAACCCTGGTGCACTGCTGGTGGGAATGCAGACTGGTGCAGCCACTATGGAAAACAGTACAGAATTTCCTCAGAAAATTAAGAATAGAACTGCCTTATGACCCAGTGATTCCACTGCTAGGATTATACCCAAAGAATCCTGAAACACCAATTCAGAAGAACCTATGCAATCCTATGTTCATAGCAGTGCTATTTATAATAGCCACGTGCTGGAAACAACCTAAGTGCTCTTCAGTGGATGAATGGATAAAAAAAACTGTGGTACATTTGCACAATGGAGTTCTACACTGCAGAAAGAAAGAAAGAAAGAACTCCTACCATTTTTGATAGCATGGATGGAACTGGAGAGTATGCTTAGTAAAATAAGCCAGGCAGCAAAAATTAAATACCACATGTTCTCACTTAATACAGGAGATGAATGAACAAACAGACAAGCAAACAAAACAGAACCAGAGGCATGAATACAAGGAACACACTTGTGCAGAGGAGAGAGGGGAGGGGGGAAAGGAGGCAAAGAAGGGGAACAGTTTAGTCAAGGAACTAGCATGGATGACACATGGGCATGGACAACATGTGGGATTGACTGTGGGGGTGGGGGGGTGATAAGGAGAGTGGAGAAGAGGATAGGAGAAGGGGAAAAATGAGATGAATGTAATAAAATAACAATAAAAAATGAACTTAAAACCAGGGGGAAAAATAAAATAATAAAATAAATTTTAAAAAAATTTAAATATTAGAGAGCAATCTTATAACTTAGGTACAGTTGTATACAACAGATACATGATCTGTAGTTTTCTTCATTTTGTGTAATACATTTTCTCTCATTCAAAAAAAAAGGTTAAGGGAGAGAGACAGGAAGGAAGGAAGAAAGGAGAAAGACTATGAACATAGCCAACAGTATGGTGATTGCCAAAGGGAAGAGGAGCAGAGGGAAGTGGGCAAGGGTAAAGGGGGGATAAATGGATGGAAGGAGCCTTGGCTTGGGGTAGTAAATGCTCAATACAATATAAAGATGATATATTATAGAATTGCATGCCTGAAACCTCTATAATTTTATTAACTAATGTTACCCCAATGAATTCAATTTTAAAATTAAATAAGACAAAAAGATATAAGGCATAATAAAAAAGTTATGCATAAGACACAGATCATCAAAAAGAGGATACTAAAGGAAGTTGAGCATAAGGAATGTGACTCCAGTTGGAAACAAAAAATGAAGAAAAAAGTAAGAGCATCAGAAATAATAAATATGCAGATAAATGTAAATTAATATTAACTTTATCCAACAATAATAGCACCCTGTGGAAATTTAAATTTAGGAAAAATAAAAATGTGAAAATAATAGCACAAAAATTGGGAAAGATAAATTAAGTTCAACTGTAGTAAGATCTTTACATTGTCTTGAAAGTGGAAAAGCTACTTATTTATATCATGTTTTCATAATTTGAAAATTCATTTTGCATTCTAGAGTAATTATTTTAAAATGGTAAAAGAATGAATACTAACAAGCTAACAATTGGGGGAAATAGAATAATAAATAATACAAAAGAAGTGAAGAAAGGATAGAAAAGGAATTGGTGAAAGGTATGACAGAATAAAACCTAAATATATTAATAATTACATTAAACAAAAATAATTATATACCTCTATGAAAAGGCGAGGTTGGTTAGCCTGGATATTTAAAGTTAATTATATATTGCTTACAATAGTTACATATTAAAAAGAAAAGAAGAAAATATACTATGAAAATGCTAAGGAAAAGAAACTGATATGACTATAATAATATCAAACAAAATAAACTTTAATACAAGAAGCATTGCTGGAGATAAAGAAGAACATGATAAAGAGTCAAATCCACCAGGAAGATACTATAATTTCAAACTTGTATCTAATAATATAGCTATAAAACATAAAAAGGAAATAGTGAAACTAAAAGGAAAAATAGACAAATCACAATCATAGAGAAGATTTTAATGCACCATGTTTAATATATAATAAAAATAATCAGACAAAAAGAAAATCAGCATACATATACACTTGAACATGGTTACAAAATTTTTCCTAAATGACACTAAGAAACTTCACCAAGAGCATAGAATGCACATACTTTCTAAATGCATTTGGAAAATTTACCAAAATTGACCATATGCTAGATCAAAAAGCCAAGTCTCAACAAATTTTAAAGGACTGAAATCAAACAGTGTATGTTTTCCTACTATCCTGGAATTAAATTCGAAAATAACAAGATTACTACAAATTTTACAATATTTAAAATATAAATATATATCTAAAATATCCAACAGTTGAAGCAAGTTATAATGGACATTTTACATACCTGAGAATCCTGAAACACCAATTCATAAGAACCTATGTATCTCTATGTTCATAGCAGCACTATTTACAATAGTCAAGTGCTGGAAACAGCCTAAGTGTCCATCAGTGGATGATTGGATCAAAAAACTTTGGTACATTTACATAATGGAATACTACACAGCAGAAAGAAAGAAGGAACTCTTACTCTTTGCAACAACATGGATGGAACTGGAGAATATTATGCTTGGTGAAATAAGCCAGTCAGTGAAGGACAAATACCATATGATCTCACCCATTACAGGACAATAATGAACAAAACTAACAACAAGCAAAACAGAACAAAATATATGTTTATATGAATACAGTGAGTGAATAGGCCTTCAGTGGTCAGGGGGAAGGGGGTTGGGGGGAGGAGGAGGAAGAAGCAAGGAAGGGTAGCAGTTTAGACAAGAACCTAGTATAAAGGAACCATGGACATGGACAATAGGTGTGATTGATTTTGGGGGGAATGGGTGGGTGGGGAGGGGGACAGAGGGGAGCAAAAAGGGGATGGATGTAATACAACAACAATAAAATTTAAAAAGAAAAAATACTTTGAACAAATAATAAAAATATGACTTAGAAATTACAGCATGTAGCTAAAAGTCATGCTTAGAAATATATATAAATAAATATATATGAAAAGAAGAAATGCTGCAATTCAATTATTTGTCTACTTCAAGAAATTCAGGAAACAACACTGCAAGTTAAACCCATAGAAAGTAGAAAAAGTAAAGACAAAAGCAGAAATAAATACAATAAAGAGGATTCAAAAGTAAAAATAAATATTGGTTCTTTGTAAGACCATGGCAAAAGCGGGGGTGTGTGGAGGGGTGCTTTTTGGTATTTAAGGAACTAAAGTGAAAGTCTGCCCAGGCAGCAGATGGGGACTAGGAGAGCAAAGCAGGTGGGACTATGGAGGCCTGTTCTTTGGGCATGGACTGAAGAAGAGTCTCAGAACTTCCTCAGGAGAAAGGAAACTCCCCACAGTTATGGTTCTAAAGGGCAAATCTCATCAGGACTGCCATTCTCAAAACCCTTCAATGATTTACTATTGCTTTGAGAATAAAACCCAAACTCTTCAATACAGCTTTCTAGACCCTTCAACCTTATTCCCAACCTCCTCACACTCCATCTGTCTCTTCTCTGCCAAACACTTGATGGCACACATCAACATGCTAAACAATTCCAGGTCCTAAGATCTGCAAATTCTCTCCTTCAGTGTCTGAATCTTTCTTTGCTCCCTCAACATGATGGCATCAAATATAATTTTCTTTTCTAGCCCTTCATCAGGTTCACTAACTTTAATGCTTCAGGTCTTAGAACCCAGTTTCTTTAGGAAACCTTTCCTAATTCATCCCAAGTTGGGTTAGTTGTGTCTCTCAAGCATTTCCATACTATGTTGGATGGGCGTGTGCCATTGTATCCTGCAAGACAGCAAGCTCTCGGAGGGCAAGCACTATATGCCCCATCAGAACTGAATCCACACACTATCAAAATCAAGAATTGTGATAGTTTTCCATCACCCTGAGCCTCTTACATAATTCTGGGCTCATAATAGTATAACCTTGAGCACTTCAACACCTCTTTGTTGATTGACCTATTATATGGCTTCTACTCTCTCACTAGTAAATAACGTCTATATCGACACAGGTAATATCTAGTTGAGTTGAGGTAATTATCTAGCTAATTAAAGCAAAAGCCAATCATTCTCTCCAGCCTTCATTTTCCTTCCACAATAAAGTTTGCTAAGTCAGCAGATTGGATACATCCAGAGTGAATCCACACATGGTCACTGGAGTTATTCAGCCCTCCACTAAAGCGTTTTGTTTCAAAGTAGCCAGAGAAAGCACAGACCTTGTAAAATATACCACCAGGGTAAATGATACCTCTCCATCTGAAGACAGGATTTCAATTTATTGTACATATTATATCATCCCAAAACACAATGAATCATACTGTAGCATATTTATGCATTTTCTTTAAAAATATGACCTTTCTCTTTTTGCAGGTCTAAAGAAGGTATTTTAATTTTTGCATATTGGAAACAAATCAACGGGTTTCTAATAAACATAAACATTAGCTTTGTTTTAAATTAATATTTCCCCTATTGTGTACAGGTCACCAAAAAATCTCTCACAATAACTTAGACATGTATATGCACATGGATTTGGAAATAGAACAATAAATATTATTATATTAATTTATAATCACCTCATTCCAAAAAGTATTTTAAATGGTTTACAGAAGTGCAAAACTCACATACTTTTAGGCACGTACACACACAACAAACTATGCACTATTGAGAATCAATTTTATGGCAAAATTCGAGCTTTAGTTCCTGTTTGATAATGTGTACTTCATTTAATTAAAGAAGGCAGCATATATAAATATTTTTACTAGTTAAGCTACAAGTTAAATTGTATTTAAGCTCCTTTGCTAGTTGGATTTAAGTGAACACTACTGCATACTTTGATTTTGGAAATATAAGTAACAATATACTACATCATTAGTCATCTTCAAAGCCTAGGAGGTCTTCACACCTTTCTCTCAGTTTCCCCCTGCCAGGACCCAAAAAGGATACTATAAATGTCATGTTGTAAATGATAAATCACATCTTTATGGACTTGGAAGTTAATTTTGCTTAGAAGCATTTTTATGGACTTTGGAAACTAAAGAATAAAAGCAGCTACGTTTGTAAGATCAAAACCTTTCTTTCCAGGAGGCAGTATTTGTTCTTTGTTCTGGGATATTCACCATTGGTTTCAGTTTCCTCTTAGTATTTTTTCACTGCTAAGAGGTACAGGCATAAGTCATTTCATTTGCTTCACTTTATGGCACTACGCAGGGATTGAATTTTTTACAAATCGAAAGTTTGTGGCAACCTTGTATAGGTTTGTACATTACTTTTTTTAGACATGCTGTTGTACACTTAAAAGATGACACTATAATGTAAGCGTAGCTTTTACATGCACCGAGAAAGAAACAAACAAAAAAAATCATGTGACTTGCTTTGTTATAATACTCGCTTTATTGCGGTAGCCTGGAACGGAACCCACAATAAGCAGAAAACAATATACTTAATGAAGGCAACTTTCACCCAGCCTCCCAAATGAAAGACAATTTATTTTTGTTATGCATGGGAAGCAATAGAACAACATTAAAACACTCTTCCCACTCACTAGCCACTGCCCCTGCTTGCTGTCCCTCAAAGGGACTATGAGCTACAGTGGATATCTTGCTGCTATGGGCAAGCTAGTCCACCTTGAAGAAAATACTGGAACAGAAACAGGGAACCTGGATCTTTGATGATACTATTGAACTACTGAGTTACTAATGCTGAAACTGTCCTACTTCTGAACTTTCTGTCATATGAAATAACAAATAAGCCAACGAATTAGGAGTTTTGGTTATTTGCACCAGAAAACTGGTATACTCCCTTCTATCTCGTGCTCTGATGGACTAGAGGGACAATTCAAAATGTAGAGAGAATTTGAAGGATTTTTTTTTTCAAGTTATGAGGTATTTTCCTTTAATGTAGCCAAACATTTCACATTCATGAAGTTGTTCATTTCAGAGCAAGTCTAAGTGACCTTTGGAGTTGAAGATCTTGAAGAATCAGCCTCAGCCAGAAGAATGCAGTGGGACAGTGACCATCCAAAACGAGAACAGTGTACACAGGAAGAAACCTGAGAGCATAGCTGGGAACTAAAAGTAACCTACTCAACAGTGTGAGAGGGCAAAGTGCACTTGGGGAAGTGCAAGCCATGGCCCTGAAGAAACAAATACGGCAGATAATAAAGGTCTTTATCCTGATGAGAGTCAAGAGTTACGCTGGAGGATTGCAAGTGACAGAGAGGCAGTCTTAAACATTTCAAGACAACCACCCTGGCAGTAGATGCGATAACTTAGGAAAGGGGAAATTTAACACATTGTTGACCAGCAATTTTACACAAAAGCTAATGCAGATGCAAGGACAAGTTAACTCGTTATTGGTCAACAATGTTTGAGCTTGAAAACATGATCTTTTCATGACCAGCCAACAAAGTGTTAAGAAACAGAGGGACAAGACCCTCAAAGCTATTACAGAAATGCACCCCAAATGGTAAGGACCAAGCAAAGGCTATGGCAATGGGGCCAGAAAGGAAAAGGGGGTATGGGAATAATTTTTAAAAATTGATTGATGGCAGAGTGCACCAAGGGAAGGGTAAGAGGATTGGGCAAGAGTGGCAATGACTATCCCAAGAACAGAGACAGGGTGTTGCTGCAGAGGAGAAGCATGGCACAACATTAGCAGGAGCCATGATGAGAGCCGTCATGTGTCCTGATTCAAAGAGTCCATCACATTGTCATCCCTGCGATCTCAGTCCACCTGAACTGAATTCATCTCAGCAAACGCGCTATGTCTTTGAATAAACAAATGTCCATGGATTCCTATTCCTAACCCCTTTTGACCCTAGAGTAATAGAAAACCTCAGAGGTAGATATAAACACATTAATGTGTTTATGCTGTGTAGCTGCAACACAATATAACAAAAGGGTAATGAAAGTTTAAGTTGAAAATCTTTCCAGATCTTTAAGTATAAATTAAAATCCAAAATTAAAGCAACATCATTGAAAGTGAGTTTCTTCTTTTAGTTTGGCCAGTCTACATCACACTGTGTAAATGTAATGGTTAATTTACTTGGTTTACGTTTGTTTATTCGTGTTTGCTGTATAGGAAATCGACAGATATTTTGAAGGTACCTTCCAATGGTATCCACAAAGACACAGATCTTGCCTCTGAGTAAGTTTACTCACGGTCTTCAGTGACATTTTATATGAAGGGAAATTACCTTCTTCAAGTAGAAGGGAAACTAAAACTCCAAAAGGCCATTCTTTTTGGCCTAAGCAGGAGCCTGGGAGAGCAGGATGCTATTTCTTCCTGCTCCCCTTAGCCCTAGCTGAGAGTAAGCAAAGGATGAACCAACCTCTCTTTCCACCGTGTCCACATTATTTAACAAATGACTAAAGCTGACTTCTCTTACTGCCTACCCTAGAAAAACTGTGTTGGATATGGAGTTAGGCAGTAGGATGCCTACTGTTTATTCAAGAAAAAAAAAAAAAAATCATGGGGAAACTACTGTGGGTAAAGAGCCTTCCAAGACGTAGTTCCTGCTTTCAGGGGGCTTACAGCAGCATTCCTACCACACCAAAGGTTAAGAGGATGAACCTGAGCAGCACCACAAGCTACAGGACAGGGTTCACAGTTGACTGAGGATTTCAACTAGATCTTAAAACTGATAAGGTCTGTAACCCGCAGACCCCGGAAAAGGAAACAATATTCGACATTAAAGGAGCAGCATGGACTGGGAAATGGAGTCCAGAAAGAATATGGTAAATTAATGGTGTAACTCACATGTCTCCTCTTTGGTGAGGTCCCTCTGGCCTCTGACACCACCCAGGTGCCTCCAGAGCACCTAACCACACGTTTTCTACTGTAGAGTCAAAAGTTGTATTCAGTTTTTTGACTGCACAGGGGTCGGTGCCCCAACCCCCACGTTGTTCAAGGGTCAACAGTAGTTATTTCCTCACAGCTGTCTCTCCCCAGCTCGAATGCTAACTCCTAAATATTGGGGATCAGGCTTTTTCATCTTTGCAGTCAGAGCACATAATGCCAACACCTGGTGCATAATTGGTACTCAACCACAACTTGTTGAGTGAATGTGGCATTCCCGTGCACGCCAGTGATGCAATCCCAGTTAGCTGGAACCAGGTGAGTGGGAGTGACAAGCTGGGAGATAAAAGAACAAACAAAGCTGAGAGTCAGATCATGAAAAACTCAAACCCCTCATTAAAGAGTTATAGAAAATGCGGACTGTTTTCATCATGAGAGGCTGGTGGTGGACAACCAGATAAGAACCTATTATGATAGGCAAGAGACAATGAAGAGCAGGGAATATGAGAGACAGTGTGAGGTACTAACAACTTGGCAGCTGTTGAGATTTCAGTGCTTACTAGGTGCCAGACATTGTGCTAAGCACTTGGTGATGCTATTTTATACATCTTCACAGTGCTCTGGAGCGTTAATTATCAATCTGGAAAGAATGGATCTGAGGCCAATGAGGATACAGATTCTTAAATTTAAGATTCCTACCCATTCCCACCTGACCCTGAAAACAAAGCATTCTTTTAAGCAAACAATTGCAGGGAACCCCAAATGGAAGAAAATTCCAGCACTTAAAAGAAGTACACTCATCCAACAGAATTGGGGGCAGTCCTTCCCAGCTCAGAATCTCTCACGGGAAGCCACGCACATTCCCACTGGCACAAACATGCAATTTACCTTTGCAATGTTATAGCTTTATGATGAAAAATTGTAGACAACTTTAAGTGTGCAGAAATACATTAGATTTTCTTTTATTTTAGTTGTCTTAAGTGGTACAGGAGTGGAAATAGTTGAAGACCTGCACCCTTGACTATATTTCTACATAATTTTTTCCATACAAGGTGTATTTGAGAACTATTTGCTCCTCGAAAGCATGGATTTGCTCTAATTTATTTCTGTATTTGACCTAACACAACAGTTCACACCTAAGTGAAGTTCAGTAGCATATTTTAAGCCAAGCTCTATTTAACCAGTTGAACAATGAAAAGAAGCATAGCCGGCAAGATGATTGACATCAGTTGGTAGGCTTGGAATCTTACATTTTGTCTTCTTGCATGTCATGACTTTTGGAACAATTAGCATCAGGATGCTTTGAGCAGGCAAAGAAAGGCAAAGAGAGAGGAAAGTAGAAAAGCAAAGCACAGACCCCCATTTACAGTACTCAGTGGTGTTTCCCTGGAAGCAGCCTCTTAAAGCAGGTTCCTGTCAGGAGGAAAAAATCCTCACTGATCACAAGTTAAGGTTGATTGCCTTGGTAAAGAGAAAAAACACCAAGGCAAATATGAAAAAAAAAAAAAAAAAAGTGAAGATCCTTATGGCCTGGGATGAAAATGTGAAGCAGTGGAATGCAGAACAGAGGAGGAATGGCTACATCCTTTTGAAATAAACCAAATCCCCAAGTGATTTTAAAAATGTCCACTTTATTATAAGTTTAAAGAGTGAGGACAATAGGCCTGAGTTAGAAGAAACACCAATACAGAAATAAGATCATCATACAGTGTTACTAAGCACTATTACTTACTTCGAAGAAAGCAATTAGAAGACGTCTTCACTTAAAAGGTGTGAATTTACTTAGTTTTAGTGTTAATGAACTTATTGATGTCATTAAATAACACCTTATTGAATCTGTATCCCCAGAACACACTCATATCGAGAGTTCATCATACTAAATTTTATTGCTTTTTAGTTGTTTTTTTTTCATTAGCACAAATAGTCAGCAAAAGGTTGTGAAAATATTCTTTTAAGATTTTATTTATTTATTTTTAGAGAAAGGGGAAAGGAGGGAGAAAGAGACAGAGAGAAACATCAATATGTGGTTGCCTCTCACACACCTCCAACTGGGGACCTGGCCCATAAACCCAGGCAGGTGCCCTGACTGAGAACTGACCCTCTGGTTCACAGGCTGACACTCAATCCACTGAGCCACACCAGCCAGGGCTCTTTTTGAAAGATCAAAATCAATTTGCTGATTCTTTTATTCTTTTTACAAATATTTTTTTTTTCCTATCCATTACAAAACACAAGCACTCAATACTAGTGTGCCATGGGGAGTGTGGCGATAAATGGGATATACCAAAATGCAGGGAGTTTAATCTATACACAAGAACTGTATAACTCCAGTAGTCAGTGCTGCGAGAGGCATTGGAACATGCCCCTAAAAGTTCAGAAAAAGGAGAATTCACTTCTTGCCAAAGTGATCAGGGAAAGCTCCGTACATGAGAACGTGAGCAGAAATCTCAACCTAAAATTGCCCCCCTTATTTGGCTTTTAGAAAGAGATTTTACCTAATGCCATTTTTGTTTTGTTTTGTTTTTGCTTGTTTGTTTTGTTTTGCTTGCCATTCTGTGTACTTACTGGTTAGCTAAATAAAAAAATCCTGACCTGTCTCCTTCAGGATTTAGATGTTCCTAAGATAAGCACAATAGCACACACACACACACACACACTATATGGATATATATATATATCCACCAACAGGATTCCTTGGCATGTTTTCAAATTTGTGACAATCAGTAGAAGCAAAGTGGGTGGAAGGTACAGTGACATGTTGTGAAGTGATTTACCCTTTTTATCTCTGTTTTCATTCAACCTAAAAACACACCTGCAGAAGAATAAATAATACAACAAGCAAAAAAACAAACCTCTACTATTGGCTATAATGAGCTCATCCTTGAATATCAGTGATGATGACTCAGTGTTTGGCTTTAACTCCACGCTCCCTTGTTAGCTAGAAGCATCCCTGGTTACAGGAGAGGAAAGGAGGAGAAATATGCCACTCCTTCCCCTTACCTCTAAATATCTGTCTGCCTCTGACCCCTTGGATTTGTCGTCTTTCCCCAAAGAGTAGGTTACAATGCGGGTATGGCAACCACCTAGGGGCTTTTTAATTATAAAGATAATGTACCTAAATTTTATGTCATATATATTTTGCCATTCAATGGCATCTACCACCCACACTGACCAGTACAGTGAAGTCGTCATTGTTCACACATTCCCATTCCAGCCCACCCTTCTTGATTGCCAGGTTATATCAATGTCACACAAACTATTCTCATTATATTAACAATGGCTGGCCTTTTTCGGGACAGACCCCTCAGACGTTTGTCCAAACCCACAGAATGTACAACACGAAGAGTGAACCCTAATGTAAACCATGAATTTGGTGTGATAATATATCGGTGTAGGTTTATCAGTTGTAAAAATGTGCCACTTCAGGGTGTGGAGGGAAGATGTTAAAAATAGCGGAGGCTATGCATGTGTGGGTGCAGGGGTAGGTTGAACATCTCTTTACTTCCCCTTCAATTTTGTTGTAAACCTTACAAAAATTTTAATTCCTTTCTGCCATGGTCCTACAAAGAAAGCAACTGCCTTACTTGTGAGCTAAAAGAAGTTTACTTTCTCGATATTAAATAGGAGATGTGTGTCATTTGAAAACAATGAGTAAGTCAATCTAACACCTCCCCTGGGGCTTCCCCTTTATTAGGATTTCATCAATATTGAAATAGACAAGGCTTGAGAAGAAAAACATTTTTTTTAATTAGTGTTTAAAGCTGAAAGATGTAGCTGTGATAGGCAATAAGCCATGAGTAAAAATCCAACACATATGCTTATCTCAAGGAGAAATGAAACATAAGCAATTCTGTTACATTCTAAGAGGTATCGTATGGCAGGACTGACTTGAATATCCTTCCCAAGGGATGCCAACAACCAGGGCCCATTAACAACAACACAGACATAGTAAAGAGAAAATGTGATTACAGAAGCTCAGTCTTAGGAAAGAATTTCCTGCCTTTTCAAGGCTACAAGGATCTGAGAGTTGGGTACTTGAAGTGAACTGAAATACAACAATAAGACTAAAATTCAACCACCTATCTCCTTTTTTTCAGTCAGGTCATTCATCCTGCCAATAGAAACTTTTCCTAATCATTAGGATTGACATGGGATGAAGGGAAGAATAATTCATCCTTTGTTATTTTTGAGAGAAAGGGGAAGAAAGAGAGAACCTCTGAATAAGTAGAATACTTTTCTTTCATGTAACTATTGTCAAATTGGGGGTATCAAACAAGCATGTGAAATCATTTTTAAAAGAGCACAAGGAAGGCCAAGATGTTTTTGGCAAACTAGATAGTAGAACAGATAGATAATCAGAGTTGTTAGTGTACCTGAAACTCAATCTCCATGCCTCCTAATGTAGTTCTACACATCATGGCAAGGATTATATCTTTAAGAATCTTTACTTTTAGCCCTGGCTGGTGTGGCTCAGTGGATTGAGCACTGGCCTGCAAACCAAAGCGGCACCGGCTCAATTCCCAGTCAGGGCACAGGCCTGGGTCACTGGCCACGTCCCCAGTTGGGGATGCACAAGAGGCAGCCACACATTGATGTTTTTTCCCTCTTTCTCTCTCCCTCCCCTTCTCTATATAAATGAAATCTTTTAAAAATATATTTATTTTTAGAGTAATGGGTAAGTGCAAATATGGTAGTACCCAAGTTCAGCTCCTATTAAATACTCCAATCCAAGTAAGAAAGAGGCTCCCAAAAATCACAGGTAACTCTTTGTTTCCTTTAGGACACCTTCAGGGGTGAGTAACTGAAGTTCCAACTAAAGAGGCCTCAACGTTCGGGGGATTTATATTCCTACATCACAAAAGTCCAGAGGAAGATCATTTCCAGAGTTGATTAATTCAGTAGCTCAGCAACATGGTCAAGGACTCAGGGTCTTTCCATCTTCCTATCTTGTCATCAGGGTGTCAGCTAGGTCGTCTCATAATCATAAGACAGTTAGAGCATCACATCCTCAAACACCCATTCCAGAAGTCTGCATCTCTTTTTCAGAAACTCCTTCCCATCTCCTTGTTGAGAACTAGGTCACGGGACATCCCTAAGCCATTCACTAGTGAGAAGAGTGAGACTTCTGCGATCTGTTTAGACCAGTCGGGGTTGAGCTGACTCCCATGAATGGACATGGGAGCAAAGTCAAGGCTCTGAGTAAACCACTGACAGCACATGTCCAGCTGCAAATCCAGTGCCTGGTTCTACTTCTACATAAAAAGAAAGTACTTGCTCTCAGGTTCAAAATGGGCAGTTACCATAGTATTATTCTCGTATGTTATTTTGCCCATTGAGAAGTCTAACAAATAAAATATTAACAGGAACTAACACTATCTGAAACATATTTATGCTGGTAGTCAGAACTTGTTCACAATGAGCAATTTGAAACCAAAAAGATTCTGGTACTCCTGGTAACCACAGTAGCCAAAGCAGACAGAGGTCAACATATGGCCCAGGCCTCAGCAATTAGGGCCAATGAGAGCACTCAATCCCCTGACTACAATATCAGACCATCAATTAGGCATTCAACCCTAACCCAGATAGGCACATGCCCCCCTCAAAAAAAAAAAAAAAGTCTTTATCTGAGATTAGATAAAAAACAGAAAAAATAATATGTTACCCTTCTTTTTTTATTGGCTCCTGCCACATTTGGATCCTAGGCACCACAAGAGAAAATGTGGCCAAAAACACCCAAAAAGAAACAGAGACTAGCGGCCATGACAGAGACAGAGAAAAAAAAGTAAATAGAGAGGTGGGTTCAGCTTGCCTGAAGCTGTGAACTTCCCAGTGTGGCAGGTTGCACAATTGGCCCAAATTTTCACTACTGCAGGGAAACATACTTTGGCCAATGAGATATTAACAGGCATCAATCAAGGTGGGCTGTGCCTTTGCCCTCACCTGCTCATCTACTGTCCAAGGAAGCTGAACAGCACCTGGAGCAGACCCACAGCTCTGTACCTTCGTCTCCCTAGCCTAAATCTGCTAAACCCATTGATCAATCTCAGCATCACTAAAATCAGGGCAACTAAACCTTATGTGCTTCCAAAATGATACCATAGCATGCATTATACTTTGTAGAGTTACACAAATACTTCTATAAAGTATTCCTGCCCAAATAAATTGAACCTATATCTAATCAAACCTCTAGGTCTAATTACCAATCTACAGGAAACACAGGCTATAAAGCAAAAAGGTAAATAATGCCTAAGGGAAGCAAACTGTCAAATCCAGCGAATGTGGCACATTTTACAAAATAAATGACCTGGTTTCATCAACAAAACCATGAAACAAAAAATGAGGAAGAATAGTGATGGAATATCTTCTGAGCCATAACAAAAATGAGGAAGAATAATGATAGAATATCTTCTGAGCCATAACAATGATGTGCAACGTGAGGACCTTATTTGTATGCCAATTCAAACAAAAGAATGGTAAAGGGAAGAAAAAGCTATCTTTGAAACTGTTAGAGAAATGTGAATAAGGAGTAGGTATTAGATGATATTAAGGTGTATTGGTAACTTTGTTAGGTATGCTAATAGCATGGTTGTTTTGTTTTAAAGTATCACTCAGAGTTGCATACTCATATTGTATTTACTGGTAAAATACTGTGAATGTTGGAATTTGCTTTAAAATACTCCAAAATAAGTAAATAGATAAAAACAAGGCAATAAATAAAATAAAAATAGCTTAAAGATAGGCTATATGTATGTTCATTATACTATATTTCAATTTTTTATACATTTTTAAATTTCCATAGTAAAAACTAAAACAAACAACTAATCAAACAACAAGAAAGACCCTTTAACATGTAAGGGTTTTGGCACATTAGAGAGTGAGCATTTATTTGCTGTAGTGTCCAAAGCTGCTACTAATGGGCCACTCTAGGGCTCTAGGCCTCAGCTTCTTTATTCATAAAGTCAAGGGTTGGATTTGGATTTCTAAAGTCTCTTCCAAGTCTAACCTATTATGATTCTGTTACTCTGAAATCCCCACTTCTGGTTCCTTCTTAAGAATCCTTTCCCAACTAAGTGACTGTAAGCAAGACAGGAGTTTCCTCTAACTCTCCCAGGACTACTTTCTCTGAATAGATAACTTTCATATCTCACTTTCTATTCTCTATGCATAGAAAGCACCACAACTAATTCCTGTATACCTAAATCATTCAACACTTACTGCACTCCGTGTAATCATCTGCTTCTGTTACATGTGTATGTGCCCATGTTGTATGTCAGAGACAGTAAACTAGGACACTGTCAGTCCAGCATATGGGTGTTCACTTTAATCTTGTTGATGACTTAGCACATTGTCAACATGCAACAAATGTATGATATTACAATACTATAATATAGTGAACTTTCTAAGCAATCAGTTGCAGTTGGTCTGTCTACAGACAAAACAAAAATCTGTATTTTCTGGCTTAATCTGCTTTTCCCCCCTCCTGTACAACATTATAAGTTGGCATTTAATAGGTCACATTTCAAGGAACAAATTAAGAATCTTCTTTATGGCCTTGGCTGGTGTGGCTCAGTGGATTGGTGTTGGCCTATGAATCCAAGGGTTGCTGGTTTGATTCCCAGTCTGGGCACGTAACCAGGTTGCAAGACAGGTCTCCAGCGAGGTTCGTAGCTGGAAGCAGGTGAAAGGCAACCATACATTCATGTTTCTCTCCCTTTCTTCCTCCCTCCCTGCTCTTCTCTCTAAAAATAATGAATAAAATCTTTTTTTAAAAATCTTCTTTATGTTTCATGCAAAATAGGCTTAATTCACAAGGTTTCTCTTTTCCTTCACTAAGTACAGGTACATGACTCAGTCCCTTTCCTGTGTGAGGAACATAAACTTTTCCTTATTTGTTTTTTAGATAATTTCTTTTTAAAAAGCCATGATCACATGAAGGCTTATGTGGATTTTTTTTCTTGGGGGGTTGGGGAGGAATGAGTGGTTGTACTTTTGAGGGCTGGGCCAATTCTAACAATCATCATTTTTTTGCCTATATATAAATTTGCTTATATATATAAGTTTTCTCTAATCTATTTTCTCAACCCTAGAATAACCTGGTCTCAAGATGTTTATATAGCCGAATTTCATAACTGCTGAGGCTGTGCTGGCAAACCTTTTTCATCTTAAAAAAAATGTGACCACAAATTCCTATCAGAGGTTTAAAAAAAGTAGCCCCTTGCTATTCAAGTGACCTTACAGACCTATGCTGCTCTGATAATGCCTTGCTTACTGAATTACACCAAAACTCTTCAGTTTACATTCTAACACAGAGTAATGATAGTTCCCATATTTTAGGGAGCTGTTTCGGATATTAAATGAAATAATACACATACAAAGTATATGGAAGTAGTAGGTACACAAGATACTTCTTTGTAAGCATTCCATGCAGTGCTGGCAGTCCATTTTCAATTAACATTTGTTGAATAAAGGCACTGAATAACATAATGAAAAAGATAAGTTACTCAACATCTGGGAACAGAGGTTCTCCCTTAACAAGGTAATACAATTTGTCAAGGTTTTTCTTTTTTTTTTTTTTTTTAAATATAGAGTGTTAAGCTAAAAAGAATGCTTCAACTTTTAAAATCAGATAACTTAATTTTGAAAAATTAATGGTAAGAGTTAATAAAGGGAAGGACTATTTATTCAGATGAATCAAAGATGAACCTGAGGTGCAATGGTGTTTTATTTATACAGCTCATTCATCCTACCATCAAAACATTCAACCGGGTACCTGATCATTAACCCTTACTACATCCCCAGGGGGTGGGTAGATGTCAAAGATGATTCCCTTGTCACAACTGAGAGAGTCTGAGGCTCAGGAGGTGAAGGGACTTGTCAGAGGCCACACCAAGTGGGTGAGCGCAACGAAGCAAGAAGCAGAACTAAGTTCTAGTCTTAATCCTTCAAATACTAATGTTTTACCTTGAGGTTGCCAAACATCTCAACTACTTTTCACTCTAAAATCCATTTAAAATACTCCCTCCACACACACACCCCGTTTTTAAAGCAGACAAGAATACAAACTTCTACATAAGGCAAATCCCTACATTTTAGGGCAATTAATGTGGCCTCTAATTATCAGCTGAAAACAAAGGGACTTACTTGGTTTTGCGTTTCCAAATACAACTGTAGAGGCTGCACATATTTCATTGATTTACTTATGATTTACCTGGGGGGACAGAGGGGAATGAACTCTTTCATTGACTCGTTAAAACAAGAATTACGAGAGTTTTCAGGTATTTTAATCTCCAAATTTTCCCAGAAACCCAGAGGATGAGTAGTTGTGCTTTTAGTATCCCTTGACTGAAAATAAAATACATAACGACAACATGACCTAGGAGCGCCCATAAATTAGATGACATTCGTGATGAGTTTGTTGACGCCCCGCACCCAGCCTCCATCTCCCTACATTTGAAAGCTGTCGAGGGCCCTGGCTGGTAGCACAGTGGATAAGGTGCCGGCCTGTGAACCCAAAGGTCACAGGTTCGATTCCCCAGCCAGGGCACATAACTAGGTTGCAAACCAGGTCTCCAGTCAGGTCTGTGGCTGGAGGCAGGTCAAAAGCAACCATCCATTGATGTCTCTCTCCCTCTCTGCCTCTTTCCCTTCCCCTCCTTCTAAAAATA